>OX439483.1:228776195-229234605 GCA_949320155.1 Melangyna quadrimaculata | reverse complement strand
CGTTAACTTACGTCACATCATACGATTCTTATATTCCACATCATACATATAAGCTTTATTCTGCATGATAAGAACAAAGTTCCACAAAAGCTTTTCGTATTTTGTTCATAGAAGTGGATTGTAATCTCTAACTGCCCACACAGAACATCGTTGTCGTCGTGGCCGTCGCCGTCGTCGTAGTCATCGTCGTAGGTGCTTCTTGATTGCACTTATCTACATACATTATATTTATTCACCTTCGTATAAAAGCATCGTTGGACTTTCACTTGAATGCTGCTTTATTGATCATTGCCGGCTTTATATTTGTTTAGTCATCTTTCGCTTTTATTAATGATTTTGGACTAGATATTTTAAAATTGATGCATTCATCAAATTATTTAAAAATTAATTCATCGAATCATTTAAAAATTAATTCATCGAATTATTTAAAAATTAATTTATTGAATCATTTAAAAATTAATTCATCTACTGGCTACTGTAACTTTTGAAATTCATTGAACTTAATTAAATAAATATTATTTGGACATTCATTCCAATCACCGTGGGATTATGCTGTTGTCGAAGAATTGTAGTTGCTGTTTTATTGCTGCTGGAGGATTGCTGCATTGCAAGGGCTGGTTTTGTTGGTGCTGTTGGATCATTTTTATTGGTTGCTGCACTTGGAAACTTTGTTATTTCGAATTTGTAGGGGTTGATAGATTTTTGGTTAAACTTCCTACTAGTTTACTTGTTTCAATTTTTCTGGAGTTTAGAACAGACTACAGTCTTGTAAACAAATTTCAATATGGCCACATCACAACCGAAACTGCCAGCAGTTGAAACCATAACTATTGACGAATTAAAGTTAATTCATGCATCGAGCAAAGGGAACATTACCCGTATAAAAACAGTGGTAGATAAGCTAACTAGTGCTAATTCCACAGAATTGGAATGCAGATTGGGAATATTGGAATCCTATTTTAAGCAGGTGTTATCGTATCAATCTCAAATAGAACGTTTGCAACCATCAGATAATGCAAGAGGTGAATTGGAGGAGCTGTATATTTCAACTAAATCGAAAATAGTTTCACTCTTGGGTACAAGGAGGCAAGGTAGTCTTTTTGAAACTTCGTTTGCCCTTCCTGCGTCTACAACCAGTCGTTTGCCACATCTTTCTCTACCACACTTTAGCGGGAAGTATTCAGAATATAAAAATTTTATCAGGGTTTTCGATAATTTAGTAAATTCTGATCCTTCCTTGAGCAAAATTGAAAAGTTTAACCACCTGCTGTCTTGTCTTTCGGATCAAGCTCTGGGAACAATTGGGTCTTTTCATATAACGGAAGAGAATTATTCTAAAGCACTGGATAAGTAAAATGAGAGATACGACAACAATACGTTGATATTTCTGGAAAATATTTCAAACTTATTTGAACTTCCAAAGTGTTCAAAATCGTCAGCCCCTCAACTTCGCAACGTTGTGAATAGTATCTCGGCAATTTATAATTCACTCTCATCTTTAGGAAAAGATGAAGATATTTGTAATGCTATCATAATTTATATAGCTATGTCTAAGGTAGACAACGAAACTCAGGAAAAATGGGATGAGCAATTGGACTACTCAACACTTCCCAAATGGGATGATTGTGCCAAGATGATTGGTAAACGTTGTCAGTACCTAGAAGCTCGTACTAGTAAACAGGTTCATACAAATCGTGTAGAGGCTTTAAATTCTGCTCAAAAATCTTTTAACAAAGAAAGATTCCAAAAATTTACACCAAGTAAACAAAACTCGCTAGCTATCTTTCAAAAGCAATGCATTTTTTGTAAGGACAGCGAACATTTCATTGTCAATTGTTTTAGCTTCATTAAGCTTTCTGTTTCTGAGAGGTTTTCAACAACAAAAAAGCTCAACCTTTGTACCAATTGCTTGAGTAAAGGTCATATAAGGACGAAATGTCCATCCACTTTTAATTGCAAAACGTGCAATAAGCCACACCATACCCTACTTCATCGAAAACAAGAACCAATTCTGGAAAAGGATTCTACGAGTAGCTCTTCATCAGCTGTTGTTAATACTGCATTACAACCAACTAAAATTAAGACTTCAAGCCAAATTATTTTAGCTACAGCTTTAGTTCTTGTTCATGACTCTTCAGGAAGTTTTCACATAGGAAGAGCTCTTCTCGATTCAGGGTCACAAATTAATCTTATAAGTGAAGATTTTGCTCGGATTCTAAATCTTCGAAAAACCAAAAAAAAACGTGTTGAGATTATGGGAGTAGGGCTCAAACTCAATCTAATTTTCAAACACAAACTCTTATAAGGTCACGATTTAACGACGTGGAGATTTCTTTGGAGTTTTTAGTGACGCAAAACATCATCGGTCATCAACCTGATATGGAAATAGAGATCTCGAATTGGAAGATCCCTTCTAATATTCAACTGGCAGATGCTTTATTCAATCAACCATCAGATATCGATCTTTTATTAGATGCAGAAGTCTTTTTTGATATATTGTCAGTGGGACAAATCAAACTCGGATCTGGATTGCCAACATTGCAGAAGACCCAGTTTGGATGGATCGTCTCGGGAAGGTGTACCACTACAGTAAACGTAGCAAGAACACTTTGCTTAAATGTTACAGAAGAAGAGGAACAGGATGAGTTGCTGCATTTGTATGTCGAAAGGTTTTGGGAACTCGAGCAGGTAAACTGTCAGAAACAAAAATGGACCGAGGAGCAGGCAGCTTGCGAAGCTCATTTTTTGGAGACAGTTGAAGTACTTCCAAGTGGTCGTTTGTCTGTTCAACTCCCTTTCAAAAAAGATCCCAGCTGCTTAGGAGCTTCTTTTGATATAGCTTACAAACGTTTTCTTTCTCTGGAACGTAGGCTAGAAAAACATTATTTGGTTAAAGTGCAATACTCGAATTTTCTAAGCGAATATGAAGAACTTGGACACATGTCATTAGTTGACAATCCAAATATGCAGGAATCACATTATTATATTCCTCATCAATGCGTGATTAGGCCCAATAGTACTTCCACTAAGCTTAGGGTTGTATTTGACGCCTCCTGTTGCACTTCTTCACAAATATCCTTAAATCAAATTCTCACGGTTGAACCAATAATTCAGGATGAGCTCTTCATACTTTGACTTCGACTACTGCAGACATAGTTAAAATGTATAGGCAGGTTTTAAAACATCGGGAGCAGCGAAAGTTCCAGTATATACTTTGGCGAGAAAACTCTGCGGAACCTATAAGGACTTATAAACTGAATACGGTAACATATGGAAACTCTTTAGCACCTTTCCTTGCTATAAGATGTCTTCCCATCCTAGCAGATAAATTCAGAGAGCAGTTTAAAAAGGGATATCAAGTTGTAGGATCTAATTTTTGACATGCTCACGGGAGCTGATGATCTAGATTCGCTTCAGACGATAAAAATGGAGGCTAATGCTATCTTAGGATCTGCTGGTTTTGACTTGTCAAAATGGCACAGTAATCATCCAACAGGAGTAGAAGAAGAATCTCTTAATAGGACTAAGGACTTGAAAATCGTTGAAGCAAATTTAACAAGCACACTTGGAATCACTTGGGATTCCCACCTTGATAATTTTCAGTTCTCGTACACCCCTAGTAAGACCTATCTGAAGGTCTCCAAGCGTTCGATACTATCGCTTTCTTCGTCACTTTTTGTTCCTATGGGTTTGTTTCATTAAAGCAAAAGTTGTGGATCGCCAAGCTCGACTGGGATGAGTCAATCCCAGAAGATTTACATACGGAATGGATGCAATTCGTTTTTGATCGTAATTCTCTTCAGAACATACCTATTCCAAGATATAGCAGAAAACAAGAAAGATGTCCAAATACATGGATTCTGCGATGCATCTTTGATGGCATACGGCTGCTGTTTATATGTGAGAACAACAGATTCTGAGGGAAAAGTAACAACAAAATTGCTTGTAGCTAAACCACGGGTTGCTCCTACTAAATGGAAACAGCTACCTCGTTTGGAACTGTGCGGAGCTCATTTACTGGCCAAGGTTTGGGCTAAGATAAAAGGTATATTTGGAGATTCTATTTATAAGGTTTACTTTTGGACTGATGCTAATGTCGTGCTGCATTGGACAAGTCAAGTACCTTTGTCGGCAACCGAGTAGCCGAAATACAGGAAAAATCCGTGAATGTGCCTTGGCGACATGCTCCTGGTACGGATAATCCCGCTGATAGACTATCCAGAGGATGTACGGTAGAAAACTTACAAGACTTTTTATGGTTCTTGGGTCCCAAATTTCTGCAGGAAAGTTCGAGAAATTGGGCAATCACTTCCAGGATTCAATTGTCAGAGGAAGAAATGAGCCTTGAAGTTCGAAAAAGCGCACTCATTTGCCAAGAAAAACCGTCTAACTATCTATATGATATCATCGAAAAATATAGTTCTTATACCAAAGTTCTCAATATAGTCGCACGTATGTTAAAAATTTTCGATAAAGAAGGAAAACAAGATTTCATCTATCTAACACCCAACGACCTGGAAAAATCTTTAAGCCGAATTGTATGGGTTATACAACTTCAATTTTTCTCAGAGGAAATGAAATGCATCAGGAAAAATATGCCTTTAAAAGGGTCCATTAAATGGCTTAATCCATTTTTGGAAAATGTTAATGGAGTCGAGCTGTTAAGAGTAGGGGGACGTTTAAAACAGATTCCAAATCTGTCTTCGGATCAAAAACATCCTTACTTACTACCTAAAGATTCCAACTTTGTTTTTTGTATGATCAGACACTTACACTTAACGCATTATCATGCTGGTCCAAAAATGCTCGTTTCGCTCATCAGGAGAAAGTTCTGGATTATAAACGCCCGAGAATTAGCAAGGCGCGTGGTTAGAGGTTGTATTCACTGCGTAAGATATAAGTCAAAACTTCTCGAGCAAGTCATGGGTAACTTACCGGCGGAAAGACTGACGGCATCTCGTCCATTCTTAAGATGCGGTGTGGACTTCTGTGGTCCAGTGATGACGTACCTGAAAATACGGGGGAAGAGACCATACAAACGTTACATTGCTGTCTTTGTTTGTTTTTCTTCTAAGGCTGTTCATTTAGAGGCAGTCTCAGACCTTTCGTCCGAAGCCTATATAGCTGCTCTTAAAAGGTTTATTGGTCGAAGAGGTTTCCCGTCAGACATTTATTCAGATAACGCTACCAACTTCGTAGGGGCACAGGCAAAACTCTTAGAACTTACTAGCAATTTTTTAAACAAATCAACCCAATCAGACATAAATAATTTCTGTACTAATAACGGTGTTAAATTTCATTTTATTCCCCCCAGGGCTCCTCACGTTGGTGGACTGTGGGAAGCTGCAGTCAAGGTGGCAAAGGGTCATCTCATGAGGACGTTGTTCAACGCTAAGCTAACATACGAAGAACTGTCGACTGCTCTGGTTGAAATAGAGGGTATTATGAACTCCAGGCCAATAACACCACTCTCTTCCGATCCCAATGATTACGAAGCACTCACACCAGGCCATCTTCTCATCGGTTCCTCACTGAGGTCACTACCGGAACCAATTTGCGAAGCAGAACACATCAGCTACTTAGAAAGGTGGCGAAGAATCAATGCGGTCAAATCTCACTTTTGGAGATTATGGTCAGCTGCCTATATATCCGAGCTGCAGCAGCGGAATAAGTGGCCATCTGATCACGAAAATCTTCAAGTCAATGCTATGGTGCTGATTCACGAAGATAACGTTCCTTCCCAAAGATGGCTAATGGGAAGAGTCATAAAGGTGTTGAAAGAGTACGAGCGATGAAAGAGTACGAGTTGCAGAAATACGCACACCAAGGGGTATATTCAAACGCCCAATCAAAAAACTAGCGCTTCTTCGGGCTTGAAAGACGAGTCCTTTCAAAGGGGGCGGAATGTTGGGGCGCAACGTATAGTTTTGAATTATATAACACATAAATAACTACTTAAGAATAAATTTGAAATATACGAATTAAATATTTAAATAACTATATTAACTTAACGAACATTTAAATTTGCCGACACTATTTTAGGGTGAGCCATATTTTTTTCTTTCAAAAATATGTATTTAACATAGAAAAAACATAGAACATAGCTAATGTTAAACTTTAAACTTAAATAAAACTTTACTTCTTGTTACAATCTCGACGTGTATAGTCTTTTCATTTCTTCGGTCTTACTCCACTCTTTTGGCAATTGGTGGGAAAGAGCTCTCATCCATCAGATCGACTTAAACAAATGTCGAAATTATGAAATCTCAACGTGACAAAATGTCGACTGCCTTGAAAAAAAATCGAGCAAATCATAGAAATGTCGATAATATGACTTGTCGATATTTTTTTCCCAAGAGAATTTAAAATTGTGTACAATATGTCAGTTTTAAAGATATCGACTTTAATAATCTCGAAATCAATTGGTAATTGAAGATGTTGCAAAACTAGCCGATGAGAGATTTTAATAGTCGATATTTTGTTAGTCGTCATTTTGACAGTCGATATTTTGATCAGATTAGGTAATGGTTTAAGAAATGATGTTACAATCTCATAAACTATAGACGGTGTTCACATTGGACTGACTCTTTGACTATTTTTGACTCCTCTGAAATCTATCTCACTCCCACTTCATGGTTAGAAAGAGAGAAAAGTAGTACATTTTTTAAAAAATTAAAAATGTGTGGATTTTATTTGAAGTTTTCTTTTGTAAATTCGGAGAAATCAGTCCAATGTGAACACCGTCATTAACATGCTTCACACAAAATTAAAAGCAAATCCCTCCAACCGTTTAGGCTCTAGCTAGCTCGATGTAGGTAATTCAGAACGCACAGCCGCACAGTCCGAAGGACATCCTGTCGCTAGTCACTCTTTTGGACATCGACATCATCATCATGTTGGTTGTGATTGAAAATTCGATTTTTTTTTGCACGAAACCAATTAACAAATGCAATAGAGGAAGTAAAAACACAAAAGCAAAAGCCGAAAGAGGCAGCGATAAGCTGCACTTGCATTCTTTTTCTTTATATTTTTGACAGCAAAGAAAAACAATTTTAAAATTATCTGAAATAATCTTAATTAGAATTTGTGATTTTCCTATAACATTTTACTTCAAATAAATAAAAGTAACATTTAAATAATGGTGTTGTTTCTTGACTATTATTTGCCCCAAAGGCTACTAACACCATGCGTAGTGAAAGAAACAACAAATACAAAGAAACTCAATTTTAATTTTTCAAATAATAGTGCGGCTTATTAGTTCTGTGCGTAAAGAGAGTGGAGACTTCTCCAAATAATCTGCTTCAAATATCGATTTCACTCATTGAACAGCCTTAAGACTGCAAAATGAAAAGCAGAACTAAATATTTAGCTGAGGAATTGCGTTAAGAGTTTTCATGCGTTTTTTAGACAAAAACTGAAGGGGACCTCAAATAATCTCCACGAACTCCTGATTTAGCTATCTGTGGATTTGAAATGAAAAGACTTCATTCAAGCTTTCGCAGACCCTGGAAGCCTTCAGGACCATATTGGAAACATAGGTTCCGCTGGCTGCTTGAGATGCTCATTTAAGACAAGGACTAATTCTTTTTTTTTTATATATATATACATTTTTTAATTACAGTGCGAGCGTTAGGAAAATAGGGAAGGATTTAAGATAGAGATAGAGAACATCGAAATGGCAGGGAAAATAGAGCCGGATAAAACATTCCACATTCTTCACATTCTTATAGTGCGACTAAAGAAAGAACCTCTATACTTAACATTGTGACGAAATTTGGCAAGTAACATTTCTTAAATCAGTTAATTTATAATTTTCTTTAATGTGCTGTAGGTAGCTGTCCAAAAAATAACAAATCAAACGTTTTAAAAAAAAAGGAAAGTGCCGCACTTTACCATCATGTACCTACTACTTATTTTACCAAAAAACCTTAATTTTGATTTGCTTGTATTTAATTAACAGGCGTTCATAAGTAAGTTACTTTAACTCTCGCAACATGAGGTTATTAAAATACCATTACCACCGTTAAAAAAGCCAAAATAGTCACAACAAAACACATCTATACCTACTAACTTTCAATTTAATTATTTAAAAGAATGAAAACATCAGCACCACCTGATCACATGCAGACCCAACCAACATGTTGTATTATTTTATACCTACTTATTCCGTTCGTAGCACAATGGGCTGGCGGATATTTAACGAAAACAAAGGGCACCTTACATGGACTAAGCATCAGCAAATTACTGTGAACAATCGTACAGTTAAATGAATTAGCTTTTAAGCGTTTGAAAAATGGAATAGTGCTAGTTTGCTGGTGCTTCTATCTTTTAAAGATCTAAATGGATAGTCAAGCGAAAAGGCGCCAACAAAGAGTAAAAAAAAAGCCAAATCCAATAAAAGGGTCAAAGAACCAAATTGGGTTACCATACGTGTATTTACGTCAGGATTTTCACAATTTTAAGCTCAGAGCAGATACATCTATCACTTTGTGGTTTTTATAACTTTTCTTTTTTTGAAGAGCAAACAAAAAAAAATAAGTGAAAGCCTTGTATTCGTCGTTGGACGTTTAAAATATTTTGTTTTGTTTTTTTTTTTTTGTAACGAAAAGGTCACCTGCAGATACATAAATACATTTCTAAAATTTCGGAATTACGTTAACTCATTTGTTCCTTCAAATTTTATTTTATTATGGCTATGGCAACCCTATATATCTACCACAATCATTAAAATAATCATCTGCATTATGGGTATAGCAACAATAAAACTTATTAGTTTGCAAATGTTTTTGAAATAATTCTTCGAATCCTATGATGGCAGTAATATGTATTATATACGCAGTGGCTACGGTGGGGCTAAAATTGCTAAGTAAATACGATTTAAATTGCTGACCATAAACACTTAGTTAACGTCGCGCTACTACTTTGGAAATCACACAGCTTCCAGCAGTCATACAAAAATACACCGCAATTAACCAAATTCGAATTTCAAAATTCAAATTTGAGGAAGAAGTTGGCAGGTAGTTTATCTGAATCACACATCAGTTAAAGTGCGAGCGTCTGTGCTGGCGGCTCTTGGGTACCCTGAGATTATTCGTGATGAGGAACGCCAGCGCAAGACAACCGCGCAATTTAATTATTTCTTACTGTCAGCTAGTGGTTTTATGTGCGGTCTTTCTTTTCAGACCGCAACTATAACATTGGTTGTTCTTACTTGCTGATGCTAATTGATGACTCCTCAGGAGGCAGCAGCGAGCAAGCATAACGAAGAATTGCTGTTTTTTTTTAATCAATTCCCAGTAGACTATTCAAACACATAGTTTAATCGAGGAAAAGAGCTGTGCATTTTGCGGTACTCATCTGAGAACATTTGTTGAAAGTGGGGAATTAATTAGATTGCACACACAGGTGGTGTAAGGTTGAATGAGCATGAAGATCCAATCTTTTTGGTGAGTGAAATTGTAGCTCAACTGATTTTTCCCACGTTGTTGGATTTTGTTATATAAAATATGCTTTGCAAGAAAAATACACAAATTCCAACTACATACATATTATGTACATATAGATATGGATGTATGTTAAGGCATTTTTAAAAGAAAACAAAATCTTGTGCTTATGGGAGTTTGGTTCTCCTGTCCAAGTTCAGCGAAAAATTATATGCACATATAGGTACACTGTAGGCTAAAAGTTTGAGTTTGGACCGAAGAAGATCTCAACAGAGTTTTATGAGCAGCGATTCCAAGCTCGAGGTATTTGGTACCACAAACGACGAGTTTTCGTTCGACGCATTGCTGTACATAAGATTCTGCCGGACTGTATGGTTCCTACCGTTAACATGGAGGCAGTTCTGTATGGGTCCGGGGATTTTCTCTTTAAGTGGAGTGGACTCAGGTTATGGAAAAAAATAAACAAGGAAGCGTAAAATTTTTTTTGATGTTAGAATTTTGGTTTTCCTTCGAAAACTGAGAGTGGACTCAAAATTTTAGAAATCTGTAAACTGTGAAACTGACAAGCTGTATTCCTTTGTGGAAATACGTTTCTATTCACGTATGCATGTGTATTGATTAGGAATAGGGAACTAGGGATAAAATAAATATGTACACTAAAATTTCAAAATATGTGCACCTAAGAATGGAAAATATGAACTTAAGATCTGCATTTAAAACCATTGGCGCAGTTTTAAACACCCTATAATGTTAATGTTTACTAAACTTAACATTTTACTAATTTTAAAATAGTTAACTAAAATTTTCTATATTTTAAATTCATTTTAAGAAAGTGTCATACTAAGTCAATTTCCTTCATAAACTTCAGCTGAACACGTCCAAAAAAGTGATAGCTCGTGCAAAAAATACCTCATACCTCATTTTGAAATTATTTATAAATTGTCAAATAAACATTTGTGTATTTTAATAAAATTTTATCTATGAAATCAATCCCTTTTCTGTTCGCTCGGTGAAAACTTGTCAGAGATCAATACAAGAGTTACTTTTTTTATTTGTCCCTGAATTTTTATGGAATCCCTATATCCGTAGTATTATTGACAACTTTAAGAGCTTTAACATGTTAAGAACATCAGAAATAGTCGTTATCAGAAATGGTCGTTTTCATGTATAACTCCTTTGCGGTTCATATTTTCCGCAACATCTCCATGTGTCATCATATGCTTCAATTGTCAAATATACATACATTTTTTTCGCATAAATCTTTTTAATGGCAAGTTTAACCAAGAAATTATATATTTACAAAATTTAAACATTATATGACTTTAAATAAGCAGATAAGCACGCATTTACAATTTTTTTAGCAGCCATAATTTGTATATCATTACTTCAAAAATAGAAATCACAAAAATCCACAAATACTGAGTTTTCGCTCGAATCTAATTAGTTTTCCAAGAACCCAATTACCTAAACCTACTAAGTGATTTTACTATTAAATATTCACTAAAAAAGTCACTTGGTGAACGCCAATGACACGTTAATTTTCTAAATTTATTCACCTCAAATTCCTTGGGTGTAGTTCTACTTGAGGACAAATTTGGCGATTCCTCGGTGAAGTTTTGGAAATTTCCTACAGGGATTTTTGATTGGGATTGTGTGTGTTTGAGGTGAGCAGACATTCACACTGGTGAATTCGTTTCTATGTAGCTCAATGTTTCTGATTTGTATTTAGGTGAGTGCTGTGCGATCAGGGGTTTGAAAAAAACCTCTATTGACAATTTTTGTTGGACATAAAAATTGGTCCGGCCCTCAAACTTTGGTTTAGGATGATTCAGTCAGAGTATAAAAACCCGTTTTTCGGGGTTTGAACCCCAACCATTTGACCGTCATTTTGGAAAAGAGGGCGTTAGAATTTATTCTCCATTTCTTAAGAAACCTTAATCTCACACAAAAATACTAAACATCATTTTATAGAAAATTTAATTCTTTAAAATGTATGTTAAGACTGTTTTTCCCTTAAAATTAAAAATAAATATAATTATTAAAAGAATACGAACATTTTCAAGAAGAGATTTTAAATACTCATCGAAATCTTCTTTTAATTCTCCAACTACATATGTATGTATGTATATTTATTAGTAGATAAGTTCGTTTATTATTTATAATTTAATTCATTAAGGACCAATTTTTCAATAGTCAGTTTTACCTCAGATAGTACTTATTCTTCGAATAAAACAAAAATTTGTTCCTATTGCTATAGCAAATATTCCTCTGATAGAATAACTGATGACTGAAAAATCGGCTCTAATTCATTTATGTATTTTTTTTATTTTTTTTTTTATTATTTATTTATAACAGTGTATCTATGTATTAAGGAATATAAATTTTATATTTGTTGCTGGTATATCTCATCGCCAAAAATGTATTGGTTTCTATCAAAGAAACCACTGGTGGTGGAACAAATGTGAACCGTAGCTGAAAGCTTAACTTTCCAAAGGAAAACAAAGTACATAACTACACCATCGAACCAATAACTTTCAAAAATGGTTATTATTTCGTTATCTTAAACTAAATGCCAATGCTTCTTTACAAATAGACGACTTATTTTTTTTTTTTATTTTTATATTCAATTAATTTGTTTTCAATCAGGTTTTCTTTGAAATCATCACCTTATCCTAAGTTATCAAAAGCTAATTACTTCCGGTCGACCTTTTTAACTGCACGTATTAAAAGAATCATTTCTGTTAAGCATACTTTTGTACATAGGTATATGTACAGATAAATAAAAGTATTCAGATAAAAATGTATGCCAGTTCATTAACTTAATTTGATTAACAGATCTAACCTTACTCTATACCTACTTAAAAATGGGCACGACTGGATCCCACAAAACTTGCTCTCGTAGCTAACAACTTTAACGTAGCTTGAAATAGTCAACGTATGTATTGGTTCCATAACATTATGATATAATTAAAAAAAAAAGTTTTAAAAACAATAAATGATTACTATGAATTATTATAAATTAGTTATTTTAATAGCTAAAACAGATAGAGCTCAAAAAAAATTATGCCATCTGATTTGTTTAATAAATGTGAATTTATGAAAAAAAAACAAAAAAATCGTTAGAGCGGTTTTTTTTTAAATTAATTTTTTATATTTTATTTAAATCCTAAGTGGACGTTACAAACGTGGTTACGTTCTTCTTCAGGTCTCTAAAAATGTGTTTATTAATATTTTACAGCTACACATTGGGAAATTATAGAATACTTACATTTTCTATTCTTATACAAAAATCTTAAGCAATGGTAATCTTCTTTTATTTCTCTATTGGTTTGTTTTTTGTTATATCAATAATTGTTCTTTCAATATTATTCAATCAGACTGTGAAGGACTAAGCAGTATATATGGTCAACTTATTGAAAGGTAATGGACCAAAATTAAGATTTTATATTTAACTTGTTTTGTAGGTTAGAATTATATAAAATATTTTGAATTATTTCAAAATATAATAAAATTTAATTTGAAATATTTATTATTATTCTAATTTTGATTTATGCAAACGTCTTTTTCAAGACATTTAATAATATTGAAAGAACAATAATTGATATAACAAAAAACAAACCAATAGAGAAATAAAAGAAGATTACCATTGCTTAAGATTTTTCTATAAGAATAGAAAATGTAAGTATTCTATAATTTCCCAATGTGTAGCTGTAAAATATTAATAAACAAATTTTTAGAGACCTGAAGAAGAACGTAACCACGTTTGAAAAGTCGTCTTATTTTAAAAAATAACAATTTTCAACTTAGACCTAAAGCCCACTTAGGATATAAATATTATCCAAAAAGGTCAAGAAAAAGGAATAATTATTAATTTTGTATATATAAAAATTCTTGAACGTTTTTAAAAATAAAATTTGGTATGCCAACTTTTAGTATTTAATAAAATACAATTTTTCACAAAATCAAAAAAAAATTCATTAGCCCGTTTTCGAGATATTGAATTTTCAAAAAAAAAAATTCAATATTTTTTTAAAAATCCAAAAATAATTTTTTCGAAAATTTTTTTATGCAAAATTGTTAAAATTGTAAGCGACCTTTTGTATAGAAACTTTGGTTGAAATCAGTGTAGTAGTTAATAAGAAATTTGAAAACCAAAAAATTTAAAAAAAAAAAATAAATGTCTACCAAAACATTAAGTTTAGTAATTTTAGTACCTCGTAATTTTTTTTTGAAAATCGTTAGAGCCAGTTTAGAAATAAATCAATTTTGGTATATTGGCTGTATGACAGGTACCGTTAATTTTTGAGCTAAAAAAAAAATTCAATTTCCCGTCAAGGGAATCACATAAGAACCTTAAGTCCAAAGTTTGAAGAAAATCCCTTCAGCCGTTTAGGCTGCAGGTCGAGGTACAGCCAGACGGACAGACGAACAGACGGACAGACAGACAGAATTGCGAGACGCACTTTTTTCGCGTTCTCTATCATCGTAATGTTAGGGAAAATATCATCTCGAATTTTTTTTTTTTTTACGAATCCTAAACTTGCCCTATACTACGTAAATCGCAAGTAAAAATGGGGGTTTTACTGGCTATAATCCTTATAATCCATGTCTTCAGGTTTCGCATTTAAAAATTTCACTTGAATCTAGTTCTTTGAGGTTGGATGCTATTAAATTAGATGATATTAACATCCTTTGGGAAAAATACACTAATTAATCTACTTCATTTTATAGTCAATACTGCATTAGATTATTTGCCTATTGAATCCTTACTTTCCGCCGCCGCCACTAATTAATTCATATTATACAGGGTGTCCGGTAAGTAATGGATAACCCTGAAATGCCGCATAGTAGTCTTTATGACCGTCCTGAAAACTGATAAAAAAAAGTTCTATCCCAACCACAAGAAAAGTTATATGCATTTTTTTGTTCAGTGCATTATTTTTTTTCTTACTTTACATTTTTGAATACCACGACTACAAGTGAATGAGTTCCATCATTTTTTTTTTTGGCAGGAATATTTTAGATTACTTGTGCCAACACATTAGTAGAAGAAAATTATTATAACTGTTGGACTTCTTAGAGAAAAAAATTATTTAACATTGAATTTCAATGCAAAATGTGAAAACAAATAATTTTTGAAAAAGTTAAATCATAGCTGGTATAAAAAAAATGCATGAATACCTGAGTGGCCAATTATTTTAAAAATATGCGCGTTAAATGCAGATTTCAAAATGGTATTACTTATTATTATATCTAGAGTCAATAGCAAGTTATTGGTAAAAATCTGCAATACTAGAGTAAATTTAGCAAAAACAAAAGTTTTTAAAATTAGCACAGTAAACGTGAAAATAATACCAAGCGTTGAACATAGCAGATTTTTGATTTATTGGCTGTTTCTACGATGTTGTCCTTATGATAAATCCAAGCTTTCAACTTCTAGGGCCGAATGCATTATTGATAAAAATGTCAAAAAAGTGCAAAAAACGGTTACATTTTCGAGCTTGTTTTGAATTTTACCTGTTCTATTGGGCTTTAACAAACCCATCAAATATTTTGTTGGTTGCTATTAGTTTATTTGTTATTTTCTCTAAACAAAATGTTTTAAAGCCAGCTTTTAATCACATGATCACTTAGTTAGAAAACAAAAATAGATATTTTTTTAATTTTTTTTTTATTTAAAGCAAATGCTCAAACTGTTTTCCACCCACTCTTATACAGGTTCTGAACCTCCGAACAAATGAACGTCTTAGTGAACGTGCAAGGTTTTGCTCAGAAATTTGTAATGCAGCTGCCTCCATACGATTTCTTAGCTCCTCTAAAGACCTGATCGGCTTGCTGTATACGATTTCCTTAATGCATCCCCAATAAAAAAAATCAAGTGGATTTAGGTCTGGTGAACGGGGTGGCCATAAAATGTCCTATCCATCTGCCTGGATATCTGGCATTTAAATATGCCCGCACAGGCACAGCATAGTGTGCTGGACAACCATCATTTTGAAGCCAATGGGATTCCTTTAGTTCTTGAGGCACTTCTTCCAGCAAGGTTGGGAGATCATTTTGGAGGAACTCCAAATAACCTTGGCCAGTTAAAATCCCCGGCAACTCAAAGGGTCCAATTATTTTCCCATTGAGAATCCCAGTCCAATAGTTTATTTTGAATTGGTACTGGGACCTGTCTTCCCTCATGATGTTTGGGTTTTGTAGTGCCCAGAAGTGGAGATTATGGAGATTAGTGTAGCCAGCTCTTTTAAATGTCGACTCATCGCTCCAAAGAATTTTGTCAAAAAACTGCGGATCTTCTTCAATTTTCATTATCATTTGTCGACAAAAACTCATTCTCGTTTCAAAATCTTGCGGCTGGAGAGTTTGCACCCGTGTTAGGTGAAAGGGATGATATTTATATTTACTTAGCACATTATGCGCAGTCGTCTTTCCGATCCCAGTGCGTCGTGCTATTGCTCGGATTGATACTGTAGGATCTCGGTCAAGTTCCGCAAGCACTAAGTCTTCGGTATCTCCTCGAGGGGGTCGTCCACGCCAGCACCACCAACACCACTACCAGGCAGCCTTCCTTCCGAGAAACAGCTATGGACTCTAATAAACACTCGATAATCCGGGTGACGTGCGTTAGGGTACCTTTCCCTATACAGAGTCGCAGCTTCGTTTGCGTTGCCTTTGCACTCTCTATAAATGAAATGCATGTTTGCATATTCTTGTGCAGAATACAGAATACGTGGCATCGAAAAAGTTCAATCAAACGTCTTAATTATCAAAAAGCAGGTTCAGGAAAACAGCTATTTAGACCGTTAACTTTTCTGAAGAATGAACAATAAAAATGATATAATTAAGTGTTCGTCGTGGTCTTAATCTTATGAATTAAGATCAAATTACAAAAACTTTAATTCAAAATTTAAAAAACTTACGATTTTATGCGTTCTCACTTTCTCAGGATCTTACAATTTACTATTCAAAAAATCACAATTAAAATTGAATCAATTGATTCAATTAAAATTGAATCAAAAATTTTGTTTGGAGAAAATAACAAATAAAAAATAGCAACCAACAAAATATTTGATGGGTTTGTTAACCCCAATAGATCAGGTAAAATTCAAAACAAGATCGAAAATGTAACCGTTTTTTGCACTTTTTTGACATTTTTATCAATAATGCATTCGGCCCTAGAAGTTGAAAGCTTGGATTTATCATAAGGACAACATCGTAGAAACAGCCAATAAATCAAAAATCTGCTATGTTCAACGCTTGGTATTATTTTCACGTTTACTGTGCTAATTTTAAAAACTTTTGTTTTTGCTAAATTTACTCTAGTATTGCAGATTTTTACCAATAACTTGCTATTGACTCTAGATATAATAATAAGTAATACCATTTTGAAATCTGCATTTAACGCGCATATTTTTAAAATAATTGGCCACTCAGGTATTCATGCATTTTTTTTATACCAGCTATGATTTAACTTTTTCAAAAATTATTTGTTTTCACATTTTGCATTGAAATTCAATGTTAAATAATTTTTTTCTCTAAGAAGTCCAACAGTTATAATAATTTTCTTCTACTTATGTGTTGGCACAAGTAATGTAAAATATTCCTGCAAAAAAAAAAATGATGGAACTCATTCACTTGTAGTCGTGGTATTCAAAAATGTAAAGTAAGAAAAAAAATAATGCACTGAACAAAAAAATGCATATAACTTTTCTTGTGTTTGAGATAGAACTTTTTTTTATCAGTTTTCAGGACGGTCATAAAGTCTACTATGCGGCATTTCAAGGTTATCCATTACTTACGGTACACCCTGTATAGATCGACGAATTTAAATGTAATACCTATGTAACCATATGAGAATATTTACAATTTATTGTGTTCAAGCTTGTAAAGTTCTAATTTACTATTAACCTCGTGTTATTACTATAATGTTTATAACATTTCGTGCATAACAGACATAGACAACCAAATGTAGGTTGTCTATCTAATCGATAAAAAGGAAGTTATTAAATCGATATTACTTATTTATGAATGAACGAAGGACGTTTTCTGAAATAAATTTGCATAACATGTGCCAAAAAATGTAAAATTATTTTGTTGATACTTATCTGTTCAATGATTAAGTATTGGTACGATTTGAAAATCATGGCTTACCTGTAAAGAAAAAAGAAAATTAGTTACTCTTAATTTCGTTATGACTAAAAACAACAAATTAGTTATTGAGAAAATGTTGAAAGATGAAACTATATGTATGTCATTATCTTAAGTACAATAGAATATAAACATATATAAAATCGAACAACATGGAATTGTACTGCTGCTGCACACAACAATATTTTGTAATGAATGCAATACATTTTCCCATCAAATGAAATAGATTGACAACCGTCAGCGTGGAATTGCGTACATTTTTCTTTTCCCACATAACCATCATCAGAGAAGTCTTTCTCAAACCCATTCAAATAGAGCGAACAACATTTTTTTGTTTGTGTGGGTTTTTTTTTTTTTTGTTTATTGGTTTTGTTGCTATGCAGCAACTAATGAGGTCAAACTGAGGGGTGATTTTCCTTTTTCAAATTTTGCAAGCATTTTTTTGTATAGGGACAATCTTGTAGTACTTGTAGGGAAAGTGTTATATTTTTTGTAGTGTACCTACATTGTATACTCGTGTCTCGTGTGTGGGAAATAAAGTCACACAGAAGGGTATTCAATGCTAAAAACTGTTCAAAAGTCCAAAAATAAACAAAATTGTGTATTTAAATGAATTTATAACAATATATTAAATTTTCTTCTTCGAAACTTACTTACTTTTACTTTTGATGACGCTTACAGCCCAGGATGGGCTTCGGCCTCAACTAACAAGCCCCTCCAGCCACCTCTGTCCCTAGCTAGCCGCTTCCAGTTGCGAACAACGAGTGCTTTGATGTGGTCATTCACTTGATTGCGCCACCTGTTACGGGTTCTTCCTCTGCTGCGTACCCCATCGGGGTTGGATTCGAAGACTCGTCGGGCAGCAGGTGCGTTGCTGTGCATACGCTCAACGTGCCCCAGCCATCTCAGCCGCTGTATTTTCAGCTTTTTGACCAGGTCAACGTCGCTGTATAGCCCGTATAGCTCTTCGTTGAATCTTCTCCTCCATACTCCTTCGATACACACCGGACCGAAAATCACACGAAGAATCTTTCAGTGTCCATGCTTCTGACCCATAAAGCAGGACCGGGATGATTAGGGTCTTGTAAAAAGTCTCCTTGGTTCTCTGAGAGAGGGCCTTACTACTTAAATGCCTTCTTAGACCGAAGAAACAGCGGTTGGCAAGAGTAATTCTTCGCTTGATCTCTGCACTGATGTCATTCTGCTATGTAATAGTGGAGCCCAGGTAGACAAAGTCCTTGACAACTTCGAAGTTATATCTGTCCATCGTGATATTTGCCCGAGTTGACGATGTTGAGATTCCTCTCTCGATGACAGCATATACTTCGTCTTGTCCTCATTAACCGCCAATCCCATTCTAGCCGCCTCCGATTCAATGCTGGCAAATGCCCTTGCCACAGCTCGCTTCGTTCTGCCGACAATGTCTATGCCATCCGCATATGCAAGCAATTGAACGGACTTTTGATAGATTGTACCGCTGGTGTTGACATGTGCGTTGCGTACAATGGCTTCAAGATCGATGTTGAATAGGTTGCATGATAACGCGTCGCCTTGCCTCAATCCTTTCTCAACATCAAAGGAATCGGTGGTGTTCTTACCAATTTTGACGGAGCAGCGAGATTTCTCCATCGTCATCCTGCACAGGCGGACGAGTTTGGCAGACGAGTTTGGCAGGAGACTCGACATGGCTCTGTATAATTCGTCCCTTTTCACGCTATCATACGCGACTTTAAAATCGATAAAAAGGTGGTGTGTATCGACCTGGAATTCCCGGGATTTTTCTAAAATCTGTCGGAGTGTGAACATTTGATCGACGGTTGACTTGCCTGGCCTAAAACCGCACTGATAGGGGCCAATCAGATCGTTGACAAAAGGTTTTAAGCGGTCACACAGGATGACCGACAAGATTTTATAAGCGACATCTCCCTTTTTATGGATGGGGCACACTATACCGAGGTTCCATTCATCGGGCATACTTTCCTCCGACCAAATTTTGCAGATGAGCTGGTGTATGCTCCTAGCCAATTCATCTTCCGCTGATTTGAATAGTTCGGCTTGTAAGCCATCCGCACCAGCAGCCTTGTACGACTTAAGTTTCGATATCGTCAGCCGCACTTGGGTTAGGTCGGGTGGACGGAACTCTTGGCCATCATCGTCCAAGTTGAATGGAGCGTTCTGCCTATAAGCGGCATCTTGGCTGTCTTCGCCATAAAGCAGTCTAGAGAAGTTTTCTTTCCAGATCCTCAGCACTGACTGTGTGTCTACTACCATATTCCCACTCTCATCTCGGCAGGCTAACGTTCTAGCCTTGAATCCTTGGGTGGATCGCTTCACCCTCTGATAAAATTTTCTAACATCTCCCCTACCTCCTGAGAGATTAAGAGTTACGTGGTCTGCAAAAGTTCTGGCTGTCTCTTGCGATTTAAGCTCCTCGACATCGAATCTTTTCACAGCATCTGCTCTGCGTTGTCGCTTCATGGATATCCGCATACGTAGTCTAGCTACTACCAGGTAATGATCCGAGTCAATGGTGGCCCCTCGGAACGTTCGGACGTCCAAGATACTGGAAGCATGTCTCGCGTCTATCGCAACGTGGTCGATTTGGTTGACGGTTAGTTGATCACGCGACCGCCAAGTCCCCTTGTGTATATTGAGGTGTGGGAAGTAGGTTCTTGAGCTGATGACATTTCGCCCCGCCGCAAAGTCTGCCAGCCTGTGTCAGTTTCGTCGTGTAGCCTGTGTCCTCCAACTATCGAACCAAAGATGCCCTCCTTTCCGAATCTTGCGTTGAATATGTTGAATATCTGAAGGCATATATCATACGTTGTCTCCAGGAGATCGTAGAATGCTTCTTTGGTTGAGTCCTCTCTCCTTTCATGGGGGGCGTGAACACAGATCAGCGAAATGTTCTTAAATTTGCTTGTGATGTGGATTGTGACCAAGCGCTCGCTTACACTTCGGAAGCACAAGACTTCTTGCCTAAGTCTTCCCCTTATCACAAAACCACAACCAAAGAGCCGCTGACCCTGTTCCTTCAAGCACCCGTCGTAGTAGATGTCACACGTACCCTGACCCATGTTAAGGTCAATTTCTCTGTCAGTACGAATGGTAGGGACCCCATTTTGGACTTTTTTTTTAGTAAAAATACTAACCTTTAAAACTAAGTTTAAGTTGAGCTGATATGTTTTTAGGGTTGCCAGATATTCAATTTTAAATGGTGTTAAAAATTTTCTTGCCCGAGCAAAATTTTGACTTTGAGGTCAATTTTTTTCAAAAAATGCGTAATAAACATAAAGTTTTCTTATGTTTACCTGATGATAAACAATAATTAAAAAATCATATTGATAAGTGCACCCAAAAGCCCATAAATTTTATGATATTTGGGAAAATCTTAAACAGGTAAAAAATCGAATTTTGTGTTTTGTACCTGCTTTTATTGCAGCTCTTGGCAAATGGAGTGGTTTTCCAAGAATAGATAGTTTTTAGGTAATTTTTAAGACTGTGCACTCATGACAAGGATTAAAAGTGTAATAATGTCCACTTGACTTACTGTCAAAAACCTAATTATCTTACCTCTTTTCAAGAAGAGTCAAGTTTGGGATAAGAATGTTTAATGGGTAAACTAACTAAATAAGTGGTGTAAAAGAAAAGAAAAACACATTCATTCATCAGATTATCAAGTTAGAGTAATGATTACAGTTGGATAAGAGCGGTTTTTAAAATGATACTCGAAGTTTGTAACTGGTTGCTAGGGAGAAGCTTGGATGACAGACGAATCTCAATTCACAAGAGATGGTATTAAGAATTTCCATATTTTCCATACATGGGATTCGAGCAATCCACATTCAATACAGCAAATATCATTCCAGCACGGATTAAGTGTCAATATGTTTCTGCTGTAATTGGAAATAAATTAATCGGGCCTTTCAAATTACCACCCCGACTTAATTCTACTAACTATCTGGAGTTTTTACAAAATAATCTACCAGACCAATTGGAGGATGTTCCACTGCTTCAACTAGCTTTATCATATTTCCAACATGGTGGGCTCAACAAGTTTTTTTTTATTATTGCTTAGTTCTTCAGGTAAAAATAAGAAAACTTTATGTTTATTACACATTTTTTGAAAAAAATTGACCTCAAAGTCAAAATTTTCCTCGGGCAAGAAAAATTTAACACCATTTAAAATTGAATATCTGGCAAACCTAAAAACATATCAGCTCAACTTAAACGTTGTTATTAAGATTAGTATTTTTACTAAGAAAAAAATCCCTGATTTTATTATTCAAGCGTCGTTCTTTTCGAAGGATCTGTCATTGATAGCACTGTTAACATTGGATCTTCTTATAGGAATTGTGTTGGTGTATGTGAAGTGTTTATGATTATTCAAGAAAAGTTAGACAACTAAATTAAAGTTAAAAAAATAGTAAACTATGTAGTGTCACGTTAAATCCCAATTTATTGACTAGCTAAAAACACAGCACTTTTTATTTAATACTTTGATATTCACTTGTTTGCTAATCAGCTTTCTAGGTAAGTGTCAAGTGTCGATTTCTAACGGTCCAAAAATTTATTTCATCAGAAAAAGCTTATGAGTAAAATTGTAGAATCTTTAAGCCTACCAAAGTATTTACCGTTGAAAAGAATACCTCGTCAGCCTAAGGGGAGAGTACGTAACTTGGGCGCCAAGAATTGATAACAGTTTTGTGTAGAACAGTTTAATACAAGCATTTTTAAACATGGAAGGTGTGGGGGGTCTAACGCCCACCGTTTGGGAGGGAGGGGAAATTTTATTAAAAGGTGCAAAAAATGAAAAAAAAAAATATTAAAAAATAACCGTAATACTTCAAAGCCCACACTTTTTACTATTCATCCCTATTGCGATTTGCGATTGTTGATTGGTAGTTGAAGTTGAAGTTGAACTTTATTGAGGCATTTAGAAATCAATACATTTTTTTTCTTCTTAAAAACTAAATTTTAAATAGTGGTCGACTTAAAGATATGTCTGACTTAATCAACTAATATTAAGTAAATATTTGTGACATTTAAATCTAAGAAGTCATTTTTAAGTTATTTGAATTACTGTTTCCTTTTTGCTGTGTACACTTGCTCCCGGCGTACAGTATCAACTTTGCCTTTAAAGCATCTTAACTTATGACTAAAACTTAAAACTAAAACTACTAACTACGTTAAAAATAAAAGGATATCCCTATCAGCTATTAAAGCATGAAAATAATTACAAAATGCATGTATATTGATTGCACAAGTATTAAAAACTCTTAAAGATAAGTAAATATCCTTATACCATCTAAAGAACATTCAAAACATGTGCATTAAAAACAAAGGTTTATGAGTTGTGTATATATTTTTTTATAGTAGGTATCATCCCCTAAAATTAAGTGCAGATGCTTTTTCATAACATGGTAATGTGAGTGTCTTATTTGTATCTGGTCTTAATAGAGGTAAAGATTGTTCATTTAATAAGTTAATTGGTGATAAGTAATAGGTATCATTTAAACTTAGATTAGTATGAGAATCAATTAAAGATCTAACAATTGGGTTGGGATGTGAACTGATTCGTTGCATTTTTTTCAACAGAAGTTCAATTTGATATACCATAAGACGACCTCAGAACCCGAATCAACTGAGGAGTAAAAATGTTTGAATGCATCTAACTTGGCTTCAATGTCCTTCATATTTTGTCCGTTGTATATAAGTATATCTTTTGAAGTATCGGTACCGAAGTATTTTCGTCCCGTTAACTTATCTATTTCCTTAAATGCGAACGGCGATGGTTTAATTTTCGCAAACCTGGATTGAAAAGCATTGTTTAAGTCCAGGTTGACACTTTCCCTTATTATTTTATTCAGGCATTGAATTTTAGTGTGAAGTTGGATGTATTCGGGATTTATTCTGTTTAGGTACTGATTATAAATTATTTTAAGTGCTTTTAGCCATATTCCTCGTAGATCAATTAACTTCTGGGTTTTAGCTAAAATTGAGTGAAATTTGTATTGTTTTTGGGACAACAAACGACTGAGTGAGATTCAACATTTGATGCAATACACGTTTTTAACTGCTCTATAGAAGAATCTATTTCATTATTTGATAAATTGCAATCAGAAGGAATATTAAGATCAGAAATGTGACTATGAAGACTAAAGTGTTCTCATTCCGTGTTTTTAAAGCTTCTGTACGTCACTGGGGGCAACAATATTGGAAGAAAGTTTTTAAGTTTTACTTCCAAGATGATTCCAAAGTGATCTGAGGCCACTGGAAAAGTTTTACATCTTGAAGGATTAATAAAGTCGTTACAAAGGCTAAGTGAAGAGGATTTTAGGAAAAAGTCCAAACACGAGGACGATCTTGGGTATGTTGGTCCATCCGATGGAACTATATCTAGATTTATATAGGGAGCATTATAAAACCAATTGTGGAAAGTATTCCCATTATTATAACAGATGCTATCACCCCATGCAGTATGGCGAGCATTGAAATCTCCCCCAATTAAAGCCGCATCGAAACAAGCTATAAGAGACTGCAATCTATCAAGTTCGCCAGGTAAAGTCTTACCAGAATTACCAGGGATATAGGTACTACCAACAATTAAGCGTAAAGTTGAACCATTTGACGTTTGTGAAGGAATAGATGCAAGGCAAACTGAAAATTTATTACTATGGAAAGGAACTGCGTTGTATTTGTACGTTTCGTCCAACAGAATAGCTGTTCCTGTTCCTGAATCATTTCTTATTATGTTAAAACCTTCAAAAGCAGGTTTGTGTCTCGATCCTAAATGAGTTTCGGAAAGGAAACATATTTGTGGTTTTTTATTTTTTAGTATATCTAAAAGCGCGAATCTTTTTGCGTTTGAAATTATAGAGTTAAAATTTATCGACATTACTTTTAAATTGAAATATTCCATCATTATGTTAAAATGGAAGCTACAAAGTTAAAGTAAGAAAACATTTGTTCCTCCTTACTTTGTAATTGTTTATGTGTGGGCCAAAACTGTCTTATTTTGACCAAAAGATCTGTAAACGATATTTTGAAGAGATCCTTAGCTTCGTTTAAGAATTCATTCAAATCCCCTTTTGCAATATAGAATGACTAATTAACGAGGGTTGAGTGACATTAAGCACTGGCTTATTCATCTTACTTGGTTTCATTTGCCGAGTAGAGCCTTCAGCGAATGAAATATTGGCATTTGCAAAGTTATGGATTGACTCTTCTACAATAGCTCTATTTTGGTATGCGTTTTGTCTAGCCTTTTGGGTTGTATTTTTTTTTTTTTTTTTTGTATTTTAAATATGCACTCCAGCCCGTAGCTAGCAGCGTGACCGATCTCATCGCAGTTAACACATTTAGGTGGAGGAACTACTTCATTTTTTTCCCTAAGCTCTTTATTGGCTTTTATGCAATTAGTAGAATCATGTGGCTCACCACAAACTACACATCTGCTTAAATAAGCGCAACATTCACCAGAATGCCCAAATCGCTGACAACTGTAGCAACGAATTACTGTACGACTGATTTTTTTTCCCAATAGACTCTTTGAAAAAGTAAATATTTCACACATGTTAGATCTTTAATTGATTCTCCTACTTCTAGTTGCACTAGAAACATATTTTATTTCAAATTAAGCTCTTTAGATCGAGATGTAACAAAAGGTGTGATCTTGTTTATTCTAATGTTTGGAACAATTTCTTCTAAAGCTTTTTTTATATTTTCTATAGGAGTGTCCCCATCAAGACCTTTCAACAGAATAGAAACCCTCTTCGTGTCTTTTGGAGAGAATGAAAATGCCCCAACACCCGTATCTCGCAATCTATCAATAATTAATTTGTGAACGGCTGAATTATTCACATAAACCTTTGTTTTCCTATAACCCATGTTAACAAATTTATGTATCAAGTTAGAAACCTTACATTCAATTGCAGCAAGTTTAATTAAATCACTAATAATAAGACAATTGGCGCAAAAAATAAATATAGGCGGGCAAAAAGGTGAATTGTTTACATTTTTAGATAAAGAGTTATCAGCGAGTGTTGATTGAAGAGAAGCTCCGGCTCCACTCTTGTTTATAGTATGAGTGGTTGTGACCAGGGTTGTCAGATTGCGCGATTTATCGCCAAATGTGCGATTTGAAATTTCATTTGGCGACACGAAAATCGGTTTGGCGATGTACCCCAAAAAAGGCGATATTTTTAGTTTTTGGCGATTTTAATTTTTTGAATCGAAATTCTTATATTCTTTTCTCAAATGTTCACTTTAACCTTACATCTTTTTCATCGCTATTTGCCTTGAACGCACACCAAATCCCAAAACTGAAATTGTATCCCTACAATAAATGACGTATGTATGTCAAAACAAACAACTTTCTTAGACAGTGTTCACATTGAACTGACCCTTCCGACTATTCTTGACTTCTCTGAAATTTATTTCACTCCCACTTCATAGTTAGAAAGGGAGAAAAGTAGTAAATTAAAAAAAAAAAAATTAAAAATTTGTGGATTTTGTTTGACGTTCTCTTCTGTAAATTAGGAGGAGTCAGTGCAATGTGAACACCGTCTTAGTTAACCAAAATCAAAGAAAGATCAAGATGGATTAACAGGTTGAAAAATTGGCGACTGCGACGTTCGCTCAAAACTGACTAAGAACAGCATGTTGTAAGATCTAGCCATGTTGCAAAGGCTATAAAAGGATCCCATTGATAAAATACTATGGATACATATATGTACATATATCGAATATACTGAAGAGCACCAAGTACAAAAGAGTATTTTTTTTAATTTTAAGTTTTTATGTAGAATTTTTTTTTATTTTGTTTTTTTTTTTATTTATTTTTTTTTTTTTCATTTTTAAATTTGGTGATTTCTTGGGCTGGAAACTTTGAAATTTGACGATTTTTTTTGGCGATTTCGCTTTTTAAAACTTGACAACCCTGGTTGTGATTAGAGTAGTTTTCTCTCTTGGTTTAATTTTAGATGCTGATAAAAAAAAAAAAATCGGGTGGCACAACGGCTCATGAAGAACCAGGTGGCTAACAACTCGCAACCATTCATGTGTGCGCCTTTCGAAAGGAATGGAAGGGACCTACAATTGTATGCCGAATCCGAACGGCTAGACGAGAAGCACTTATTCGTGACAAGTGATACTCTTGGAGGATTTGTCAATTCCTTGCAAGAGGCAGTAGCCCTGAAAAAAAACTTTTTTAGTTTTTAAGTGAACGAGGTTGAGAAGCGAACACAGACCTCCAGCGTGACAGTCGAACGCACTAACTATTACGCTACGGGCTACGGGTTAGATGCTGATGCAAGAGTATAATTATCAGCAGCAGATTCAGCTAAATGAGCATATCTATTGCCGGACATGCTAGGTTGATTCTTGTGAGATTTAGGAGGTGACTCACCAATGCTGTGCTTAACTTTTTTCTCGGTGTTTGACTGAAAGCTACTGGCCGAGCGTTTCAGTTTACTTATCACAGTTATCCATTCAGATGTTCTTTCCTCATTGTTAATATCCATAGATATATCATTTAATTATAATTTACATTATTGTTTTGATAATTGTGATTGGAAGTGATTAAAAATAATCTTTCCGTCGGCTTTTTTTTGTCACTGTAGTTTTTGCAATGAAACAATTAAGTTACATTAGCTTTCCAGACGTTTCGGCAGGGGTTGCTGCCTTCTTCAGGGGGAACTTTATTTGGACAACAAGAAAAAATATATTGTTTACATTATAATAACAATAATTGAAACAATACAAAATACACTCACTTTAATAAAACTGTGTTTAAATTTAAACTGATATTTAAAATTATTGTATCTAATAATTGTAATATTATTTACAAAAGTAAAGAAAAAACCACTTTAAACGAAGTTTAGTCTATGGAATTTAAACAAGAAGTAAAGAAACTGAAAGAATATTGTGTTATGATAAGACAAGAGAAGAACAGATGGCAGAGATGTTTTGGGTGTCTTGTTTTCTGTTCATGTTGTTGTTGTTGTTGTTGTTGAAGATGTGTAATGTTTCTAGGGTGTATCGTTTCGAAACATGTTTCTCTGTCTGTAGGACTTTAACACCTTCAAAATCTGGAGAGTGGCCGTTTTCGATACTGTGGCTCG
This sequence comes from Melangyna quadrimaculata, assembly GCA_949320155.1. Taxonomy (NCBI): domain Eukaryota; kingdom Metazoa; phylum Arthropoda; class Insecta; order Diptera; family Syrphidae; genus Melangyna; species Melangyna quadrimaculata. The sequence continues at coordinate 229,206,887 of OX439483.1, read as the reverse complement.
CCAAGGCTGTCTTTCCAGGATTGTTTGATTTGATATCCGATTTATGATTAGAAATTCGCTGTTTAAGAAATTGGTTTGTAGTTCCGATGTAACACTGGTTGCATGGTTCATTAGGTTTACCCTTACAATTTATTTTGTAAATGACATCAGTATCTTTATCCTTATCCGCTTTCGTTTTGAGTTTTGTGAAAAGGTGACTCAGAGTTTTATTTGATTTGAAGGCCAGGCTAACATCTGTTAGTTTTTGGTTTATCACTTCTTTAAAATTCTCAGTCAGTCTTGGGATGTAAACTATACTTTTGTAGTAACCATTTTTCGGGTCTTTAGTGTCTTCGCTTGGAATTTTGCGATTGTGTTTCTGAAGTAGACCACGAATTATAGAATTTGGAAAACCATTGTCTCAGGATTTTTTTTTTTGATTTTTTTCCCATTGACAGAGTGAAATTGTTCGTCGCTGAGTGCGAAAACTTTACTGACAAGATTGGATGCAGTGTTCATAACTATGTGCCTCGCTTGGTTAGACCAAAAGTTGACTAATCTTCCCGATGCAGTATGTTTTTGGTACCAGTCAAACAATAGACGGTTGTTTTCACGATGGATTTTTACGTCCAAAAATGCTATTGAACTGTTATGTTCCATTTCCATAGTGAACTGGATTTTCGGGTGGAATCCGTTAAGGATCAGCTGCACTTCTTCAATGTTTCGTTTGTCCATCACGGCAAAAATGTCATCTACATACTTAGCAACAAAAGTAAGCCTTTCATCCATTCCACCAAAACATTCATCTAGTACGTGATCAAGTACTAAATCTGCAATCGTGGGTGACAAAGGGTTGCCCATAGGCATGCCAAAAATTTGTTTGAAAATGTCATCCTTAAATTGTAGATAGTTATTTTCCTTGAGGCAGAAATCCAGGATTTCAAGAAATTTGTTTAGATTAATTCTAGTGTTTTCACTAATTATTTCCCATTTCTTTTTTATAATGATGATGGCTAATTGTGTGGAAATGTTTGTAAAAAGTGACACTGCATCATACGAAGCTAAAACATCATTGTCTTTTAATTTTATTTTTTTAGCCTTCTCAACAAATTCAAATGAATTAATAACCGAGTAGCTTGATTTTTAGTTTCATTGATGACGTAATGGGACGCAGGGGCGTGTTTGCTTTATGAATTTTTGGCAGTCCGTATATGGATGGAAGCTGCGATGTATACGTTGTCATCTTCGGCTTTTCCCTATCATCAATGCAATTGTTGTTGTTTAGCCATTTGACTAGATCGTTGTTGCGAGTTTGTAAAGTTGTTGTTGGGTTATTCCTCACCCGTCTGTAAGTATTACGATCTGACAACAATTCAATCATCTTCTCGTCATACTCCACACGCTCCATCGCCACGGTGACGTTACCTTTGTCAGCTGGTACAAAAACAATGTTTTTGTGCTGCCTAAGAAAATTGATTGTTTGCTTATTTACATTAAGCAAATATTTGGCAAATCGATCATTTTGTCGGTGGCGTTGAAACGACTATACTGTGCCCTCTCTTGCTCTCTTTCGTCTTGCACACTTCGAATTATTTCTTCTCCGTCAGCTATCAATTGAAAAAGAGGAAAGCTATGTTTATCCACTGGGAGTGCAAATTTCTTGCCCAACTATAAAAGCCATTTGACCTCTAAAGGGAATTCAATGTTAGTGCGATTTTCAAACCATTTTTCATGCATTTCTATATTGAATTCCTTCCAAAGCGATGATTTTAGGCTGTCAATTTTATGTGCGTTCGATTGTTGTTTTTTATTATATGTGTCTTTAAACATCTGTTTTTGTTTTGTTGTGAATTGTTTGTATTCGTTTTGGGATAAGTTCTCTTTGATATGTTGGTCGTGAAGGCGAATTAAATTGTTAGTGCGCTTGACTTTATGGTGCATCTCTGTTATTTCTACGTTGAGAACTTTTTGATGGAATTTAAGTTCGATTTTTTCATAAACATTTATCGATTCTTTATTAGAAAGGAGTTATTTTGTGCTATTTGTGGACTTTTTTAAATGGTTAGGAATAAGTCCGGTTTGTCAGCATATTAGTAGGAATTTTAAGTTCTGTTTTTGTAAAGCTAAAGTTTTCTGTGAATTGCTGTATTGTTTTAAATTGTCACACACTTGTAAACCATATTTGTATTTAATGTGTTGGTAGTAGTTCTTCATTTTGATGGATTGTTGATTCTGCTCGGCTAGCCGTCCGATGATTATAGTAAAAATGATTTATTGACCAATTTGGAATTAATAATTGTGATTGGAAGTGATTAAAAATAATCTTTCCGTCGGCTTTTTTTGGTCACTGTAGTTTTTGCAATGAAACAATTAAGTTACATAAACTTTCCCGACGTTTCGGCAGGGGTTGCTGCCTTCTTCAGGGGAGCTTTATTTGGACAACAAGAAAAAATATATTGTTTACATTATAATAACAATAATTGAAACAATACAAAATACACTCACTTTAATAAAACTGTGTTTAAATTTAAACTGACATTTAAAATTATTGTATCTAATAATTGTAATATTATTTACAAAAGTAAAGAAAAAAACACTTCAAACGAAGTTAAGTCTATGGAATTTAAACAAGAAGTAAAGAAACTGAAAGAATATTGTGTTATGATGAGACCAGAGAACAATAGATGGTAGCGATGTTTTGGGTGTCTTGTTTTCTGTTCATGTTGTTGATGATGTGTAATGTTTCTAGGGTGTATCGTTTCGAAACCTGTTTCTCTGTCTGTAGGACTTTAAAACCTTCAAAATCTGGAGAGTGGCCGTTTTCGATACTGTGGCTCGCCAGGGCTGTCTTTCCAGGATTGTTTGATTTGATATCCGATTTATAATTAGAAATTCGCTGTTTAAGAAATTGTTTTGTAGTTCCGATGTAACACTGGTTGCATGGTTCATTTGGTTTACCCTTACAATTTATTTTGTAAATGACATCAGTATCTTTATCCTTATCCGCTTTCGTTTTGAGTTTTGTGAAAAGGTGACTCAGAGTTTTATTTGATTTGAAGGCCAGGCGAACATGTGTTAGTTTTTGGTTTATCACGGCAAAATCAAGCTACTCGGTTATTAATTCATTTGAATTTGTTGAGAAGGCTACAAAAATAAAATTAAAAGACAATGATGTTTTAGTTTCGTATGATGCAGTGTCACTTTTTACAAACATTCCCATACAACTAGCCATCAGCATTATAAAAAAGAAATGGCAAATAATTAGTGAAAACACTAGAATTAATCTAAACAAATTTCTTGAAATCCTTGATTTCTGCCTCAAGGAAAATAACTATCTACAATTTAAAGATGACATTTTCAAACAAATTTTTGGCATGCCTATGGACAACCCTTTGTCACCCACGATTGCAGATTTAGTACTTGATCACGAACTAGATGAAGGTTTTGGTGGAATGGATGAAAGGCCTACTTCTGTTGCTAAGTAGATGACATTTTTGCCGTGATGGACAAACGAAACATTGAAAAAGTGCAGCTGATCCTTAACGGATTCCACCCGAAAATCCAGTTCACTGTGGAAATGGAACATAACAGTTCAATGGCATTTTTGGACGTAAAAATCCATCGTGAAAACAACCGTCTATTGTTTGACTGGTACAAAAAACATACTGCATCGGGAAGATTAGTCAACTTTCGGTCTAACCAAGCGAGGCACATAGTTATGAACACTGCATCCAATCTCGTCAGTAAAGTTTTCGCACTCAGCGACGAACAATTTCACTCTGCCAATGGGAAAAAAATCAAAAAAAAAATCCTGAGTGACAATGGTTTTCCAAATTCTATAATTCGTGGTCTACTTCAGAAACACAATTGCAAAATTCCAAGCGAAGACACTAAAGACCCGAATAATGGTTACTACAAAAGTATAGTTTACATCCCAAGACTGACTGAGAATTTTAAAGAAGTGATAAACCAAAAACTAACAGATGTTCGCCTGGCCTTCAAATCAAATAAAACTCTGAGTCACCTTTTCACAAAACTTAAAACGAAAGCGGATAAGGATAAAGTTACTGATGTCATTTACAAAATTAATTGTAAGGGTAAAGGAACCATGCAACCAGTGTTACATCGGAACTACAAACCAATTTCTTAAACAGCGAATTTCTAATCATAAATCGGATATCAAATCAAACAATCCTGGAAAGACAGCCTTGGCGAGCCACAGTATCGAAAACGGCCACTCTCCAGATTTTGAAGGTGTTAAAGTCCTACAGACAGAGAAACATGTTTCGAAACGATACACCCTAGAAACATTACACATCATCAACAACAACAACAACAACAACAACATGAACAGAAAACAAGACACCCAAAACATCTCTGCCATCTATTGTTCTCTTGTCTCATCATAACACAATATTCTTTCAGTTTCTTTACTCCTGGTTTAAATTCCATAGACTAAACTTCGTTCGAAGTGGTTTTTTCTTTACTTTTGTAAATAATATTACAATTATTAGATACAATAATTTTAAATATCAGTTTAAATTTAAACACAATGGGGCATATTCATAGTCGCAGATAGACCCTGGTTTATATAAACTACAGTTTAAGACCAATTTTGGCTCAATGAATACAGACCGATTTTAACTACGAATTGTTGGTTTCATATTTGTATTAGATAATTAATTTGGTCTACTACCCAAATAGCTTCAAATATTTTGAAATGTTTAACTTAAAAAAATAGAATCAATGTCCGAAAATTCAACTAAACCTATGTCTAACTTAGACACAGCTCTAAAATGACTAGTGAATACGCCCCATTTTTATTAAAGTGAGCGTATTTTGTATTGTTTCAATTATTGTTATTATAATGTAAACAATATATTTTTTCTTGTTGTCCAAATAAAGCTCCCCTGAAGAAGGCAGCAACCCCTGCCGAAACGTCGGGAAAGTTTATGTAACTTAATTGTTTCATTGCAAAAACTACAGTGACCAAAAAAAGCCGACGGAAAGATTATTTTTAATCACTTCCAATCACAATTATTAATTCCAAATTGGTCAATAAATCATTTTTAGTATAATTATTGTTTTGAGCAATCGGTGAAGATTGATAAGAGTGTCGGGATTTTGTTGGTGAACCATTTTCACCACACTTATGTAGATTTGGATTCATTTTAAGGAGAATATTACAAGCTACTAATGATTTAAGAGATTCTGTATTCACTCTTTGACTCGGAAGGTGGTAATAAATTCGTATTAATCGAAATGTCAAGTAATTCACGTGTGTTTTTTTGTACACTACACACGGGTCACTATTTATGGGCCCCAGCATAAATGCTGGGGAAAGTTTTTGTGATTTGTCACTAATTTTTATTTAGATAGGCACTTTCACAAGAAGTTAAATAAATAAATAAATGTTATTTTGCGGCCTTGTCCGTCAAAATTAGTTCAAAATGTCAATAATATTTTAAGATCTCAAGACACACGTCTACGTAATACTTCAAAGCCCACACTTTTTCCTATTCACCCTTATTGCGATTTGCGATTGTTGATTCTAGACCAAGAGCCCACAGCAGATTTGGCGTACGAAAATGAACCAGAAAAAAATTATATGAGTCGAGAGGTGTATTAAGGCTGTTAAAGAAATGCAAGTCTGCCAGTCCCTGGTGGCGGCTGTAAGGTAAAATAAAAATAAATAAATCGGGTGGCACAACGGCTCATGAAGAACCAGGACAAAGTGACTAACAACTCGCAACCATTCCTGTGTGCGCCTTTCGACAGGAATGGAAGGGACCTACAATTTTATGCCGAATTCGAACGGCTTGACGAGAAGCACTTATCCGTGACAAGTGATACTCTTGGAGGATTTGTCAATTCCTCGCAAGAGGCAGCAGCCCTGAAAAAAACTTTTTTAGTTTTTAGGTGGACGAGGCTGGGTGGGTGGCTGTAAGGTGGGAGGGGCAATTTTCTAAAAAATTGACTTAAAACAGAAAAAAAATTATTAAAAAACAACGGTAACGTGTTCAATGCCTTGTTATATTATAATGAAAGACCAGAAGTCCCTTCTTTCATTTCCTTTTTAAATAAAGTTCTTTCAATGAATAGTTTTCGAAATATTAATGTTTGATCTCAAAATTTTGAAAAAAAAAATTAAAAAAAATGGTACAAAATATTTGGTTCGCAAAATTTCACGTAGTTAAGTACTATTTTTGTTTCCAAAATTTAATGCCCTTATCAATTTGTAGTCAAAAACTGAAAACCGGATGGTTCTAGGACTTTTATTTTTTAAGATATTAAAAAGTAAATGAACCAGCTTTTTCATAAAAATAAGACAAATCGGGCTAAATTATTATTTCAGCAAACAGGTAAAATAGGACAAACATGCGGAAAAAATGTCGGCGATATAATAATCCTAAAAAAAGTAATGGTTCATTTTATACAGAGATGATTATTTGTCAGTAAAACTGGTAAACCAACAAAAAAGTTATGGTCATTGGGAATAATGCAGACCTTTGGGAATTATACAAAAAATTGACAAATATCAATGAGTAGTTTATCACATTTTCAGTAAATTGAGTTTAAAAATCCAAAATATCAATATTTATCAACTATCAATCAACAATCGCTAATCGCAATAGGGGTAATTAGCTAGTTTTTAAATCAAGTGATCTATGCATAGTTTCGAAAAAAATGTGTTTAAACTCAAAATTTGGGAAAAAAAAGTTTTAATCTAATTTTTCAAAACAGTAAAATTATATATTATTTTTTTTTTTCTGAAATTCGTTGGTCTTATTAATTCTTCATTAAAAATGAAAACTATGATGATTTTATATCTTCTAGTTTTTGAGAAAATTGAAAATAACCAAACCTCCTTATTTTTTCTAATTATTTTTCTTTGTGGATTATGAAAAAAAAAAAAATAGTTCTTTTTGTATATACAGTTAGTCACTTAGATTTACCCAGAATGCACCACTATGGGTATTATTTTCTACCTTCATTGGGATGCTGCAACATGATGGGGGAGTTGATGTTTTGCTAGGAATAATTCCAACTTCTAAAAAAGTAGGTGTTTTTTCGTTGGTCGAAACTAAATCCTCAAATGAACAAAAAATGGAAATATAAGTTTAGGATGGATCAGTGGATGTTTAGCCGCCATTGTTTTAAAAAAAAAACACTTTATTCTCACAAAGGCTGATTAAAGAATTACCTTTGTTTATATTAACTTATTACACTTTGTGCGTTTTTTTCTTTCTATGATCTATTATGTACACTTCGTAACACTTGAATGGACTCACACAAGATTTAAAATAATATAAATGGTTGTTTGCTGTACATTTTAAGCTTTAATGTTTTGAAGCTTTGCTAGTTATTCAAATTACACGAGGAATTTATGTGATTGTTTGGAGATTTTTGTATGGAAAATTTTTAATCCATGAAATTGTGCATATACCTAAACTTGCACCCACCCCAAATCCTATACTGGGCCAAGCCTATGGGTCATATCTTTTATAAAATTTGTATGAGAATTGAAAAAGTCTCTTTCAATTATTGCGCTTTTTTAATGATATGCGAATAAATTACGACTAAGACTAAGACCTTCAAAATTGGCTGTCAATAATTTTGCGCCTATATATTAAGTAAATTTTCTTTTATTTATTTATATTAAGTAAATTGTTAAGTATTGTTGTGCTAAAACCTTAGCAAATGTGAGAAGTGAGGTACAGTTTTATATCTAAACTTCCATGCCGCGAACATGTAGTTGTCAAAATTCGACACATGTTCAACATTATATCAGTATGACAATTCAAGTGAAATCCATTCACTGAAGTACGTGTACTACGTTTACAGCCGCGCAATAGAGTGTATCTTTCGGAACATCTTCGGAAATTTATCTTAAATAAAAAACAATCTATATTTATTCATTCGTAACCATGACCCTCGTTTTTGTTTATATGCTTTTGTACATATAACTCTAGTTGTGGTAACTGAAAAGTTCATTGCACAGGTGCTAAGTTGAAAAGACAAAAATCAAGTGGGTCAGGGGTAACAGCATGGAAATGAATGAAATGAAATGAACAACAAGTCAAGTGAAAAGAATCGGACAAATCTATATACATAAATGGAAACTTCAAATCAAATGACTGCTCCGGCTTCGATTCGGCTGGTTGGTCTTGTAGTCGCTGCGCTGCTGCTCAAGCTGATGAGGCCGGTGAAATTTTGAGTTGTGTACTATGTTATGCAATCAGGTGTGTCATCATCTAAAAGTATTTTACCGTTAAACTTCATTACACCTACTAGTCGCACCCTTGCCACCAAAACCGCAATAGAACCTTAGGCTCTTCCGGTGGCTCTGATGTACATAAAAATCACTTGTTTATAGCAATCGTTATGGGTTTACGCTCGTGGATTTGGGATGGGCAGGGCAGGCACTGATAACTAGGTAAATTCCTGTCCGTTCAACTTGTCCCTGTCAGTGATATATCAACTGCCGATGATGTGAAACTGCAGTCCCCCCTCAAAAATTGTTAAGCTGGGTTTTATAGCAGCAGCATCTTCGCATCTTCACAAGAAATTAGGTACTGTCATTATTGCGGAAAGCATATACGTATTGGAATGGCATCAACTCAAAATTCCATTTATTAATTTTATTATAATAATTAATGGGATAATGGTGTACGTACATTAGAATTAAAGAAAAAAGATGAAATGAACACAAAAAAAAAAAAAAAAAAAAAAATCAATCGTAACATCCGTTCAGAGCAAAAAGAAATGAAAATAAATAAGTGGAAGTTGTAATGATAGATTTTAATAATAAAAAAAGGAACGGCATTCATTAACTTCGACATTATCAACTTCAGGCCATAATGGCGTAAAAACCATAGAGCGGAACATGAAGAAAATTACAGTTTTGATTTGTAGTTATATTTTAATATTTTTCTTTTGGTAAGAGCAAACTTTAGAAATAAAATACTCCGACTCCGCTTAACTGGAACACCATAATTGCAGACCATTTGTTTCAGTTAAGCGGATAACTGAAACTGGTTTAAAATAAGCGGAGTTTTGTCAAAACAAATTAAATTTTATTAAGCATGAAAATCAAAAGAAAAAAATGAATGTAGGTATACTTTTTAGTATTGTGTCAAAATAGTTATATTTTTCCATATAAAACAATTCAAACAACAAAGGTATTCACATTTTAAATCACAAAACGAATATGAATATAACATATTTAAAAACAAAAAAACGGTCGTTTCACTTATGCGGAGTTGAATAAGTGAAAAATGTTCATTTGAGGCAAACAATTTTGTTTCAATTATCCATAGTTTGCAATTAAGCGGAGTTTAGTTATGCGAAGCAGTTTGTGTGAAAAATTCTCAAAAATCCTCCGGAGCAAATTTCTTGTTGCAGATAACCGATGTTTTCAGTTAAGCGGAGTGCAGTTAAGCGGAGTTGACAATAGGTATCTTTTAAGTCGTTCATAGGTGCGATCAGAAAAGTCCTAGGTAGGTATAGAAAATAGATAGGTGTTGCATTGAAAAATGTTAAATATGCTTTGCAGTACGTATTAGGGTGGTGTTTTTAAAGTTCCCATTTTAATTTTGATTCATCCGTCCCCTTAATTTCTTCAAAATAAAGAAAATGCACGATTGACACTGAATGGAAAAACTTCCTCTTGTATTTAACAACTAAGATGTATATTGGTTGACATTGACAGCGCACGATGGCACTTTACTTGATGTAATGTTCAAGTAGCTTGTATAAAATTTCCAAAATTTGAAGTATACGAGTAAATATCATTTAAAAATATGAGCGCAAAATTTTAAAGAGCATAATATAAAGGATTTGGTATGATACTACTTAGTATTTTTTCTATTTTTAAAAGCGTTTACTAAAATTTTCTAAATTTTAAATATGTTAAAAAGTATGTTGTATCTTACTAAACCAATTTCCTTCATAAGGTTCAGCGTCCAAAAAACTGACAGATCTTGCTAACAATTCACAAACATACCTCATTTTGACATTTATTAACATCATGTATAAGTGTCATGAATTTAGTACGATGCTTAACGGATGAAATAGCCATTTGGTGATTTTAACTTTAGGAAATTGTAAGAAGATAGAAGGATGCTTAACCATTTACCGCATGGTTGCTCATATATGAGCCAAACCATATTAAATTCAATTAAAAACTACAAGTGACCTCAACTCCAGAAATAATTGTGTTTCGCCCAAGGTATAACAGTGGGCTCTTCAGTCAGTCTGTTATACCCACTAAGACATAAATTTTGGTCGATGTTTACCGACTCTTATAAAAATCACAGCAAAAAGATACTGTGAATTTTATTATTCTAGGGAAATTTGTTTAAATTCATGCACCTAGAAAATAAATACCCGTGGTCAGGTTTTTTATAATAAGATGAAGAAATTTAAATATTAAAATATTGAAATTACATCTGTTTTAAGTGGAGTGAATGAATAAAATTCAATTAAAAAGTACAAGTGACCTCAACTCCAGAAATAATTGTGTTTCGCCCAAGGTATAACAGTGGGCTCTTCAGTCAGTCTGTTATACCCACTAAAGACACAACTTTTGATCGATGTTTACCGACTCTTATAAAAATCACAGCATAAAGATACTGTGAATTTTATTATTCTAGGGGAATTTGTTTAAATTCGTGCACCTAGAAAATAAATACTCGTGGTCAGGTTTTTTTTAGTAAGAAGATGAAGAAAGTTAAATATTAAAATATTGAAATTACTTCTGTTTTAAGTGGAGTGAATGAATAAAATTCAATTCAAAAGTACAAGTGACCTCAACTCCAGAAATAATTGTGTTTCGCCCAAGGTGGGCTTTTCAGTCAGTCTGTTATACCCACTAAAACACAAATTTTGGTCGATGTTTACCGACTCGTTTGACTATAGCTAAAATTTAGACGATACAGGGCTGATAGAGATATTATTGAACCATTGATTAATTTTACAATAAAACAAAGTTGGAGATACTTTCTATGTTGTAATAGTGAGGGGAGATTTATAAGCAAGAGTCTGTGAGAATATGGGGGTAGTGTGGACCTTTGGGACCACGGGAGAAAACGAAGACAAAAACGCAAAAACCTTCTATGGATACCTTCAAGTCTGTTTATATGAACTGAATAGTAAGGTGCCCATATAACGCAGCCGTATTCAAGTATTGGTCTAACAAAAGATATATACAGAAGCTTGAGGACGTAGGAATCACGGAAATCACGAGAGAATCGTTTAATAAAACCGAGAATTTTATTTGCTTTTTTAACTATAAAGTTATAATGGTCAGTGAACGTCAATTTATTGTCAAGAATAACACCTAAATCGGAGAAAACGGAAAGCTTACAAAGAGAAGAAGAATCTAATATAAAGTTATAATCTATAATTGTTTTTTTGCATGTAAAACACATTGTTTTACATTTGTCAATATTCAACAAAAGTCGGTTTGTATTGCACCATTCTCTAAATCTATGAAGATCTTCTTGAAGCTGTGAGCAGCCATTAATTGAACATATAGTTTTAAAAATCTAAATGTCATCAGTCATTTATATATAAAATAAATAATAGGGAGCCTAAATGGCTACCTTGTGGGACACCAGAGTTGACATAAAATTGATCAGAGAGCTCATTTCTAAAATTAACACTATAACTTCTATTCTTTAAATGTGACGAGATCCATATTAAGAATTTGTCATTAAATCCTAAAGTCTGGTGACACAATTTATCGAAGGCCTTACTAAAATCTGTGAACACACAATCTACTTGATTCTGATTTTCGAAAGAATCAATGCAAAAGGAATTAAAATGAAGTGGGTTTCTAATAGTTGACTTATTTTGGACAAAACTTGACTTACAGTTAAAGGATAACATATTACAGATAATGGACTCAAACACTTTGGGAATAACAGAAAGTTTGGCGATAGGTCGGTAATTCGTGATTTCATTCTTAGACCCTTTTTTATGAATTGGAGTTATAAATGAACTTTTCCATAATAATGGAAAGATGGAGCACCTAAGAGATTCATTGAATAAAACAAAAAGAGGATAGGATAAATAAGACACAATTTTTTTTAGCACACAAGATGGTACACCATCAGGGCCCGGGCTAAAACAGTCGTCAAGTTCTGAGACACTACGAACAATTGAATCTTCACATATGGTAAAATTAAGTGAGTTAAGGTGTGGAAAATTTTGGTTAGGAAAGAACGAATCAGAAGTTTGAATAGTAGGAGGCACATCGAAAGCATCTTTGAAGAAATTAGCAAACATATTTGAAATTATTTGGGCGTCATGACTTGTTGTGTTATTATATGACATATAGTTAGGGTAGCCATCAACATGTCTTTTACTTTTTACGAAGTTCCAGAAGTTTTTTGGGGTCTGTTTTAACTCATCTTCAAATTTTAAAATATAATCTGAATAAAGAGTGTTGAGATACTCAGTGAAAATATATTTAAGTTCGGAGTAAGACCTGAAATCGTCATCGGCTCTGGTTTTGCTATATTTAGGTCATGCTTTATTTCTTTTATTTTTTAAGTTTTTTAGGTGAGTGTCAAACCATCGTGGAGTTTTAGAATTATAGTAAGATTTTCGTAATGGTGTAGTTTCATGAAAGCAGTTAAATAGAATACTATAACATGTAAGACACATATCATCAATATTAAGGTTTAAGAGCATTTGATTCCAGTCAACATTACATAACAAATTAATTAGTTCATTAAAATTACATTTTTAAAATTGAATTCAAGTTTTTCATTTGAAATGAAAGGGATATTGCATACGTTTATACGTGATATATTTAAAGCTGGATGGTGACGGTCTTCTTCTAATAGTATAACATCGGCTGGAGTTACAGCTACGTCAGCATTTATTGTGTCGGAGAAAAATATTAAGTCCAAATATTTATTAAAACAGTTAGCAACCCCATTTAGTTGACTAAGTCCACAAGAAGCTTGACCATCAATGACTAAGAACTCATTAGTACTCGTTGGGTTTACAGGAGATAAATAGTTGAGATCTGTTGATTTTGTCCAGTTCAAATTCGGAAGAAGGGCGACCTGCATCGTGCCTGATCGGGAAACTATTGATTGCTCAGAATTTGGTCTGGGCCAGTAGCGCAACAATCAGTCACGATGAAGTGCTTGTTTTACCTCCTCGTGGTGGTCCCCGGGCAACTATTTATGTATCCCAATATACATAAATAGGCCAAAATTACAAGTGCGAAAAGGCCTAGCTTTCTAGGATAGGTTACGGAGGTTAGCATTCTCCGTAACTGAAATCAACCCGCTACCGAAACCAACACTACCTCGGATAATTAATGATAACTCGTTGACGACTTTTGGCTATTGTACCCGGACAAAGATTGGTTTCTGGAATGTGAAGACGCTTCTTGACAATGGAAAAGAAGGTCCTCAGAATGCCAGATTCCTGCAACTAGAGAAGGAATTCATGCGGTATAGGATGGACATCTTAGGGATAAGTGAAGTTAGATGGCTGGGTTCGGGGAAGTTCAAGTCACCAACCCGTAACACTGTACTATTCTATTCCGGAAAAACACCTGGAAGCGCTCGGGAATCTGGCGTTGGATTGCTGCTTTCCAAAACAGCTCTCGAAAGCCTAATTTCCTGGGAGCCTTTAGGTGCCAGGATCCTGAAAGCCAGGTTCCGGACTAGAGTACGTCGCGTCACCATCATACAGTGTTACGCCCCAACTTTGCTCTCTTCTGACGAGGAGAAGGAGGCCTTTTATAACCGGCTGAGTGCTGCTTATGATAGCGTTCCACGATGTGATATAGTTATGGTGATGGGAGACTTAAATGCCAAGGTTGGCAATGACAACACTGGGCTAAGGCATGTCATGGGAAAACATGGTGTTGGTAACCGAAACGACAATGGCGAACGATTTGTCGATTTCTGCAACGCCAACGGCCTTGTTATTGGAGGGACCATGTTCGAGCATAAGACGTGCCACAAAGTCAGTTGGGTGTCGACTGACAGACAAGCAACTTCCAACCAAATTGACCACTTCGCGATCAGCCGGCGTTTTAGAAGCAGTCTCCAGGACGTCCGTAACAGAAGAGGTGCTGACATGGGAATGGCCCGGGACCACCATCTGATGGTTGCTACCGTAAGATTGCGTACAGCTGCAGTTCGGAGATCCCAAGGAAACACTCGAATGCCCAAGTTTAATACAGATAGACTAAAGGATCCTGCAGTGCGCCAACAACTAGGGGACCACCTTTCACAAGGATTGAATGCAATCAGCAGCACCACATCCATCGAAAATCATTGGTGTGCTGTGAAAAATGTGTTCATATCCGGTGCTGAAAGCATAGTCGGCCGGGCGCAAGGAAGAAATAGTGCTTGGCTTTCCGACGAAACTAGGGCAAGGATCGAAGAAAGGAAACACCTTAAAGCTCGCATCGCAGCTACCCCAGCAGCAGGGAGAAACGAGCTTGAGTCTACGTACCGCATGAAGATGAGGGAAGTTCACCGTAGTGTGCGACGTGATAAGCGTAACTACATCAACGCACTGGCTACAGAAGCAGAAGAAGCCGCTAGTAGGTGTGACAGTAGGACCGTCTACAGAATTACCAAAGAGCTCACTGGTGTCCAGAGCTCTAAACAACACCTGGTTAAAGACACAAACGGATCCCTGCTAATTTCGGATGAGGACCAGCTCATAAGGTGGAGGGAACACTTTTCTGCGGTTTTAAACCGCGTTTTCGCAAGTGAAGTGAACCCTATTCCCACTGAGCTACCCGAAGTAACAATTTCCCGAATACGCACCGTACCCCCCAGTAAAGAAGAAATTATCACCGCCATCAAAGCACTGAAGAACAACAAAGCGGTTGGACTTGACGGTATTCCTGCAGAGCTCTTAGGAGCAGCCCCAACGACATCGAGCGAGCTACTGCACCCACTTATTAAGAGAGCTTGGGAAACAGAGAGCTTTCCTGAAGAGTGGAAAAAAGGAATAATTGTCAAGCTCCCAAAGAAAGGAGATCTCACACAGTGCGAAAACTGGAGAGGAATGCGTTCTGCCTGCAGTAGCCAAGATAATAGCAAGGATAATATTGGACCGAATTAAAGACCACCTCGAAGACACACTCGACGCCGAACAAGCAGGTTTCCGCACTGGATCTTCCTGTGTGGATCACATCAACACCTTGAGGATCATCATCGAACAGTGCGTTGAATATCGATCACCACTTCACCTGCTGTTCATCGATTTTGAAAAGGCGTTCGACAGTGTCAATAGAGAATTTATTTGGCTTGCTTTGCACAGGAGGGGCATCCCAGATAAATTGATTGCTATTATCAAGGCTACATATGATGGATCCAGGTGTCACGTTTTGCACAAAGGTAGGCTGTCAGAGGAGTTTGAAATCCAAAGTGGAGTTAGGCAAGGCTGTATACTGTCACCAATACTGTTCCTGTTGGTGATAAGTGACGTACTGCACGCAGCTTTGTCAAATGGAAATGGAGGAATTCAGTGGACTCTGCAATCTCACCTCAAACATCTGGACTACGCGGACGACGTATGCTTACTCTCTCATAGGATCATGGATCTCCATCAAATGACAACAAGGGTGGAGAGAGAAGCAGAAATCGTAGGGCTTAAGATCAACTCGGCAAAAACTAAAAGGATCAGCCTTGGAACTTCCTCATCAATCCAAGTAAATATTTCTGGACAACCGGTAGAGATGGTAGAGGATTTCCAATATCTTGGGAGTATTATCTCTACGGGTGGCGGAACTGAACTGGACGTAAACAGCCGAATCAGAAAAGCAAAGGCTGCGTTCGGAATGCTGTCCAAAATATGGAGAAACAACTCTTTTAGCTTAAAGACCAACCTACGACTGTTCCGCTCCAATGTTGAATCCGTTCTGCTTTACGGCTGCAGCACTTGGAAAGTCACTGAAATTGTCACTAGAAAGCTGCAAACCTTCGTTAATAGATGTCTACGAAACATCTTGAGGATTTTCTGGCCCAACCGTATCTCCAATGCCGAACTCCATGCGAGAACGGGTCAGGAGCCCATAGACTCCATTATACGAAGAAGAAAGTGGCAGTGGATTGGCCATACGCTTCGAAAAGGCGATCGGTGCATTGCATCTCAAGCAATGCAGTGGAACCCGCTCACACAGGAGGGAAGACAAGTGGGCCGGCCTAGAAGTACATGGCGAAGAACGGTCGAACAGGAATCGGCACGACTGGGGAAAAGTTGGAGAGAGCTGAAATATATTTCAAGAAATCGTACACGATGGCGCGTAGGTGTAGTGGAGGCCCTATGTCCCGTAAGGGAAACATCACGGACGTAATAGGTCCGAGGACCTAAGTAAGTAAGTAAGTAAATTCGGAAGATTAAAATCACCTAAGATTAGGAGCTCATCATTTGGTTCCATTTGGTCATGAATGTTCTCAATTAAATGTACGCAGTTTTCGTAGATGCAGCTTGTAGATCTTGGAGGTATATACACAGAGATGGTATAAAGATAACCTGTTTCCAATTTGATTTTAATATAAAGTATTTCGACGTCAGAAAGATCAAAAGAATCAACCAAAGTGCATATTAAGCAGTTTTTGACTGCAAATAAAATTCCTCCACCAACTGTCTCTGAGTCGTTCGAGTGGTGCCTGTCTCGCCTGAAGTCAAAGAGTTCGGTATCTAAGAAAGAATTATTTAGCCAAGTTTCTGTTAGTATAATTATGTCATGTTGGAGATTGTTTATGTTTTTGTAGACCGCATTGATCTTTGTCCTTAGTCCATTGACGTTTTGGTAATAAATCAAAACTTGTTGGAGCTGCTTCTTCGATGATATTGCATTGTCCGGGTCTCTTGAAAAGGGTTATGGGATGAGGTTTTTATATTATGTTGTTTGTTTTCAAATTCATGTATTATTATCCCTTTTGGCCAAAGCGATGTTGAGTTGAGAAGAAGGAAAATTGAATCTGGAACTCTTATCTTAAAATATGCATATTTTGAGTAGTTTCGATGGATCATTTTCTCAACTTTTAATAGCGAAGATGTACCAGTCTTGTTCGAAATAAAGGTTTTTATATCGAGGGCGTTTGTTGAAGGGTCAAGTTTAGATATAAACAATGTTCTATGACCTTCTACAACTTTCAATCCTCTTGATATGGGTGAACTAAAATGATGGACAAGACTTGGTTTTTTGGTTGAATGAAAAGATGAAGATTTTATATTAGGTAACGTTAATGAAGATGGATTGTCATGTGGATGTGCAGGTATAAGCTCAATTGATGATGGTGAGGTTACTGGTGCTGTGATTGGGTCAAGAGATGTTGAAAAAGTAGATGGTGGTAGAGGTGATTGAAGAGGTTTAGAAGGTGGCAGAGATGCAGAGATAGAATTAGAAGTGGCAGGCTTCTTCGTTGAGGGATTAACTTCACAAGATTCGGAATCAGTATCGCCAATTTTTCGCTTTAAAGATAATGTGTCATTTTGAGATGGGTTATCAGTCATTTCGATTTCATCATTATGTGATTCCGTATTGTGTATTGTAGGCGAGGTGGTTATTTTGTTAACTTTTTCGCTAAGATGCAGTAATTGAGCATGTTACTTTTCGAGGTTATATTTATTTTGTAAAACATCTCGAGTAATCTTAGTGTACGCAAACGGATCGCACTCGTCGCAAAAATAATAGAAAGATTTCCTTTCCTTGAAAAGCTTGATAGTGCTATATGGGACGTCAATACAATCTAAATGAAATGATCTTCGACAGTTACCATGACATATTATTGAATCAATCAAATAGTCCGCAATTTTTTCGCATAAAGTGCAAGATGTCATTTTAATTCAATTTTATTATTGAGTTTTGACTGTTAATTTTTTTAGGTCAGTGTAAAAATTTCTTTCAGGTAGGTAACGTAGTTTAGTGTGATGAAAAGGTTCGTGTATTGGCTATATGTAGAATGTAGGATAATGTAGTTTTTTGATAATTCGATGTTTATTTCTCGATGTGCAGACGTTGTTGTTGTTTTTATTGCCAAGAAAAAAGTCAAATGTTTGTTTATGTAGAATCAACAAAAACTATCGGCAGAACATCTACTAAAAATGCACTCACCGGGAAAAGATGAGACAAAACCAAAAAGAAAGTTTGTTGTATCCAAAAGAGACGGGAAATTTTTGAACATATGCAAAGATGACTTCAATTTTGATGAGGATGTGTAAAATTGTCACAGCATATAGGCAGCCAATTAAAATTTCGCTGCGGGATGCGGGTTGCATGCAAGGAAGAATACAAATATTTGTGTCTTAGTGGGAATAACAGACTGACTGAAGAGCCCACTGTTATACCTTGGGCGAAACACAATTATTTCTGGAGTTGAGGTCACTTGTACTTTTTAATTGAATTTCTAAATATTTTTGAATTTTTAATAAATTTTATGGTTTTTTGCATGCGGTACGAAACAAGTATAATATACGTTTGAAATTGTATAAATAAGCGCCATCTATAAGTGAGTTGTGGCAATTAATTCTTTCGTCAAACTTGTCAAACAGGTTTCAGTCGGTTATGAGCGTGTTTGAGAAATTCAAAATTCTATAAAAAATATAAAACTTAAAGTTTGTGCTCGCAAAATAATATTCGCGTAAAGAAAATAATGTAAGTATTATTGATAAAGTATTTTTTTTTTTAGTTTGGTGAAGTAATAGTACTTTTGTGATGAAAAAACCGAATGGATCATACATGGCACACCATGCAACAAGGGCACAAAATTTGGATTTTTTTTTTGTTGGACTTACCCTCGTATCTGTTATATATTTTCGTGTCATACGAAAACAAAGTGCTGCCAACACCACTAATTACACAAATGGGGATATAAGAATTTTGTGCTCAGTGATAGCTCTGGGTTCAGCTATATGACTTTGAAATTTATACTGGAGCCCAAGGAATTGTACAGTCTGTCAACAATTTTCCAAAAATTAGCACTTGTGACGATGTTGTTCGACTTGCAAGAACCATTCCTGAAGGCATCAACTATAAATTATTCGTCGAAAACTGGTAAACATCTTTGCCACTGTTGACTCACCTGGCTAAAAAGGCGATCTTACCGTTAAGCACAATAAAAGCTAATCGCATTCCGGGGTATAAGGTTCCAGCAGAAAAAGACTTGAAGAAAAGGGGAAGAGGTGCAACCGTTGAAAAACTAGCGACTGCAGAGGAAATTGACATCTCTATAGTAACCTGGTATGATAAAAGGATCGTGAACTTGGCTTCAACAATCGTCTGCAGCAAAACATCTTCTGAAGTACGACGATACAATAAAAAAAGGGCCTACCAAGATGCACCATGTCCAAAAGGCATTGATGACTTACAATCGGCATATGGGTGGAGTCGATCTGTTGGATGCGCTTCTTGGATACTACAGGACACAAATCAGATCGAAAAAATTCTACCACTGAATTTTCTTTCACATGATCGATATGGTAACAGTGAACGCGTGTCTGCTGTAATAGAAGAAGGCAAAGATCCGAGCCGTGTATGCCTTTAGCAGACTTCAAATGCGCGGTAGCTAAAGATCTATACTATGCCAGCGAGCCAAGTACCGTCAACAAACGAGGAAGACGTTCTAATGTCATAGAAAATATTATTCATTCGAATAAGTTGAAAGGACCCGTTGATAGTATGCCATCTCAGGACGTACGCTTGGATCCGTTAGATCACTTACCTGTTTGGAATACTAGACAGCGGTGTTAGGTCCCAGAATGCGGTAGAAGATCTTTTGTGGAGTGCCGAAAATGCAAAGTAAACTTATGCCTCAACGAAAAAAGAAATTGTTTCATGTTATTCCACACTACATAAAATTTGCAAAATAATTGATTTATTTTGTAAAGATAATTTTTGTTCCTTTTCTGCTCAATGTGCCATATATGATCCAAACCGGAAAATTCGATTTTCCCAATTTTTATCAAATAAAATGAAAATTCCTGAAATACGTGTGTTTTAATTTAGCATTAACTACCACATACATTTTTTTCACGAAGAAAACTCACGCAGTAAGGGGTTTACTCAAAAACAAAATATGACTTAACTCGTTTTAAATTAGTAAACAACATCGTACTTAATTGACTTGTTTTTTTTTTTTTAAATAATTTGGAATATATTTGAGTTTGACTCAGATACTTTTTAGGTTTTTGGTAAAAACCATGTTACGATTAATGTTTCGACTTTTAACCTACGATGAAGCCACAGTGCAGCGGCGCGCAGCGCGCACAAACAAATCAATAATATCACATCGATATCAAAGAAGAATATAAATTATTTTCATCGGCACGTGGTATCCACACACGACAGGCACAAATGTATCTGTCCATCCAACTTGTCTTGTCTACACAGCTATAAGCATATAGCTCTCTTTATAAATAATAATTTTAACAACAACATTTTCATAGCTAAGGTTTTTCTATGCCTTCGACATTCTCTTATCCTATACAAATTTACCAATAGCTATTCCTTTTTCTACAACTTTTCCTGCTGTTTCTTGTCAGCGACCAGTTTCGATTTGAGAAGACCTTGTGATTCGCATTAAACAATGTTGCATGCTTTGTTGGGAAAAAATTTAGTACAACAACATTGAGAAGCTTTACTTACGAAAGAACGGAGGGAATCACAAACATCATACCTACTCTTGAATAAATCACGTTTTAGTGTTCTCAAGCTTGATAACAAATTCAACTTTTTCAACAACAAAAAAAAAATGACACTTTTGCAGGATTGGCAAACAAATCCTTGCGGCTGACAGAAGTGAATGCAAAAATATGGCTAATCGAAGACATACTTTCGCATTCAAATGATGCCACCTGGACAACTTAATCAATAGATATTGATGACTGACTATGCACCAGCCAAACGATTAAAGTCGATTATAGGAGAACTATAAATTTATTGTGCGTGGATAAAATAAGACTCATGTAAGACCAGACCCCGAACACACACGTTAGACGATTCAATTATTGCCCGGATTCCATGCTTGATATATGTAACTAATAATATATACGTAAATGCAACACAACGGCCGGCGTTATTTCCTCTTTGCATTAGGCGAAATCTATTGTACTGGCAAGCGACTAATAACCCAGTAAGAAAATCACAAATAAAAATACGAAAAAAAGGAAAACAAAAATTGTAATAACAGGCTGCATTTTTGCTACGCTTTATTTATATTAACGTTACGATTCCCTATATAATGGTCGATAATTACCCGATACTACTGATCGGTCATTAAAGAAATTATATTTTATTGTTGCGAATTTTGTTTACGGTTTCTTTTATATTTAAACAGAAGAATAGGTCACACGAACCTGCTTTGATACTTTAAGTGGCTAATAGTCGATTTCACAAATGACTTTTAAATATTTCAAAGCCTAACTAAATGATTGAATAGTTCACAAGAACCTGCTTTTATATACAAAAAATAATATTAATTGTTTTGTTTTTAATTTCACCAAATGATTTAAAAAGCCTTATAAATTAAAAGCTCGTTTTGGTCTCATTTAAACTTTAACCATTTTGTGTGGATTCCTTTCTATAAAATGTAAACTTTAAGTGCGAGTTTGTTATTACACAAAAAACCCTATTGAAGTAAACTTTAATCGTTCTTTTCCATTTGGAATTTTTTGTTGATATTTTTCATTCAATTATTTTCGTTGCCTATGTGTGCAATTGTTTGTATTTGTATTTGTATTTGTATTTGTATTTGTATTTGTATTTGTATTTGAATTTGTATTTGTATTTGTATTTGTATTTGTATTTGTATTTGTATTTGTATTTGTATTTGTATTTGTATTTGTATTTGTATTTGTATTTGTATTTGTATTTGTATTTGTATTTGTATTTGTATTTGTATTTGTATTTGTATTTGTATTTGTATTTGTATTTGTATTTGTATTTGTATTTGTATTTGTATTTGTATTTGTATTTGTATTTGTATTTGTGTTTGTATTTGTATTTGTATTTGTATTTGTATTTGTATTTGTATTTGTATTTGTATTTGTATTTGTATTTGTATTTGTATTTGTATTTGTAATTGTATTTGTATTTGTATTTGTATTTGTATTTGTATTTGTATTTGTATTTGTATTTGTATTTGTATTTGTATATTTGTATTTATATTTATATTTGAATTTGTATTTGTATTTGTTTTTCTATTTGTATGTATTGGTTGAAATCGAATAAGCACAAAGGATTTTTTTTACATTTTTTATTTAAATTTTATTTTTGACAACTTATGGTCAATCCCAAGTAACATTTTGCGTCTTATAAGATGCTCCAAGAGCTTAACTAGATTTATTTTAGGGATATAAAAGTAATCTTGAAGAATACTTCTAGATTTCTATAAGACAGTTAGAAGCGTTAAATGGCCTAGTTATGGGAGGCTCTTGCCTACTCATAAGAATAACATATGTTTCTTTGCAATACTTGTGATCTAATTATCCGAGTTGCATTCTTCTTATGAGATGACATTTCTGTTATCGATTGCCTCTTGAAAAAATCTTGTAAAGCTCGGCTAAATCTTTCTTTGAGAATGCGTCTCTTTCAATGGGAGGTGCTCTTATCTCTTCTTTCTCATTAATCATTTTTAAAAAGAAGAAACAATATGCTTTTTTAGTTTTTGTGTGTATACATATACATAATGTATTATGCCAAAAAACTAATGGGCTTGTGTTGTATTTATTGCGTAAGTCAATTAATTATTATACTCACTAGCGGAAACACCCGGCGTTGCCCGGGCCCATTTTGTTAAAGGATAGTTTGTTAACAAATCTTGAAAAAAAAGTTTCCCGTGGAAAATAGTTTTCCTTGAAAATATTTCTGTTATCGTGAATATCTCTGAAATAAATTCGATGAATTGACCGCCCAATTCCCCAGGAAAACTTATTCCCGACATCAATAAATTTTCAACATCATTCATATTCTCAATTTTCAAAGGATAGAAATATTGTGCAAGTGTTAATTATTATTTATATAAAAGCTTATTCACGTACTTCAAAATATCTATGTTAAAGACACCTACTTGTAAGAAAATATTTGAAAAATTTGTTATCTGCTATTGTTAATTTGTTATTTGCTATCTCGCCACCAACTATCAACTGTCAAAGCAAAAGGTGTGATTTTTCCAATTTTTGACATTTCACCACCATCACTGTCAACTGTCAAGTGCGATTTTTTTGATTTCCACTGGACTGAGAGTGCAAATGCACCTCCTTAATCGATCGGCACTCTCAGATCTTGACATTTCGACACCTTAAATTTCTTATTTTCTGTTGGTGCTAAAGTGCTGGCCGAGACATAAGGTAATAACAACCTCCTTAATCGATTGGTGCCCTTAGATTTTGACATTTCGACACACGACCTGACACGCACAGAAGAGAGGAGCTGTAATACGGCAGTTTTTGCACTTATAGCATTGCTGTTACCATTTTTGTAATCATTGTGAATGATTTACTCTACGGAGCGAATGTTTTTCACTGATTTGGGAGATTGTGAAAGTATTCGCCGTGTTGATTTTAACATAACTAAATTTTCACCGACCATGTAAATCAAACATGATTGGTAAAGGTTTTACCTTCCAGCACAATCCAATCAACAACCGGCGCATTTTTACTTACTTGAGGATTATATCATGCCATTCATTAGCCTTTCATCACTACTTATTATATTTTTTCCAACATTCTAACATTCACTTACACATTCAACAAAAACCAGGCAAAAAACTCATACGCACTTGAAACGTCAAATCTCATAGCTAAGCTTTGTACAACGCTCATGTCTTGTTCAATAAGTTATATTTTTCGCCTTGTCGGTCGCTGCATGTGGACATAGATTTTTCGGACTCCATTGGATTTTTTTTTTGGACATGTTCATAATCCTGTCATCTGTTTAATCGAATCAGTCTTTAAAATTGTATGGTTTTCTATTAATATTTTGTATGTATTTAAATAGTGAGACAACGACCTTTCCAAAGACATCTAAGTTTTAAAATTCGGATAACTACTTTCCGATTTATATCCAATTTTATGCAGATAAATTGACAATTTTAAATTTTTTTCTGGATTTTATCTGTAAAAATTATTTCTAATTAAAATTTTAATATTTGAAATTATTTTGTGAAGCTTGTGAGCAACGCACAGTTATGTTTTGTACCCATGATCCATTTTGCATTTTTTTGGTAAATAAATCAATAAAGCTAATTCTGGAGTAGCTTTTGTTGAAATGATCACTTAATATTTATTAGCAATATTTTAGAAGAGGATTAGAGCACTTGGTGTATTCGTTTTGTATTAACTTTTGCATTTAAAGTACAAAAAATAGATATAAATTTTCACTAAATCACATTTTTAGTATGATTTTTTTTTTAAGATTTTGCAAAAATTTTAACACAAAAATTTAGATTGTCAACTTCTACCGTTGTCTATATCATTTGTTAGTATCATTTGTTATGAACTATCAGCCATTACTAAAGTTTGAAGCCTCTAAATTTGGCGAAATAGAGCTTTATTGTGATTTATCTCATTAAATTGCCCCTACTTTTTTCCCCTTTAGATTTACAAAAATAACCTATAAACCTATAATTGTGTGTCATTAGTTTTTCAAAATTTATAAATTTTTCATTAACTTTTAACAATTTTCTAAGTAAATGCACTCAAATGGTATGAATTTTTCGCATTATGACAAATTCTTTCTCTTTTCATAATTTATTTTGTTATGAAAGTAAATTATTTTTTATTTTTATAATTTTCTATGTTTTATAATCTTTCATTTGATACCTCATTTATAAATATCAAAAAAGTATTGCCCATATTATGGCCATTTACAGGTATTTTATGTATATTTTAGCAAAAAGAAAAAATTTTATCGACCAATAGACTGGATTATTGCAAAATTTTCTTTCAGTTATGTTTAAAAATCCATATTAAAGCTTTTGGTTATCGTAGAAACATGTTTTATATACCAAAACAATTGTTGATTCGTATAGATTATTACAAAATTTAAATTTTGATAATCGGTTAAATAAAAAGCAACAATATTCACTATTTATTCAAAATAATGCTATTTTATCTGTTTAAGCGTATTAGTCTTTAAAATTGTATGGACGTCTATTAATGTTTTGTATGTATTTAAATAGTGAGATGACCTATTCATCGACATTTAAATTTTGAAATTCGGATAAGTACTTTCCGATTTATAGCCAATTTTATGCAGACAAATTGACAATTTTAAATTTTTTTCTGGATTTTATCTGTAAAAAATATTTCTAATGTAAAATTTTAATATTTGAAATTATTTTGTGCAGCTTGTGAGCAATGCGCATTTATGTTTTATATATCAAAATTTTTATCAGATTTCCAGGATTTATAATTTTTTAGTTTGAAAATATTTTATGGGCGTGGTGAAATTATAAAAATAAAATTCGTTGAAAAGGCATGATTTTTTGGTAAATAAATCAATAAAACTAATTTTAGAGTGGTTTTTGTTGAAATAATCACTAAACATTTATTAGCAATATTGGTGTGTTAGTTTTGTTTTTCAAAATTTATCAATTTTTTATTAACTTTTGCATTTAAAGTACCAAAAATTGAATTGATTTTTCACTAAATCACATTTTTAGTACACTGAGGGAAAAAATGCGATCTAAAATTAAATACGACCGCATTTGATCTAAAGTATTTTAAATGAAGTGGAGCATTTTTATTTTAACGTTGAAACAATGTTAATTTGAATATGCGACGTAATTTTAAGAGATTCAACCTCGTTTTAAAGTAAGACGTGTTTATTTATAATGGGTGATTTTTTAAGAGGTTTAGAACTTTAAAAAAAAAAACACAAAAAATTCGAAAATCAATGAAATATTTATTTGAATCGATAGTTTGAACCTTGCAATTTAATGTTTAAAGATAATTTCATGCAAATGTTGACCGCGGCTGCGTCTCAGGTAGCCCATCCGCTGAGTCCAATTTTGGCATACTCTTTCACACATATCGGCCGGTATCTCACGAATGAATGCATGGATGTTGGCTTCCAGTGCGTCAATCGAAGCGGGCTTGTCCCTATAGACATTATCCTTGACATACCCCCACAAAAAATATTCTAATGGTGTCAAATCGCACGATCTAGGCGGCCAATTGACCGGCCCGAAACGTGAAATTAACTGTTCACCAAACTCGCCTCGCAATTGCGCCATTGTTTCGCGTGCTGTGTGGCATGTGGCACCGTCTTGTTGAAACCACATATCATGCAAGTCAAGAACTTCCATTTCGGGCAAAAAAAAGTTTGTTATCATCGCTCGGTAGCGTTCACCATTGACAGTAACGCTGTGATTCGCATCATCTTTGAAGAAATATGGCCCAATAATGCCGCCGGCCCATAAACCGCACCAAACAGTTGCTTTTTCGGGATGCATTGGTAGCTGTTGCAATGCTTCTGGCTGATCTTCACTCCAAATGCGGCAATTTTGCTTATTTACGTACCCATTCAACCAAAAATGAGCCTCATCGCTGAACACAATTTTTCGATAAAAAAGCGGATCCTCGGCCAGCTTTCCAAGAGCCCATTCACCAAAAATTCGGCGTTGTGGTAGGTCGGCTGGCTTTAGTTCTTGCACCAGCTGTATCTTAAAAGGCTTTACGCCCAAATCCTTCCACGTAGTGCTGTAACAAAGGCCTAACTGCTGGGAACGGCGCCGAATCGACATTTCGCGGTCTTCTGTCACACTAGCTGATACGGCCGCAATATTTTCTTCACTACGCACAGTACGTAAACGTGTTGGTGGTTTAATGTCCAACAAAGTAAATTTGGTGCGAAATTTGGTCACAATCTTCCGAATAGACTGCTCAGAAGGTCGAGAATGCCGACCATAAAATGGAAGCAGCGCGCGATGAATATTTCGAACCGAGCACGAATTTTGATAGTAAAATTCAATAATTTGCAAGCGTTGTTCATTTGTAAGACGATCCATGGTTAAATTGCAAACCAAACTGAAGCTGTTTGACAGTGACACAAGGTACTAAACACACGTCAGCTGTCAAAACCAGTGTTGCCAAAACAAACCTGCTAAAAAATCACCCGTTACATTGAAATCAACTTTTGAACATTTACATTCCATTCAACGTTGTTTTAAAGTGAAACGTTAACATTTTTACATTGAGATCCACATTTTAAGTGCACTCAACCTTGTTTCAAAGTGAAACGTATTCATTTTTAAATTGAAATCCACATTTTACATTGCGATCCACTTTAGTGGCATTTAAAGTACCATCAACGTAGTTTCAAAGTGTTGCATAGTTAAGAAAACCTTTATTTGTAAGCTTAATATAAAGTATTTCGAGAGCGATTTGTAGTTTTTCGAAGTAGCTCCCTTACATTTGTGAACAAATTAAACGCGCACTCAAAATTCTCTTTCATGTAATCGAAAACCAGTATTTAATTACTTTTCCTTTATTTATTACTTATGCATTACTCATAGCATTGAACGATTCACTTAAGTTGTCACAAATAAATGATTCACCACAAAAATGAAATGCGTCTTGCATGAATATACATTTGTCTTTGTCTTACATAAACTTAAACAAAGAAGCGCGGCATGGGTATCCATTTTGAATCTATACCTAGCCAAGCTAAGTTCAATCTACGTTGATTCGAAGTAGATAAATGTTGTTTTAAAAGATGGATGAATTTGATTTAGCTATGATTCCACTTTAAATGAACATATAAACGTAGTAAAATCTAGTCTGTTTTTAAGTTTGAAATTACTTTTAAATAAAGTCGCTGCACTTTGATTTAAGAATTTTCGGCATTGGCGCCAAATCGTTCCGAAAAATATTAGAATCAAAGTGTTTTGCTTTGATTTTACGTTGTTTTTTTTTTCTGTGTATGAATTTTTTTAAGATTTTGCAAAAATTTTAACACTGAAATTTATATTATAAATTTCTACCTCAAATTCATGTATCATTTGTTTTGAACTATTAAGTATTAATATGGAGCTTTTTTGTGATTTATTTTATTAAATTGCCCCTACTTTTTTCCCGTTAGATTTACAAATACAAAATTATCACATATTTGTAGGAGAAGAGAAAGCTACACCTATAAATGTGCATCCTATGTTTTTTTTTTTCAAATATATAAATTTTTGATTAACTTGTGAATTTAAAGTACGAAAATATAAGTTGATTTTTCATTAAAACGCATTTTTAGTACACATTTTTTTAATATTTTTCAATAATTTTTAGACACAAATTTAAGTTATAAATTTCTATCTAAATTTCATGTAGGTATCATTTATTATGAACTATTAAGGTTTGCAGAGGTTTCAACCTCTAAAGTTGTCTAAATGTAGCTTTTTTGTGATTTATTAATTAAATTACCCTTACTTTTTTTTCCCGTTAGATTTAGAAATACAAAATTATTCACATATTTATAGAAGAAGGTTACACCTATAAACGTGCATCATTAGCTTTTTGAAATAAAAAAAAATTTCATCAAGCTTTGAATTTAATATATGTAATATAAATTTGACGGGTCATTTACACACCATTTTAGTATGAAATTTTTCACCCCCCCTCAATAATTTTTATACACAAATTTAGCCACATCTCATAGCTGAATTCTGAGATCAAAACTTTAATAATCGTCTGAGTAGAAATGAAGTTATGATTTTGTATATTAAAAGAACTCCAATTAGAAATTCAATTGAGATAACGGTGCTCTCCACTGGTAGACGATTGTTGACAATGAACAAAGCGGAGCATTTCTATGGATTTTATTCGATTTTTTATGAATTTAAAAAAATCAATTGTGACGCTGATATAGGAGGTAGATTAAAAATTGAGTTATCAAATTAATGGCTATTCTATTGAGATTAAATATAAGAAAAACTAAATCAATCCATGCACACACCCACATGTTATTAAGTAATATGTGTGAACAATATTATTTTGTGAATTTCTCAGCTCAACGGTACAATAGGAATATAAGTTTTTGTATACAAGTTCCTAGGACATATAGCTATTATTCATTATTACATTGCAAGCCTCTACGACTATTAATTAAAAAGATATTAATAAAAATCAAAAGTAAACAAATTTCATATAGGCAACATTTTTTTATTATTGTTAAAGATTTCTAAAAAAAATTTAAATTTATTTTTTTTTAGAAGCTATCTATCGGATAGCAGGGGGATAGACATTGTTGATGCCAAAAAAAAGTTAGTATTTTCATTGATTTGTTGTTAGTTTGGACACCCATTCAGCCAAACTGACGAGAAAAAAAAAATAAAAGACTTTTATATATTAGTTAAGATAAAGCCGATACATTTTATTATGTTTTTCACGGTATGGGAACCAAAAAATATATGCGTTTGAAATGTTATCTACTAATTTGAACATTTTACCTCGAAAAAAACTAAGCGCCTTCAAAATAATGCTTATTTAAATTATTTAATTTATAATTTTAATAAGGAGAAGGGTTACCATGGAAATATTTTGGAACGAAATAAAATTCAAATTCGACAATGAGCCATTGGTTATAAATCGCGATGAATTTGATCTCAATTTTATTTTTTTAAATTAAAGTGGAATTTAATTTGAAACCGGGAATGTGAACAAATTTATTTGAAAGTTATTTCTAATCTAAAATGCAAATTTCCAGTGACATCGTAGCCATCTATTGCGTTAATTCTCATTTAGTTGAAAAATGAAAACGCTATTTTGATCTTTGAAAAATATATTTCTATTTTGCGCCTTGAAAAATTGAGTTTTGATCAGTTTTGAAATTATAATTTTTTAAATTATGGTAACCCTCAAAACATTCAGAAAACTCTGTTTTTATATTTATATATGGCAGCTGCTGATGAGACACTAACTCTTCTATTAACAGCTTTATGCGAATTTTATTATACTAACGCTTTGAATAAGATTGCTAAAAGAATAGATTTTAGAAGCGAAGAATTAAAGTTTATTTATGAAACTAAAAATCTTCTTATGAGATCTCAAATGTTTTTTTAGGACTTAGATTTGACAGAATTGCACTGTGGTCCAAAAAGGCAAAAATACTAATTTCGATGTTTTATTTTTAAAATTTTGTTTTTTATTTATAATAGGAATATAAACACAGCTTCATAAATAGCAAACAAAATAATTTTCTGATAACAAGTTTGACTTATAAAGTTTTTTTCAAAGTTGGTTTTAGCAGCTTGTTTTGGTTTGAATTTTCGGAGAAATTTTAATTTAAAAAAAAAAAGTCGTGTTCCCAGTGCTGAAATTTTGGTGTTAAAAGCAAATTTCCTTACGGAATATTTAAATTATTTTATGATTTGCAATAGTTGAACGCGTGAAATTTTCTCCTTATATCAATTCAAAATTGTTCTGTTATTATCTTGATCCGCCGACTTCCACGCCACTTTTTATACGAATGCCAATTTTTAACAAAAAAATAATTACAAAAAATTGTAAGCAAACTATTGATTATTATATTGAACATTCAATTTTTGTGATCCGCCCACTTAAACGACCGATTTTGAATAAATTCCTCTTAAACCAACGGTTTTTTGAGTTTTGCTGTAACTGAGTTTCTTCGAATTACTTAAATTATTGTAAATCATTATTTTTCTTATTCTTGAAGTACATAAACACGTTAAAAAAATATAATTTTTGCAAACGAAAAAAGTAATTTTGTAAAATAAAGAACAAGTCCTCTAACATGATTTCAAACATAAGGGATCTTATAAGAATCCTATTGCAAAACTTTTGTTATTTGAAATCCTGATAGTTTCTTGGTATATGAGGTGTTGAACTTAGAGTTTTTATAGAAGTATAAAATGATTATAACTCTTTAATATGTGTTGTTATAAGATAAGAAAGACTACAAAACAACATTTAGAGTTGAATTTTCACCAAATGATTCTTATAAGACTACAAGTTTATATAATCTTATTCCAAGAAGAAAAATTGGTTCAGCTAAAAGATTTTAGTATTTCTCTGCTGCAAAAGTGTTCAACTCTTAAAATAAAGAGGTTATGAGACCAATTTAATTTTCTAACAAGATGTTAATTCTTAAGTATAAATATGGGACAAAACAGAGTCTTATGGGAGTTATTTTTTTTTTTTTTTTTTTCAAATTTCAAGAGTTTAGCTCTGGAGAGTTTGTTAGTTGGGATAAGACCAAGCTCTTTTAAATTTTAATTGATTCGATAGGTTTTTAAAAGACATTTATCGGTTGCTCCGACCACTTTTAATTCTAAAATGCTGTTAAAATAAACCTTGCGTTTTTAGCAAGATTTCACATCAAATCGCACACACATCACTACCAAGATTTGACATTTCTCATACTTCAAGAATTAGAAGTTATAATTTTAATTTTGTGACGGTGGTGTGTTAAAAAAGAAAATAAATATGAAGTATTTTAAAGTTAATTGAACAATATTACAGTGAATGATCCATAAAACTAAACATAGCTCCTTGTTCGTTTACCTTCAACAAACAGAAATTCTATTTAAAAATATACAAGTCCTGAGAAAAACACGTTGCAAAATTATTTTTCCTCATCCCCTAGTGAAATATTCAGATCAGATATTCGCCGCTGTACCTAGATGGATTTTGGATTGTAATTTTTTTTACTTGAATACACGCACAATTGTCTTTTTTTTACAATTATCAGACGAA
The DNA here is from genome assembly GCA_949320155.1 of Melangyna quadrimaculata. Taxonomy (NCBI): domain Eukaryota; kingdom Metazoa; phylum Arthropoda; class Insecta; order Diptera; family Syrphidae; genus Melangyna; species Melangyna quadrimaculata. The sequence goes on along the minus strand of OX439483.1, from coordinate 229,175,204 downwards.
ATGTATTTGGATTTAAATTATCAAAACATTGTATTTGCTTAGATAGATATGTTCCTTTAGTTCGTAAAAATATTTTTAAAAAAGTCTGCGACCGCACATTTTACAATTCAGAGATTTGATACATTTATCTTACAACTGAAACATTTTCTTTTATAACAAACAAAATAAAAAAGTGCATAATTTAAAGAAATTAATCGAAGGAAAATACGAAAAAAAACCTTCATTCAAGAGAAAAAAAAAACAAATAATTTATTCAATTTAACACATTGTATAGATAAAACAAAAAAGACAATTAAATAAGCAATTTATAGTTTTGTAGATTTTATATAGTGATCAATAAATAAAATAAAAAAAATATATGAATAAATTAACAAATAAATATCAAAATAAAACATCTTAACTAGATGATTTATTAAATGAACAAAAGAGTAAATAAATAAATGCAGAACCAGGAAATGAACAAACAACTAAATGGATAAAGATTAAATGAATAAATAAAATAACAAATGAGTTTATAAAAAATAAATAAATCAATGTACAAACAATAAATAAATAAATAATTTAATAAATTAATAAATAAGAAAATAATAAATAAATAAATAGGTAAATAAATAAATAGAAAAAATAAATAAATAAATAAATTAATAATTAAATAAATGAATAGATAAATAAATAAATAAATAATTGTGTAAATAAATAAAAAAATAAATAAATAAATAATTAAACAAATAAATAAATAAATATATACATTAAATAATAAATGAATAAATAAATTAAATAATTAATAAATATATTCTATAAATATGTACATCTTTAAATTAGAAATATAACACCAATGCAAACGTAATAAATATTTATATGAAATTAATAACACAGATTAAGTATTGAGCTGGTTTATTAGAGAGTTCTCAGAACTATCACAGCTATTATTAAAATTAGTTGAAAGTTTACGAATCCTTTCAAAAATCAACTCAACATCCGCTTTTCTGTGTAGATCTAAGGTTGAAGTATGCCAAGTAAGATTTAGCATCATTTTCAAAATTTTGTTTTGTGATACTTGCAACTTCTTAAGATGGCACATAGCTGCCTTACCCCATATTGGAGATCCATATAAAAGTATTGCTTGAAAAATAACTTTGTGAATGATTGTCTTATTTTCATTCGTGAGCGAAGACTTTCGATTAATAAAAGGGTAAAGCATCTTAATTGCTATACTAACCTTCTGTAACGTTTTTTGAATATGTTGGTTAAAAGTAAGTTTTGTGTCAAGATGGACTCCAAGATACTTAACAGATTGCTCCCATGCTATCGCGTTACCATTAATTTGAAGTTGACTGTTGGGAAGAAAGCAAGCTTTTCTTTTTCGTGTAAAAAAGATGGCTTGCATTTTCCCAACATTCAACTTAATTTTCAATTTTCTATAGTATTTTTCAAGTATCGCAATCGCATTTTTAAGATTCGTCTCAATATTGAGAGCGAATTCATGCGACGCAAATACTGCAGTGTCGTCAGCAAAAATAGCTGCTTCACAATGCGGTAGACTCGGAAAATCAGAAGTGTAGAGATTGTATAAGGCTGGACCAAGTACTGAGCCTTGTGGCACGCCAGAATCAAAAAAGAAAAGGTTAGACACACCATAATTAACATGAACTTGAAAACATCGATTGGACAAAAAACTCTGGACAATTTTACATAAGTATACAGGAAATTCAAATTTTATCATTTTATAAATTATTCCATTGTGCCAGACAGAATCAAAGGCTTTTTCAATATCTATCAATATCATCCCCGTTGATAGTCCCCTTGAACGATGTTCTATAACATGGTTGCAAATTCGATTTACCTGATGCGTTGTGCTGCGGAAGCGTCGAAAACCAAATTGTATATCAGGGAGAAGGTTTTTATCTGAAACTATTTTTAAAATATGTTCCTTTAGGATTTTTTCGTACACTTTACTTATGTTGCTTAGTAAACTTATTGGCCTATAACTTTCAGCTTTGTCTGGGGCTTTGCCAACTTTGAGCACTGTTGCTTTTTTCCAGCACTGAGGAAAGTATTGGCATTTTAGGGATGCGTTGATCAGAAAAGTAAGATAACTAATTCCAACTGGAGGTAAATTTTTTAAATATGCATTTCTTATTTTGTCGAGACCACCTATTTTCGGGTTTTCAGGCTGTTGATAACATTTTTTATATTTTCTTCTACTACAAATGCATTAAGGGGAGTTAATTCGTTTGAAGTGTTAAAATGTTCGATTGTGTCACTTACTAGAATATTGGTTTCAAACTCACCTAAATGTTGAGAAACCAGGTGATTTTTTGAAAAGTTTGCACCAAGGAAATTAGCTTTTTCTATATTTGTAAAAATTGTATTTAAAGAATCCTTCAGAAATGGTATTTTTCGGTTTTTGTTTCTAACTATCTTTACAACTGTCAACAGTGGGACATACAAATAATTTAGTTGACTTAAATTAAATTTTGTTATTTGATTTTGTTTAACTTATTAATTTAAATATTGTTTATGATTTATAAATTTTAAATTTGTTTTAAATAATATGGGCAGTAAATACATTTATAATATGTGAACCGAGCTATAAATTAACATAATGGGTTTTTAATTTAAAGGATAAAGGATGAGGATTGACGAGGATGGTGGGGATGGAGTAGGGGAGTGAAAGATGGCAAGTTAAGGGGTTACTTAAGCGAGATAGGTAACCAAGGCAGGGTGGGTAGAGGTGATGTCTCGCAGCGTCATAACAACTAGACGCATAAGCCTGGCATGATTTGTATGCGCGGTTCTGATAGGGGTCAAGAACACACACCCTCCGACGAGCGTGAGGCCGGTCAAGCATGCCAGCATTGACCCCGACGGAAATAAAGGAGCCCGCAACAGGGTTTGCCATTTTTATCAAGTGCGCTTAATTTTGTGTTCCACTCTTTATTACGATTCATATATATTTGATCAGATATGAGCTTATTGAAATGGGAAACTATTAATCGAGAGAAAGGTTGACGGTATTTTTGCCAATTTTTGCGGTGAACGTTTCTAATTTTTATAAGTTCTAGGATATGGTTTGGAAGCTTCTTACAAGTTTTTTTTCTACTCGCTTAGGAACGCTTTCATTGACTGAAGATATAATAGCTTGCGTAAATTTTTCTACAATGGAGTCGACATCATCTTTACATGAGACTCTATCAAGATCTGTTGAACTATTTTGAAGATTAGTTTTAATATTTGATTTAAACGATTTCCAATTGGAATTTTGTATGTCTAGGAAATATTGAACTTTCCTTTCGCCCAACCAAGAGAGGTTACAAAAAACAGGATTGTGATCTGAACTGAGGGCATTAAACGAAAAGGGTTCTGTTATTAAATAAGGGACATTTGACACAAAAAGATCAAGAACAGAAGGACAACCACGAGAACCTGCAGGAAAATAAGTTGGACAAGGCGGATAAAAGATATTAATAGGTATTGTCAAAGGGAGGTCTGCCAATATATTGCCCCAAGCATTCGCTCTTACACATCCCCAATCTTTGTGTCGACAGTTAAAATCGCCGCCTAATAGGAATTCACCATTCATGGTGAATAACTTTTTAAAATCATGTTTGAGCCATTTTCTTTTTATATCTGACGAAGAACCACCGGGAAAATAAACTGTATAAATTTTGACTGCCTTTTGGTTTCTCAATTTAATCTGTATCCCTATATTTTCCACAATTTGTGTTGGTATTACAGGTAAAAGTGAATGTTGAATTGATTTTCTAATAAGAATCGCAACTCCTCCACCTCTTTCATCTACTCTATCAATGCGATAGCATTTAAAGTCAGATGACGGCAGTCTTATATTGAAGTTAAGCCAAGTTTCCGTTACTAAAGCAACATCAACTTTATAGCTATTTAAAAAATTTAAAAATTCAAGAAATTTATTACGTATGCCTTTAGCATTCCATGTTACTATTTTAATTTGTGTATCTGCCATTTTACTTGTCATTAGAGTATAAAAACTTAGTGGCTAAATGTGCGATCACATTAAATTGTTCTAATTTTGTTTTACAAACAGATAAATTCGAAATCATTTCCATGCACAAGGAATTCAGTTCCTCCATGGTGAAGAGTGATGAATTGTTGTTGGTAACATTGTTGTTGTTGTTAATATTTGATGAAGAAGCTCCACGTGAGTCATTTACCTATGCATTAATTGTTGTTGGGAGCGAGGGAAAATCAATCAAAGAAGCAAACGAAACCGGTTTTTGGATGGCATGATGGGTAGGAATTTGAACTGCTGATGCTGCAGCGAAATGGGCTCTCGGGTGGAGATGAGCTTTTCTTCCAGATGATCTCTCTTTAATTTCTAAATATTTTGATCAACTAGCGCATGCTATGTCAGTAGCTTTATGATTGCCGTTGCAGTTAGCACATTTATTCGCAGATGCATTTGTGCATTCGTTTGTTTTGTGAGATCCAGCGCAGATAGCACAATATCTTTTTATGTGACAGTTTCTCTCGCCATGTCCAAACATTTTGCAATTAAAACATTGAGTCACCTTACCTTTGATCTTTCTCTGGAAATTCCAATTCACTTGGGTGTGTAAAATAGAACGATAGTTTTTCTTAAGATCATTTAATTTTATCGATCCATTTTCAAAGGAAACGATATAAAAATAGTCTGTAAATTGATCATATTTTTTTTCGATTTTTTGTATATCAACACACTTTAAACCACGAGATGTGAGTTCAGTTTTAAGAGCATTAGTTTTGACGTCATCCAGACCATACAAAACAAATTTGAAGATTTTCGCACTTTTAAGGTCATGAGAAAATATTGGCAATTATCCTCATTTAATTGTTTTAAAACAATATTAAATGAATCTAAGGTTTCGAACACAATTTTTATTCCGATTGTTAGCTTTTTAATTGAGTAGTCGGATACACTAAGATTTTTCATGAGAGTATGCACATAATCAGGTGATTTGTGGAGCACTTTTATAGGTGGCACATACACCTTTTTTTATAGATGGAGAATCAATTTCATCCATATCTGAATGATCAGTATCTGGATGGCATTGTAGGGGTGTGAATTTATTAAAGCAGGGGCTCTTACTGGAGCCACTTGTTGGAAACATAGTGGACCTTAGTTTTTTATCCGAGGACAAGGAATTGTCCCCGGTTTCAGGCGATCTATCGCGTTTGGGAATGTTGTTGATTAGAACTTTTACGAAAGATAGATGAACACGTCATACGCAATCGAAAGCTCCGAATAAACTGATTGTATTTGCTTAGCGCGCAAAATTCCTATTTTTTTTTTAATTCCTTCTGCAAAGAAAAAAAATTGGATGAAATCGATTTAAAATGGTGGTATGAAATTCGACATAAAGTTACATTTGCCTCTAGTTAAATTGTAAAACCAATTTTATTTGGCAGGGCCCAGAAATACAAAAAAAAAAAGAACAGTGGAAGGGTAAAACACAAAGATACATAATTTGTACATACATATTTTTCAGTTTTCACAATTAATTTTTCTGTTTTTTGAGTTTCATGTACATTCATCCATACGTATGTTTGAATGTATTGCTACACAGCGCACCCAAATCCTAATGTTTATTTATTTAAATTGACATTTCTCGTATTGCTATCTTAGTTGCACTATGCACTCTGTTCAAAAAAAATTGTCAGTACAGGAAAGATAGGACGATTGTATCTCTGCCTGGTCGCATTAGCTTGTATATACCTGTTTCAAGTAAAAGCTCTCATAGAGTTTCCGTACTTATCATAATATCTCACCTTAATTATTCCTGTTCTCAAAAGCTTGAAAACAGAAAGATATTTTATAAAAACCACTTGATAAGCTCTTTTGTATTGCTTTCAATGGGTAAGGTAACTCTGTTGGAATGTATTTTTTTAGCTCACACAGCCAGGCCAGAGTTGATCAGTGTGCTTTGGGCATGCAATGAGGACAGTCATGGTGGAGTGTACGATATTTTGCAGGGCATTACAACAACAATTCCTGTACGTTGTTCAGTGGGTTATGTTAGAATCTTTTTTATTGGCAATTTTCTGAATTCAGTGTGAAATAGTATACACATGAGCCACTGTTTTGAGAAAAGCTCGCCCATAAGCCCTGTACTGACAATTTTTGTTGAACAGAGTATAGTTGAAACTATTTCGTTCAGTTTTGAAAGCAGGGGTGGAATCGGCTAAGCTGATAGTTGATTGGGGTGAAATCGGCCAAGCTGATAGTTTATTGTCAAATTTGTTATTGTTGTTTTGATTGATTTCTCTTTGTCTATAGAATTGATAGAGACAGATATCTTAAAAACGACAATCAACAAAAATTGATAATCAAATCAGCTTAGCCGATTCCATTCCAGATGATTAAAAGCAGGGATGGTTAATGAAGTCCATTTTATCTTAAAATTCTGTGAAGATGTTTGGTGCAACCCAGATTACACACTTGATGTGTGTTCCCATTTTGTTTGCTTTTTTTTAGAGCTTTCACTCTTTTTCATATGCTTCACATGTGAGAGGGAAAGAACCTAATTTGTGTAAAAATATCTAAAATATCCCTTTTCTAAGTTGGTAAAACTAAAAATTTGTACAACTGTGTAACAATTTATGTCAAATCAATTTTGGTGTATGTTTTTGAAATAGGATGATAGTTTTAAGGAATTTTGTGCAGGGTGTTTTGGATGAGATGCAAAAGCGGGTAGGTAAGGTTAAAATAATACAAACAAATTAAGGGGGTTTAACACCTTCCTTTATGCAGGAGGGACAATTTTCTAAAAGAAAAAAATACTTTAAATAGAAAACAAGGAATATAAAACAACCGCAAAATCAACAAAATGTCACTGTCTCTTTATTCAAGTTTGGAAAATTCAGTTATAACTATTCCATTTTAATCAATAAATTAAGATGTACGACGACGCTACGCATCAATGTCCGTCTTTTCTTGAATACCTACTGTATTTGCACAACAACAAAAAAAAAAAAAAATTAAGAAGCCATACTCGTACATATTTTTCGAATTGATTTAACAATTACATTTATTTTTATATCCAAAGCTCACAATTCACAGAAGAAGGACTTGTTTTTTTATTTCTATTATTGCCAGATTTGAACACGCCAGTTAAAAACATTTTTCTAAAGGTATTGTTAGGAAATTTATTGTCCGTGACTGGCACGATTGCTTAGCATATAAAATAAATTTGTATATGTATGTACTGTACGTATGTACATTAGGGTGTCCGTTATTTCCCAAACTCATTTTTTTGGATAGCACACCCCGTCAATCGAAAGTTTATGCCGAATGAAAAAATGATTGACCAAAAAAAATTTTTTCCGAGGTCATTAGCCCGTGCCTCTAAGGTCATGCTTTTCCCATACAAATTTGTATGGGAACTTTACACTTTTCACATTTTATTTTTTCTTCTCTAGAACTATAACAGTTATTCCAAATTCTGATTGATTTATCGGTCCTTTAAAAAACTGCATTTAAAAATGTATTAAGAATATTTAAATTATAATTTATTTCGATTATTTAAGTTAAAAAATACTTTAATATTATATATTTTTCTCTCATTTTTCTCTCTCGATCCTCAGCAGTTTTTGTTGTTTTTTTTATTGATTATCATAAAGTTAAGTTTTGTAAAAAATTGCATTAAAAAAAATAATGAAAACATATTAGAAATAATTTATTTCGATTTTTCAAAATATTAAATATATTTTCATTTTGTATGTATTAAATTTGATTTTCTTATAAAATAAAGTTTTTTTTTATTAATTTTTGAATGTGGTTTTTAAACAAGATATCGGTCAAAAAAATTATTTAAAAAACTTTTGTTGATAAGAAAAAAAAAAAAATAAATACATAACAAATAAAAATATTTAATATTTTGAAAAACCGAAAAAAAAAGATATTTCTAATTTGGTTTAATTATTTTACAAAAACTGCTGAGGATCGATAGAGAAACAAAAGAGAAAAATATATAATATTAAAGTATTTTTTAACTTAAGAAATCGAAATAAATTATAATTTAAACTTTTTTAATACATTTTTAAATGCAGTTTTTTAAAGGACCGATAAGTCAATCAGAATTTAGAATAACTGTTATAGTTCTAGAGAAAAAAAATAAAATGTGAAAAGTATAAAGTTCCCATACAAATTTGTATGGGAAAAGTATGACCTTAGAGGCACGGGTTAATGACCCCGGAAAAAATTTTGTTTGGTCAATAATTTTTTCTGTCGGCATAAACTTTCGATTGACGGGGTGTGCTTTCCAAAAAAATGAGTTTGGGAAATAACGGACACTCTAATGTACATAGATATGTATATCCTAGTTGTCCTATAAATCGTGCTAATCATTTAGTATCACGTGTTTTAAACAAGAATTTACCACAACTCTGATCAATACACCACAACAATATTAGTTTGAGCAAATAGAATTTTTAAAGCAAATGCGGATGAATATTGCAAATATGTAAATTGAATATGACGAAAATTTGCGGAAATCAATAAAATGTTTTTATTTTTGTTGTTGTTTGTTATTCAAGCTATGAAATTTTTTGCTCAAGAAGAGAAGTTTTGCATTTATTTAAGTATAAGTATATACAAAAATATACAAAATAACAAAAGGCAAGAAACATGAAAGATGAATGTGGGGCCACGCAGTGAATGTAGTTAATTTGTAACTTGTGCTTGTGAGGTATTTGTTTAGAACTAAAACCAATGCAGACTTCAGATGAATTTCGTGGCTATTTTTTGTTGGCATAACTGCAGGAAAGGGGCAATTATAACTGTAGGACAATTCCGTTTAGGTGTAATATGCAGCAATTGTCAATGTCAGTCATGTATTAATAATTCTTGTTCACTCAGATATAAAATGTAATGATTTATGTAGGTGTGAGCGGGCTTTCTTACATCGAATTGGCGAATACTTTACGCACTTGATTTTCAATATTATGAAGGAGTAAGGCCTGTACCAATTTTAAGCTTTCATTGTTTGTCTTAAGCCTCATGTCTATTCTGACGCAAACTTCAAACAAAACATAATCAACAAAAAAATAGGCCTTCACTAATCCCCCTACTATTAAACTTCTCTCACGCTATTAAAAACAAATTGAATAATGTATCGGTTGGTAATATTTAATAGGGCTACACTGCTACAGTTACGTATACATCTACATCTTCTAACCCTAACCCTAATCTATTGCACAAGCCACTTGAGACCGAAGCAACGACGACACTTAAATTTTAATAGCATTCTGAGAAATATGAGATAACATAAAAATTGGTCCAAATCCAATAGCATTTTTGAATATAAACATTGGACAATCTTCAATGCTATAAACAACCACCACTTCACATCGAAGAGCATCAGTAAATCAATCTGCTAAAATAAACATTGGACGATCTTCGATGCGGCCAACAATCATCGGATAGCATAACCAGATAAGTCTCAGTTGCAGCGATAAACATTCACACATTACACATCATAGTACACAGTCGACTTTCGTCTGTTCTGTTCTGTTATTATATTTTATTTTATTTTCTAAATAAAGTTTTATATTTGTTTTTTAAAAACTCTTCGACTCTCTTTAAAAAGTTATTTGGCGCAGTCGGTAGGATTCTCAATGAGATATATAAACGAATATTATATTGACATATGAGATCCAGTGATACGAACGCAATTCGCGATTGTAAAATTTTCCAAATGAATTTAAATTAAACGAATATTAATTTTAAATAGTTTGAAAAAAAAAAAAAAAAAAAAATCGTTTGTGAAAAATATAGCATCTCACATTCATATATAAATGTATGTTGCGAAATCTCGTAGAGAGAATTTTAGAAAATGAACAGTGAAGAGAAACAATTAAACAAAGACAGATTAAAAAGAAAGTTAAATAAACATCGCTACAGTGATACTGGAGGTGAAAGTGAATCAGACGAACAAACAACAATAATAATGACGGAAACTGCACCCGTATTAAACGATGTTCAGAGGGAGGAACAACGCTACCTTCTTCGTGAAATGGAGAAAATAAATCCATTCAGAGGATCAAAAGATTGTAATCTGGCACTGTTTATATCAACAGTGGAGTACTTTCTAAACCAAGTCTTGCTGCAGGACAATCAGATAAAGTCTACATTAATAATCCACTCAAAAATTCAAGGAGAAGCGGTAAGGGCAACTAACAGCTTACCACATTTATCGTCGTGGAAAGACATTAAGGTAAACTTAATAAGATTATTTTCAATAAAAGAAACTTATATTAAGTTATCTCAAGAAATTGGTTGTATTGTAGAATCTAACACTTTTGAATTGTATAAAAAATTAGACTTTTTATTACAAAAATTGCAAACTAAAACGCAGTTGGAACCAAATTTAATTTACACACAGGCAAATAATGAAGTTCTGGTATTTGAAGCATTTAAACATAATTTAAACCCTTCACAAAAAGCTAAAGTTATCGCCTATAATTGTTAAAATATGGTTGAAGCTTATGAAATCTTAGAAGCCAATGATATGATTCGTGTACAAAATCAAAGTGAACCAAACAAGGGCTTTAGTATGAAACACCATCAGAATAATTCTCCTAGAAATTTAATCAAAATAAGAATAATTTTAGACAACAGAATAGAATAACATCTGAGCAGGTTAGATACAACAACAACAGAATATTTGGAAATTTAAACCCTAATCAAGGTCATATTTTTGGTTTTAACCAAAATTATCAAAGGCAAAGTTATAATAATAATAATAATTGGCAGGGACAAAATAATAATCAGCCAAGTTCAAGCCAAGTTAGGAGATTTAATAATAATCGAGAACAACCAATGGAAGTTAATCAATCGCCTCAGTGAACAACAAACAATTAATGAAGAAGTAAATTTTATAGCAGAGGGGCTTCGACACTTCCCATCGTAGTACTTACAGTTCAAAAAGAAAATATAAAAGTCTTAGTAGACACAGGATCTACTATGACCCTCCTCGATACAAAAAAAAACTTAAATCCTGTACAAGAATGAAATTAGAAAAAGAAATAAAAGTGAATACCGTCAATTCATATATTTTTATAACAGAACAAACAATAACAAAAAATACCTGAAGAATTTTTGGAAGACGCCACAATGGAATGGAAATTAATGATTTTTGAAAACAAAAATTTTGATGCGATCATAGGATCGAATTTTTTAAATGCCATAGGGGGTATAGTTAATATGAAAGATAAATATTTAGAAATAAATAAGAATAGAATTCCTTTTGTTTCTCTCCCAGTCAAAGAAAAAGAATATATCATATATTCAATATGACGAAATTCATGTGTTAGAAGATAACTCAATGGAAATGAGCAAGCTTTTACACAAAGATTTGAATGAAGAAGAAAAAAATATACTAAGAGAATTTTTAAATAAAAACAAGGATTTATTCTACAAGGATGGAGAATTGTTAAGTTCCAGAACTCAAACAGTTCATTCCATAAGGACAAAGACAGATAATCCTATTTTCACAAAAATTTATCGATATCCAAAAGTCCATGAGCAAGAGATAGCTAAACAAATTAAAGAAATGCTCAGCAATGGAATTGTACAAAAAAGTAGAAGCCCTTATAACTCACCTGTTTGAATAGTTCCAACAAAATTAGACAACTCGGGAACTATGAAGTGGCGTATGGTAATTGATTACCGTAAGTTAAATGAGGAAACTATCGAATATAAGTATCCATTACCAAACATTGACGATGTCTTGGATAAGTTAAGGAGATCGCAATATTTTACGACACTAGATCCGGCAAAAGGATTTCACCAGATTAGAGTCAACGAAAAAGACATAGAAAAAACTGCATTCAGTGTTCCACAAGGACATTTTGAATTTCTTAGAATGCCTTTTGGCTTAAAAAATGCTCCTTCTAGTTTTCAATGCATGATAAACGAGATACTGGGAGATCTCATTAATAAAATCTGTGTCGTATACATGGATGACATATTGATTTTTTCAACTTCTCTGATAGAGCAAATAACAAACCTGAATAAAATATTTCAAAAGCTAAGAGAATTCAACTTAAAATTCAAATAGACAAATTCGACTTTCTTGTGAAAGAAACGAAGTTTCTTGGGCACACGATTACAAACAAGGGAGTTTTACCCAATCCAGATAAAATTATAGCAATACAAAAGATTAACGTACCGACAACAGTTAAAGAAATAAAATCATTCCTTGGTCTTACTGGTTACTATAGGAAATTTATAAAAGATTATGCTAAGGTAGCCCAACCAATGACAAGATATTTAAAGAAAGGAACAAAAATAGATACTAAGAATATCGAGTACATAAAATCATTTGAAACATTAAAAAAATTAATTGTTTCACCTCCAGTCCTGGCTTATCCAGATTTCAATAAAACTTTCGAGCTAACAACAGATGCATCTAATTATGCTATAGGAGCGGTCTTAGCTCAAGATAAACATCCTGTTACATTCATAAGTAGAACTCTAAACGTCCACGAGAGAAACTACTCTACTACAGAGATAGAACTATTAGCAATAGTTTGGTCAATCAAGTATTTTAGACCTTATCTCTGCGGAAGAAAATTTCAGTTAAAATCCGATCACCAACCTTTCAAATGGTTGAAAACAAAGGGATAGGTAAAGACATATCGGAAAGGTTACAGAGATGGATTCTATCACTTGGTGAATATAACTTCGATATAGAGTACCTTAAAGGATGTCAAAATACAGTGGCAGATTACCTCAGTAGGGAAATAAAAGACACTGGAGAAATTAATCAATTGTATGATTCTAGCTTAGAAGAAACTCTTCACTCAAAAGATGAAGAACAGTTAGATCACTTTCCTATAATAGAAAAGTCAGTTAACAAGTTTAAACAACAGATAGTGGTTAACAATGATTATAATCAAAGAAAGATTCAGTTACACAAAGGATTCCATCGGGAATAGATCCGCTTCCGATCGCATGAATAACATTGACAGTGACATTTACAAATTAAAAAATATTAAATTTCCCGCAGAAGTATATCGAGAAATTCGCATTATTAAATCCGAAATCAGTAGCTTATTACTGCATAGAAACAGGAGAAGTTTAATAAACCTTGGTGGTAACATGCTTAAGTTTTTGTTTGGAACATTAGATGAAAACGACCGAAAAATATTGAAGAACAATTGAATATAAATAAATATAACAACCATGAATTAATTGTAACATTTAACAAGCAAATTGACATTAATAATAAACTGAAGAAGCAAATAGATACTATTCAATCAGAATTTAACAGTATGTACAAAAGTAAAGATTTTCTAAATCTCAAAGTAGGAAGTACATCAATAACACAAGGAATAATAACTTTAGAAGTTTTTGAAAAAATTAATAAAATTAAAAGCATTATTGAAAAAATTCAAAACAATGTGTTATCAAGTAAACTAAATACAATGGTAAATTCAATGCTCAGTATTCACGAAATAATCACATATAATGTAACGTTTGATAAATTAAAGAATATAAAAATAACTACAGGGTTACACGATCAAGAAATTATATTTATAATAAGTATACCAGAAGAAATGTTAGAATTTAATCAATATTTTATAACTAGTTTACCTAATAATATTAAAGAAGAATTAAAAATAAATGATCAATATATAATTGAAAACGAAAATATAGAATACATATCGAAAGAAGAAGATTTAAATAAATTGGAAATATACAAAAACTGTATAACAACAAGAAATTGTACTAAATTAATCAATAAAAGAGAAAATATTGTCTTAGAAATAGCAAGAGGAAAATTGTTAGTAAAAAACAGTTGTATAGAAATAAGTACCAATTGTAATGAAAAGAAAAAAATTAAAATCATAAATAATGTATTAATTCAGTTTGAGAAATGTAAGATAACTATAGATAATAGAACTTTTGAAAATTCCAATGAAATAAAAGAACAATCTTTATATTTAGAGAATCCAAAATTGTATGAAAACATATCTAATCTCTTAATTGAAAAAGAAATTAAACTAGAAGATATAAATAATATTGACATAATTCACGAAAAAATATCAAACTTAAATACACATAAAGAGACTTCATATTACATACATATTGTAACTATTTTTATATTATGCACTGTAATTATATTTCTGTGCAGAGATAGAATAAATTGTTTCAGGAGAAACAACAATCTTAAGGAGGGCGAGTTACGTATACATCTACATCTTCTAACCATAACCCTAATCTTTTGCACAAGCCACTTGAGACCGAAGCAACGACGACACTTAAATTTTAATAGCATTCTGAGAAATATGAGATAACATAAACATTGGTCCAAATCCAATAGCATTTTTGAATATAAACATTGGACAATCTTCAATGCTATAAACAACCACCACTTCACATCGAAGAGCATCAGTAAATCAATCTGCTAAAATAAACATTGGACGATCTTCGATGCGGCCAACAATCATCGGATAGCGATAAGTCTCAGTTGCAGCGATAAACATTCACACATTACACATCATAGTACACAGTCGACTTTCGTCTGTTCTGTTCTGTTATTGTATTTTATTTTATTTTCTAAATAAAGTTTTATATTTGTTTTTTAAAAACTCTTCGTCTCTTTTTAAAAAGTTATTTCTACTTTTAATCGCCTTATAGTAAGGTTATATTTTTCATAAAGTAATTATTTTCATCTGTTTGAAGTAGGTATCAAAAATTTGAATCGATTAATTTAAAGGGAGTCATTCCATATGAAATCGTCTAATTGATATCGCAGCATTATTTTTGATTTTTTTCAAAATTTGTGAGAATGTTTTTTAGGGCTTTAAGGAAGGAAATCCAGCGTCATTTACTTTTTGATGCATCACCCTACCCACCGTCTCCCTTGAAACATTTTAAATTTGTCATTTTCATGCTTAAATGTTTTTAGCTGTAACTATTGTTCTATTAAAGATATCTTAATGTTTGGTATGTCATTGTTAAGCTTAAAAACAGCAGTATTTGCAAAAAAAAACTCAGTCAGTTCCAAACAATATAAAAGATGACTTTTGTGACTTTTAACTGGTTCCAGTGCATTAACCGGTAAAGATAAAGAATTTAAACTTCTCAGATATTTAAAACATATATTGTAAAAAAATAAAAAAATACGAAAGTTTGAAATTTTGAAAAAAAAAAAAATGGAAAATTGGCATTTTTTAGGCTACAATATCAACATGTTTGGGACGAGATACAAACACAAAACAATTCAGGATATAAAGTCCTTACCTTTATCTTCAAAACCTTAAAAAATGATTTTATTTTTATCCAGTCTGCGAGTGCACTGGTTTAAAGAAAGCACTTTTTGTCATTTTGTTTATTTTGTTTATTATATGTTTTTGTTGGTAGTTTATTAGAAACAAATTGAAAACAGAAAAAAAAACTTTAAATCCAAAATTATAAAGTTTTTTTTTTTCGTAAAAAATGTTATAACAAAAATATATTAATTTCATCTTAGTCAAGGTTTTTACTTTATATTTACAATTTCAAAATTATCGGAAGCTAAATATTCAGCTTTTAACTGAAAGTGAGAAAGAGGAACAAAACTATGATAAGTTCTCGTATTTTTAATTGTATTTACTTTAATAAATCTCTCCAATAAAAATTTGTCAGTAGCTTCAACTTTTGTTTTCGAAACAAAAAAAATTGTATGCCAGAGATTCGATTAGAACAGAAATCGAACATAGCTTTTGGTGTTAAAATATGGTGATCTGCAGTTTGTTGTAAGCTGGCTTTCTTCACTATTCTTTTTATTGTTCCTCCAGCACCATCACATTTGCTTTTACCATGAGAAGTGGCAACAAAATGCCACTCTGCCTCCAACCCAAAATCTTCCTTGTGATAGCATATATTAACGAAGTTTTTTTTTATTTTTATATTGAGCTGCAGCTCCGTCACTAAAATAATGAATTTTTGTAAACTCAGGATACTTTTCTTTGATATGGCCGATAAAAATTTGTTGAAAACAATAGAACGAAACAGTATTGTGTAGTAAACAATCACTAATCACACACAATGTTTTGGTCTCAATCACTCCTTTCTGCTTAAAGTATGTAACAAAAGGATGAAGAGTAGCTTGATCATTTGTCCAATGAAACGATTGGACTTCATCTTGAACAAGGAACGAATAATTTTCAGAAAAATCTACTAAAGTTATACACTCTATATTTTCTTTTAAGTTTTCTTTGAGGTTTTTAAGGTACTCTGACTGTTTTTTTGCAATGAAATGATGAGGTTTTAAAGCTATTAGCTGTTCTTTGAACTCACCTTTGATCCCGTCCATTGTTTTAACTAATGTCACTAATTTACAACGATCAGTCGATACCCATTGTTTAAAATTTATTTCAGACGATAACTCACATTCATCACATATATCAGCGTCAACAACATCAGTTCCTGGACATTCACGACAACGAGGTAACATACACTCTTCACTCATAACATTACAAACAATTTTTTTTTGGAATTCTTTATAGTTTATTTTAGTTTTACATGCCATTAACATCAATTTTAAATTTTGATGAACTAAACAAACACATACCGAATGAGTACCACTTGCCCCAGCTTAAACACAATTCACCGGACGCAGTGAAGCAAACAAGGAAAATCCTAGGGAAAGATGTGGATAAATCTCTTTGAACTTAACGTATATTTCTTTACAATTAAATAAAACTAAACGCTTTTGTTCTTTGCTTTTCCTACCATTACTTTCACGAACATTAACACAATCTCTTAAGCCGGGCATAAGTCGACTTATTTCATCATCCTCATAAAAGTTTTTCACTGCTTCAATTGTTTCTATTTTTAATTTACGTCCGCTTTTTTTATTTTGAATTTTTGGTAGAATTCCATATTTTCTTTTTAGTTTTCTCGCGTTTTTAATAAAGTATTCACTACATCCGAATTCCGACCATATTTTTGAAATGGTCCACGTTTTAAGTAATAAACTCAAAATTTCATATTTTTCATTAAAGCTTTTGGAAGCTTTAAATTTATTTTTTAAATCTTGAATCAACTCTAAGTATTCTGAATTAAGACTATCATAATCACAATCACAATCTTTCTTATTTTCTTTATTTCGCGCAACATCAAAACTTGTGTCTAATTTTTTTCGAATTTTAACTGAAATTTGGTCCACTTTTTCATCAATTTTTCTTTTTCTATGAGACGCGTTGAGTTTTTGAGTTACGGGTGAAATAGGTAATTCTTGTAAGATCGAACACACTTTATTGATTGAACCTATTACTTCATAATCAGGTTCAGAGGAAATATCACGTTCATCAAAACATTGAGATAATTCTTCTATAAAATTTTCACAATTTTCATCACTATTTTTTTTTCTTAAAAATTCAATGCAGCGTGAACAAATCGCGAGCCCTGGTATTAGTTTAAGATTTCCATTTTCTTCACAAAATTTAATCGTTATTTCTCGTAATGATTTTACTATTGTTTTTTATGGACGTTTTACGGATCACAACACTTATTCACGAACAAATGAAAAAAATAATGAACATATTTTCTATGATGATATGTACAAATATTGATGAAAGATACCAATTGTATTCGTTTACTTAATAATATTTTATCATTTTCAATAATATTATTTTCTTTTATCAATTGTGATGATCGTGAATAGGAAAGCTTATGGCAATTTTCTTGTACGAAAAATCCAATTGAACACTCCATTTCGGTTTCTTTGGAAAGCAAATGTAATGCACTCGAAGGAACAAAAGAACTTGGAATGACTTCTTGATATGAAACTAACACTTTTCATAAAAAAGAACTGTTAACTTCAAAGAGTCAAGATTCTAACATAACAAAAAAAGCTTAATGATGTATATTATATTATATGTTTTAAACATGTACACATACATACATATATTGTATATATTCTATATATAATTACATAAAGGCATATATTTAAAAAAAAAAAATATTTGTACATATTTAAATATACCTAATCTGGTACAAATGATTAAATAAATGTACATTTATGCATAAAAATGTATATAATATAAACATATAGAAAATAGTATATAAGTCAATATACATACCCCCTTATTTATAAAGAAAAAATAGTTATTTAAGCTTCCGTGTTTAGGAAAACTACACCATGGAATAACCGGACTCAAATGGAGCAGTAAGCATTTGCCTTTAATTTGAGTCCACAAAATTCTTATTACATGGTGTAGTTTTCCTAAACACGGGAGCTGAAATAACTATTTTTTCTTTATAAATAAGGGGGATAATATATATACATTATATAGGTACACATACATATGTACAGTACATACAAAGCATGTATACCCTCACATTCATAATAATTTTTATTTATTTTTTCAATGTTTACAAATAGTGCTTTCTTTAAACCAGTGCACTCGCAGACTGGATAAAAATAACAAAATCATTTTTAAAGGGTTTGAAGATAAAGGTAAGGACTTTATATCCTGAAAGTTTCGTGTTTGTATCTCGTCCCATTTTTTTCAAAATTGTAAACTTTCAAGCTGAGATTTTTTATACAAAGAGTAGTCTGAAAGAGTCAATCGTATTTTTTTATTTTTTTACAATATATGTTTTAAATATCATAATAATTTTTATTTATTTTTTCAATGTTTACAAATAGTGCTTTCTTTAAACCAGTGCACTCGCAGACTGGATAAAAATAACAAAATCATTTTTAAAGGGTTTGAAGATAAAGGTAAGGACTTTATATCCTGAAAGTTTCGTGTTTGTATCTCGTCCCATTTTTTTCAAAATTGTAAACTTTCAAGCTGAGATTTTTTATACAAAGAGTAGTCTGAAAGAGTCAATCGTATTTTTTTATTTTTTTACAATATATGTTTTAAATATCTGAGAAGTTTAAATTCTTTATCTTTACCGGTTAATGCACTGGAACCAGTTAAAAGTCACAAAAAAATAGTAAAACAGACGTATTTTAGGCGTCATCTTTTATATTGTTTGGAACTGACTTTGTGAGTTTTTTTTTGCTGCAAATACTGCTGTTTTTAAGCTTAACAATGACATACCAAACATTAAGATATCTTTAATAGAACAATAGTTACAGCTAAAAACATTTAAGCATGAAAATGACAAATTTAAAATGTTTCAAGGGGGACGGAGGAGAGGGTGATGCATCAAAAAGTAAACGACGCTGGATTTCCTTCCTTAAAGCCCTAAAAAACATTCTCACAAAGTTTGAAAAAAATCAAAAACATTAAATCAACAATTTTTTATTTTTTTTAGACGATTTCATATGGAATGACTCAAGGTTAATATTCTCAGTTGATTAAAATGAATTGATAAATAATTGTTTCCTAAAATATCTATATAGGTAGGTAAAGTACCTACATACTTCTAAAACGCAATATTATAGAATCCATACATTCATTTTTATTCATTGTGCGTTTTTTGGATCTATTCCAGGCAAATCAGGATAAAATTGAAGCATATGTGGATATAACATATAGCATCTTAGATTTTGTATGGGATTCGATCATAAAATTTGTAAACAACGAGAATATGAGGTTGCTCCCGCTCAAAAGTGTGTGCTATTTGCAGGAAAAATCAAAACGTGAAAGAACGTGCATTATCAATCCCTATTTTTTGTTTTTTTCCTATATAACTTTGGAAACATGCATCTTAGGAAAAAAAAACATTGAAACAAAATTTGTTTGTTATAAAATTCTTCACAAGATGACATTTATAAAAAACTTTCTGGTGTTATATTTTTGTTGCTATACAGCGTTGACGTCAGCAAAAAGCTGTTAAAAGAAGAGTAGTTTTGAAACGCTAAGCTGACGG
Organism: Melangyna quadrimaculata; assembly: GCA_949320155.1. Lineage (NCBI taxonomy): Eukaryota > Metazoa > Arthropoda > Insecta > Diptera > Syrphidae > Melangyna > Melangyna quadrimaculata. The sequence goes on along the minus strand of OX439483.1, from coordinate 229,155,367 downwards.
ATAAAAAATGGTCCAATTCTACTATAAATGTGGACTCAGATACTCTATCGAATTACAAAATGAAATATTGAAACCCTATTCAAATTTGTGTGATAGATTCGGCATTAGAGGTAATGTTAGGTATCCACTTGTCATTTAAAAGACGCAAATTGACAAACTTTTCAGGACAGGGTGGCTTTTACCAACACAAAAAGTAAAGAAAGTAGTAGTAGCGAGCAACTTTAACTCACCATGTCTTCGAAAAATTTGTCAATTTGCGTCTTTTTAATGACAAGTGGAAACCTAGCATAATGTTAATTAAGTGCACCGCGAAATGTTTGCATCAATGCTGTGGTCAAAGTTAGACATTTAATAAGAATTTGCGCCAGCTTAAATGTCTAACTTTGACCACTGCATTGATGCAAACATTACTCGGTGCACTTAATTAACATTACCTCTCATGCCGAACCTATCAGACCGATTAGGGTTTCAATAAATCATTTTGTAATTCCCTAGAGTATCTGAGTCCACATTTATAGTTAAATTGGACCATTTTTTATCTGTCAGTTTTTCGCTTTAAAACTTCTGTTTTTTTACAGCTTTTTTTCAGATGTCAACGCTTGTGGAGAATTTTATAACAAACACGTTATGAAACGTTTCCAAAGTTATATAGGAAAACAACAAAAAACGGGGAGTGCACGATTTGATTTTTCCTGCAAATAGCACACCTTTTTGAGCGGGAGCAACCTCATATTCTCTTTGTTTATATTATTTCTGATCGAATTCCACAAAAATCTAAGATACTATACAGGGTGTCCCGTAAGTAATGGATAACCCTGAAATGCCGCATAGTAGACTTTATGACCGTCCTGAAAACTGATAAAAAAAAGTTCTACCCCAACCACAAGAAAAGTTATATGCATTTTTTTGTTCAGTGCATTATTTTTTTTCTTACTTTACATTTTTGAATACCACGACTACAAGTGAATGAGTTCCATCATTTTTTTTTTGCAGGAATATTTAACATTACTTGTGCCAACACATAAGTAGAAGAAAATTATTATAACTGTTGGACTTCTTAAGGAAAAAAATTATTTAACATTGAATTTCAATGCAAAATGTGAAAACAAATAATTTTTGAAAAAGTTAAATCATAGCTGGTATAAAAAAAATGCATGAATACCTGAGTGGCCAACTATTTTAAAAATATGCGCGTTAAATGCAGATTTCAAAATGGTATTACTTATTATTATATCTAGAGTCAATAGCAAGTTATTGGTAAAAATCTGCAAAACTAGAGTAAATTTAGCAAAAACAAAAGTTTTCAAAATTAGCACAGTAAACGTGAAAATAATACCAAGCGTTGAACATAGCAGATTTTTGATTTATTGGCTGTTTCTACGATGTTGTCCTAATGATAAATCCAAGCTTTCAACTTCTAGGGCCGAATGCATTATTGACAAAAATGTCAACAAAGTGCAAAAAACGGTTACATTTTCCAGCTTGTTTTGAATTTTAGCTGTTCTATTGGGCTTTAACAAACCCATCAAATATTTTGTTGGTTGCTATTTTTTATTTGTTATTTTCTCCAAACAAAAAGTCTTCTGATTCAATTTTAATTGTGTTTTTTGAATAGTAAATTGTAAGATCCTGAGAAAGTGAGAACGCATAAAATCGTAAGTTTTTGACGACAAATGATAATGAAAATTGAAGAAGATCCGCAGTTTTTTGACAAAATTCTTTGGAGCGATGAGTCGACATTTAAAAGAGATGGCTACACTAATCTCCATAATCTCCACTTCTGGGCACTACAAAAAAAAATTTAAAATAAACTATTGGACTGGGATTCTCAATGGGAAAATAATTGGACCCTTTGAGTTGCCGGGGATTTTAACTGGCCAAGGTTATTTGGAGTTCCTCCAAAATGATCTCCCAACCTTGCTGGAAGAAGTGCCTCAAGAACTAAAGGAATCCCATTGGCTTCAAAATGATGGTTGTCCAGCACACTATGCTGTGCCTGTGCGGGCATATTTAAATGCCAGATATCCAGGCAGATGGATAGGACGTCTGGGAACAATTTTATGGCCACCCCGTTCACCAGACCTAAATCCACTTGATTTTTTTTATTGGGGATGCATTAAGGAAATCGTATACAGCAAGCCGATCAGGTCTTTAGAGGAGCTAAGAAATCGTGTGGAGGCAGCTGCATTACAAATTTCTGAGCAAAACCTTGCACGTTCACTAAGACGTTCATTTATTCGGAGGTGCAGAACCTGTATAAGAGTGGGTGGAAAACAGTTTGAGCATTTTCTTTAAATAAAAAAAAATTTAAAAAATTATCTATTTTTGTTTTCTAACTAAGTGATCATGTGATTTAAAGATGGCTCAAAAACTTTTGTTTACAGAAAATAACAAATAAACTAATAGCAACCAACAAAATATTTGATGGGTTTGTTAAAGCCCAATAGAACAGGTAAAATTCAAAACAAGCTCGAAAATGTAACCGTTTTTTGCACTTTTTTGACATTTTTATCAATAATGCATTCGGCCCTAGAAGTTGAAAGTTGGATTTATCATTAGGACAACATCGTAGAAACAGCCAATAAATCAAAAATCTGCTATGTTCAACGCTTGGTATTATTTTCACGTTTACTGTGCTCATTTTGAAAACTTTTGTTTTTGCTAAATTTACTCTAGTATTGCAGATTTTTACCAATAACTTGCTATTGACTCTAGATATAATAATAAGTAATACCATTTTGAAATCTGCATTTAACGCGCATATTTTTAAAATAGTTGGCCACTCAGGTATTCATGCATTTTTTTTATACCAGCTATGATTTAACTTTTTCAAAAATTATTTGTTTTCACATTTTGCATTGAAATTCAATGTTAAATAATTTTTTTCCTTAAGAAGTCCAACAGTTATAATAATTTTCTTCTACTTATGTGTTGGCACAAGTAATGTTAAATATTCCTGCAAAAAAAAATGATGGAACTCATTCACTTGTAGTCGTAGTATTCAAAAATGTAAAGTAAGAAAAAAAATAATGCACTGAACAAAAAAATGCATATAACTTTTCTTGTGGTTGGGATAGAACTTTTTTTTATCAGTTTTCAGGACGGTCATAAAGTCTACTATGAGGCATTTCAGGGTTATCCATTACTTACGGGACACCCTGTATATTACATACATGCCAAAATCTAATTTGCCTGGACTAATCTATATTCTTCAAAACTCTAATCAAATCAAATAATTCTTCAAACTGTAACATTTTTAATTTATCACAAAATCTTTTCCCACATTTGGGCATGAGTACGATAACTCAGGCGCCAAGAAATAATAACGGTTTTTTGTAGAACCGGTAAATACAAGCATTTTTTACTATGGGAGGGGGGTCTATATCCCGCCGTTTGGGCGGGAGGGGCACTTTTATAAAAAAGTACTAAAAATAAAAAAAAATATTAAAAAATAACGGTAATAGTTACAGTTAAGTTTTAGGTCTTTATTTAAAGTCAATACTTTGTTCTATCAGCTAGTTTTTAAATCAAGTGAAATCTATGCATAATTTTTGAAAAAATGGGGTTTTGGGAAAAAAAAAGTTTAAAGTGTAATTTTTCAGAACTGTAAAATTATTTGTATTATTTTATTTTTTTTCTAAAATTCGTTGCTCTATTTAATTCCTAATCAAAAACTGAAAACTAGATGATTTTTTATATTCTACTTGTTGATAAAATTAAAAATTACTGAAACTAATTTCTTATGAGATTTTTGAGCATTACGACGTATATGTAAACAGTGAAGCAACCTCCCTGCTTAGGCACACTATAGGATTTGGGGTAGGTGCGAGGTTGGGTGTATGCAAAGTTTCAATTTAGAAAGTCATTTAGCGTTATCCAGAATGCACCGCGAGGAGGCATTCCACGTCCGGGTCAGTCAATTCGTGTGTAGACGGTGTCTCAGTGAGTCAGTCAGTCAATTTGTTAAGTTTAAATAGTCAAGTCCGTGTTTTAAAATGTCTTAAAAATGTATGTTAGTTTCATCAATGAAGTCATACCAAAGATACCAAATCCCCAAACGAACAAAACATTGAAAAACTTTTGAGTTTTGAATAGAGTAGTGGATGCTTAGCCGCCATTGTTAATTAACAAAAGAAAAACACTTAATTCATTCAAAGGTTGAACAATGAATGACCTTCGTAAATATTAATTTGTATACCACACTAGCATGAAAAAACAACGGTACAAAATTCGATTGTTTGTTGTTTTTTTTTTTTTAATATTCTAAGTAGGCATACATACTTTGAACATTATAATTGCATTATATAGGTAAGTATATGGTGTCCACTATTTTTTCAAAATAAATTTCCCTGACTTTCCCTGACCAATTTCAAAATTTTCCCTGACCAAAAAATTAAAAAAAAAAATATTTTTTCATGAGAAGGTACGTATTAAATAAATATTGCACAAAGTGGTAGAAAATGTACATATTTGAATGGAATAATTAAACCTTAGGCAAAAAGAACTCAAATTGTATTTTTCAAAGATCTATCTGAAGTTATACATTACCGATTGTATTGAAAGTGAAAAATAATAACTGCATGAATTAAAAAAAAAAATTGTTTTGCAATGTAGTTCATAGTATAATCATAAATGACCATTTAAATAAAATCCTTTTACACTGTGATTATTTAGGCTCTTTGGTCTATTTGTAAAAAAAATCGAATAAAAACAATATTATTCCATTATTTTCCCAACGTATCGTGAGTATTCCTCACTTCTTCAGGAGTTATATATTTTTTTTTTTTTCCAATTTTATTGTTAAAAAAACTACATACTCTAGACTAGATAGACTTAGGAAGGTTCAAAGAACTGCTAGCATTGGCACGACAGGGGCTATAAGATCATGCCCGACTGATGCCTTAAGTGTTTTTCTGCACCTTCTTCCACTTGATTCACATATGAAATATCTAGTATCTTGCAGCGCTTTTAGACTCAAAGAATCAAACTCTTGCTTTGCCAAGCCCTATGGTCACAGCAATATCACAGACTTGATTCCAATGGAAATGTTTTCGACTCCCACTGACTACTGCACCCTTAGAATGAGTATCAGTAAGGATTTCAAAGTTAAATTTCCATCCAGGAAGGATTGGAATGATAACGTCGTGACGGAAGATTTCGACACAACTATCTTTACTGATGGCTCAAAGATGGAGTGTGGCGTTGGTGCAGGAATCTTCTCTGAGTCTCTAAATGTATCTAGGATCTAGGTCCTTTCGGCTACCTGACCTTGCTAGCGTCTTTCTAGCTGAATTGCTGGCAATCAGGGAAGCTTGGAAGTTACTTTAAGCAGATCCAAACCAGAACCGTAATGCAGCTATTATTACAGACAGTCAAGCGGCTGTTAAAGCCATTAATTCAGCTACAGCATCCTCCAAACTGGTCCAGCAATGCCGGGATGAGCTTGCGGGGCTGAACCGTAGGTGGAGCAGTTTATCAAACTGTATTATATCTAGGAAGATTTGGCCCACCTATGACAAGAACCGAACAATTGATCTAATACGCAGACCCAGGCAAGACATAGCCAGGGTAGTTGCAACTTGTAGCGGACACTGGCCAATAGGAGAGCATGCAGCGAAGCTGGACATACCTCACAATACTCACTGTTGGAGCTGTGAGGACCAGCAGGAAAAGGAAACAGTAGTTCATTTCCTCTGCAAATCCCCTGCTCTGGCCAAAGCTAGAAAACAGTCACTCGGAAGAGCATTCTTTGACGACATTAACGAACTTTCTGAAATGAAGATCAAAGACTTGATTTCTTTTCTCAACGCAACAAAATGGCTCTAGGACAAATTTCGGCTACTTCTGCATTATACCTTCCGTCGATTCCCTATGATCACAAGATAGTGGACGCTCGAGTGCCAGCCAACGAACTGCCTAGTGGGCTAACTGTTGATGGTGCGGGTGCGGGTGCTGATCTGGTTGAGTGAGTGATACACTTTCTGATGATTGTGCTAAAAGCTACAACAAAATCCTATTCTAAACTCAAATAAAAAGCGACGATATACTGAGGATATGCCCACATTCTCTCTCTTCAATTCCATCCACAGGTTCAAACGAGTTATGGTATCAAAACGGCGCACTTCAGCGCTTATTGGGCTATGGGCTACACTGCCCGTGGCCGCCATTTCTACCTACCCACCTACCTACCTACCTGCTTCTTATATCCTACTATTGTATCATTCCCGGAGACGGCACTGACACAAAATTCAACACTAAAAAAAAATAAATAATATATTAAGAACAATCTAGTAGGTACTTTTATTAAATTTAATAAAAGTACCTAAGCTCAACTGTGAAATAAGTGTCATTGTTAATTTTGTATTTGATTATTTGTTGCTTGATTGTTCTTTATTTATTATTAATTTGCTTTTATGTTCAATTTTGTGTCAGTGCCGTTTTCGGAAATGATGCAATAGTAGGATACAAGAAGCAGAGTACCTATGTAGTTTTTTAACAATCAAATTTAAAAAAATATAGGTATAACCCCTGAAGAAGTGAGGAATACTCACCAAACGTTGGGAAAATAATGGAATAATATTGTTATTATTCGCATTTTTTACAAATAGACCAAAATATCTTAAATAATCACAGTGGAAAAGTGACACAAGAAAATTGGTCAAATTCATGATATAATAAAATCCTTTTTAAATGGTGACGTGAAATAAATCCCAACGAAATAAAACCAAATCTCAAATTTGGCCTTATTTCGCTTTGAAAATGAAAATAAGGCCAAATTGGATCTATTTCTATTTGCAAAATGAAATAAGGGCAAAATTCATTTGGAAATAAGACCAAATTTGTTTTTTCGAAAAAATTCAGTGATAAAAGAAGCTTTGAAAGTAGACCGATTGAAAGCATAGGCGCTTTCCAGGCGACTGAACGTACCCTAAGCGGAGAGACGGAGTCACGTGAGCGGAAGAGAGGACCCAGAAAGGGAGTTAAAGACCTTGAACCCTCGAAGTACTGTTTAGTTCAAAAACTGTGAAACTTAGGTGCCTTCCAGTTGGGGGATTAATTCCTTTTTTTTTTTGGGAACTAACCCCCTCGTGTGCTAGTTCCCATAAAAATGGAATTAAACCCGATCTGGTAGGCACGCACCTATGCTATGGTGCCGTGACATTTGGCCATGTGTCATATGGCTGTGTGCTAGTTCCCAAAAAAAAGGAATTAATCCCCCCACTGGCAGGCACCTAAGTTTCAAAGTTTTTGAACTAAACAGTACATTGGGTGGCCCGCTTCGAGGGTTCAAGGGTTAACTCCCTTTTTGGGTCCTCTCTTCCGCTCACGTGACTCCGTCACTCCGCTAAGGGTACGCTCAGTCGGCTAGAAAGCTCCTATGCTTTCAGTCGGTCTGCTTTCAAAGTTTTTGTACTAAACAGTGATTTGGGTAAAAGTCTTTAACCCCCGCGGTTTCTTTTTTGGGAAATTACACCCGCGGGATGTAGTTCCGTTGGCGTTAATGCACTAAACCGAATTAAAAGAATAACGGTGATTTGTTTTGCAGTGTTTTGAAACGGAAAAAAATTAAAACGAAATAAAGCCAAATAAAGCCAAAACTAAAATTTCGCGTTATTAATTAAAAACGAAATAAGGCCAAATTTTTGATATTTGGTTTTATTTTGTTGGGCCTTATTTCACGTCACCTTTTAAATCATACATCTTTGCGATATTAAAATTAAATAGTTTATTTTATTTTTTAAATAAATCAAAATGTATTAATTCAGGTATGCAGAAACAGTATGAAGAAATAATCGTACTTAAAATATATAAACTTGGACCCGTCATTAGTTGAATCTCAGTCAAATTTAACAGTTTTTATTGTTTCTTTTATTGGCCGCGATCGGAAACCTATACGATAGCCTATTTAAAGGTCGATTCACAATGCAAGAAGTAAACGCGACGAGAGCGTGCCGTGATTCGCTGTCATTTTTTTCTAGTCATAAAATCGTTGCCCAATTTACAATGCAACGAGTTTCTTGACGACGAGTTTTTTGACAGCGTTAAATTATTTACTGTTTTTGTTCTTGCTGTGCAGTGTGCGTTCAAAATAATGAAAAAAATCAAAATGAAATTACTTTTATTATTTAATGTCGGTTTCGAGTGGACGGTTCGAAGTTACTCCGTCTACTCCAGATTTTCCATATTCGATAGGAATGGAACAGAAACAGTGAAAAAGGAGTAGCTCCGGATGACCAATCGAAAACGGCATAATTATTATAACTGTGTTTGTCCATAGCTGGCTGGGGAAACGATTTTTAGCTAAAAATCTTAATAAATTAAAACAATACAATATTATAATATTGTCAACATAAATAGATCTATAAATATAATTTCATTGTCAACTAAATTTATTTTTGTTAATTTCCGCTTATCTCTTGTTTTCTTTATTCTTTTCTACAATTTAACAAAATTCACCATCAGGTAAATATAAAAATCGTCGACGAGAGCGTCTTTTTTTTCAATTTTCCCAACTTTGGCGTGACGTGACGACGAGAAACGTTTCATTGTGCATACCCTGGCGTTCCCTCGTATACTTACATGGTTTGAAATCGGTTTGCCAACTACGACGAGCTCTCGTCACGTTGCGTTTTTTCGTCGCATTGTGAATCGATCTTAAGATAGTTTCATATCCATAGGTTTTCGAGCGGATTGGTTATTTTTGACTTCGGTTGGGATACAATTCAGATAACATGGATAGCTATCCAACAGCAAAAGCTGTTTTGTCATTAGCTTTTTTTACACGGGATTCCAACAACACGTACCTTTCTGGATAGCTCTACATAGGTTTCCGATCGCGGCCATTACTGTACGAAATAACACAATACAATGAAGTGAAGTTAGTTGTGTTTCACTCATTTTTTTGACACATTCACAGGTATGGCAAAAGATACGAAATGAATAATTTTAAACATAGATGTAATCAGAACGAAATGTTTGATCAGAAAAAAGTTTCTCATGAGAGAAAGTGAAAAAGGAGTTTATTGAATTTTTTTAAAAATTGATATAGAAAAAATTCCCTGACCGCTTCCCGAATTCCCTGACTTTCCCTGACATTCCCTGACCAAATTTTGTTCCCTGACTTTTCCTGACTTTCCAGTTTAGCGGACACCATGTAAGTAAGACACAAACATAAATATTAAGAAATTATATAAATTTGCTGCAGCGAGCAAAAAAAAATTCATAAAAAATTAGTTTTAGTAATTTTTAATTTTCTCAAGAAGTAGAACACAAAAAATCATCTAGTTTTTAGTTTTTATTAGGAATTAATTAGAGCAACGAATTTTAGAAAAAAAAAAATAATATATATAATTTAACAGTTCTGAAAAATTACACTTTGAAATTTTTTTTATGTTTTTTCCCCAAATTTTGACTTCAAAACCCATTTTTTCAAAAACTATGCATATATTTCGCTTGATTTAAAAACTGGCTAATAGAACAAAGTAATGGCTTTAAATAAAGACCTAAAACTGAATCGTAACTGTTACCGTTATTTTTTTTATTTTTATAAAATTGCCCCTCCCGCCCAAACGGGGGGAGATAGATCCCCCCCCTCCTATAGTAAAAAAATACTTGTATTTAAACGTACTACAAAAACCCGTTATCATTTCTTGGCGCCTGAGTTATCGTACTCTCCCCCACATTTGAACTGAATGACATCGCTATTTGATCTAGGAAGCCAGTAATTTAACAATTAGAAATCCTTTTTTATTTAAATAAATATCAAGAGGTAATACATATATTAACATTATCAGATATTTGATACATGGCTAGTTTTGAAAAATGGTTTCTTTGGTCCAAATCTAGGGTTTCATTGCTCTTTTTCTTGATGTTCAATTATTACTAGGTCTTTTATCTAATTAATTTTTGTTTCAGTATTAAATAAAATAAGATGGTCCCAGTGGTAAACATAGAGGGTATCGGTTTGTGGATCTTAGGGGCTAGCTTAAAAATGATTTTCTTATTATATGTATGTGTATGTATATTTAAATTATATATATTATATATATATATATATATATAGGTTGTGTCAAATAAAGTTGCTTTGATTTTGATGAAACTATGAAAAATTGGTTACATGGTGCTAAACATAAATCTGTATAAAAATGTTTTTTTTTTTTGTCCATGCAATTTGTATTATGCTGTTCGATAGACAGGAAAAACCCTTTTTAAAAAAAATATTTATCATATTTCGAATTGCAACACCATTAAGAAAAATGAGAGGTGATTCATCATTTCCATGCCAGCATTGCCAGCTATGAAAAATTAAAAAAATAAGAGCATAAAACGGATGCAAGGGACACAACTGATATTTGTATTTAAGGAGATGAATTTTGTCGTTATGAAAATTAATTTAAACATATGTGAAGCACTATGTACTTTAAAATATTTCAAACCGAAATCATTATTTTGGTTTTTGTCCATCGAAATCATCATTCCCGTGACGAGTGATTATTATTTCTATTCTTATGTATTTTGTAAGCTACCGTATGATGCATTTTATAAAACATTCAATTTGTGCTTGACTTCGATTTAATTTCCTGAAAACACCCTTCGGCGTCATAGCCGAGCCGTAATTTCCATGATTTCTTTGTAATTTCATCAAATATGTTCCCTTCTCGTAAAGTGGTATTATAGAGTTGTATATAGATATAATGGATTATAATAGCATAATAAGTTGTGCCCACCTAGGGTTTAATTTTAAATCAAAAATATTAATATTTTTAAATATTTTTTCAGATATTTGAATTAAATACTGACTGAGCTTTTTTTTGTTCGATCGTCTTACAATTTTTACTTACTTTTTGTTTGAATTAAAAAAAACTAGATGCTTTTATGTCAATCATGAAACTGAATCCATAAATAGTACATTTTAGATAAATGCTATATTTTCAACACCAATAAGTAGGTACCAGTGGCCTTGCGTCCATATAACACGATTCCTACCGTCTTCCCTTTTAAAAATTGCACGAAAAATATTATCAAATAAACATAAACTATGCACCCTACCAATTGAATTATAAAATTCGCACAAACACACAAACATAAGCTATCGAATTTAAACCGTCGTCAATTCATACTTCTCTCCGCTCTTTGCTCAACTGCTGAACATACGCTCTCTTTGAAAGAATTAATTTTGAAATAAAACACGTCTTTCACCGTCTTATAAAATTTGTTTTGTATCCCTTTCTTCCCATTTTTGTTTTTAGATCCTCTTTGTCAACATAGGAAAAAATAAGACGCTGTTCCTCGTGTTATACTGGCACTTGGTATGTATGCAATGGAATGTTTTTTTTTGTTCCTTAGCTTGACTCCGTTTCACTTTACTCGTTCTGTTGGGTGAAAAATAACACGCTCTTCTTCGACTTATTTGCTATGAAAGTTGTTAAATACATTTTCTATTTTTGTTTGCTTGTTTTTAGTTAAGCTTAGTAGTCCAGGAAAGATTTAAATGCGTTATTTAATATCGGTAAGCGGTGAAAAATTAATTCATAAAATATAATTTTAGGTATAATTGCAGAATTTAATCTTCTACAGCATATACAAAGTCTCTGGCTTTTGATATAAATGCATTTAAGAGTGGCAAAGGGAAGAAGGTATGGTTTTCAATCTGAAATATTTGGTATGGTTAAATGTAAGAATATGCCACATGATTTTAGGGTACGATGGATATAAAAAAAAATGTACAGATTTTACTCATAGAGTAAGAATGGGAGCATTGAAAATGACTTGCATTTGCTAGATAAAACAAAAACCTAACTAATTGTTTGTACTTAAAAAAAATTGAATCAATTAAAATTAAGTTGAAGCAAGATATGTATGATTATAAGAAAACGATAATGTTAATTGAACATAAATACACAATAAAAGTAAATAACTCCATATTTTTTTGAATTTCTTGTAAGGAGGTGATGTTGACAACCTATCGTGATGCAGTAAGGTAAATTATAATTATTTTAATTTGGTAAGATTTCCATTTGTGAAAGCTAAAAAATTAGTTGTTGGTAATTGATGGCTTAACACAAGACTGTAACTTCAACCAAAAGGAACTTTTTTTGTTTGTTATCGTCATTTAATCTTTTTTTCTGTGCGCCAAATCAACTTTGCAGTCGGATAAAAGCACATTTTTTTATTTCATCTTCATTTGGATATGAACGGGCTCGACTGTATACTGTGTTCTTCCTTTCGACTTTCGTACAATCGTTTTAGCTACATGTGAAGCTACTGCTATTGGTGTTCAGCCAGTTAATTCTTCCCATAAGAATAGTTTTTTTTTGTTGTTTGTTTCAGAACATTTGGAGCTTTCAATAAGTGCACATTGCACAGCTTTGTTTTATTAACATAAGCGCTTAATTGCTGACAAGAGAAATAGAAGATTGAAATCCTTTAGTAAAATATAAAGTAAGAAACGATTTTATCTGTCCGATTGAGTTTCACAACAGCTTGTCTTTAATAACCATAATTCAAAAAGCATTAAATTTGAATTTTATATTAGATTTCCATTTTTGTAATGTCTTGTTTATGAAAAGAATGTGCCAACCAACGAATTTAAATTAATAATTTCTGAATAATAAAGTAAACTAGGTAGAGGAAAAAAACATTAACTCAAATTGTTTTTAATTTGTTCGAAGTTTTCAAGAATTTGTAGTTTTTTTTTTTTTTTTTTTTTTTTTGTGTAAATCTTAAGGGCATTATTTTTAAACCTTAATCTGGAGGATCCGTTTAGAATTTTGTAAGTTACGAATTTATTTTATATTAATTAGTTTTGCTCTTGTTATATTAATCAACAATTTTTTTTTAACAATATATTATACCTAATAGTAGGAGTTTTAAGTCAATTAAGTGCGTGGGTTTTGTTTTACAAATTTGTAAAATGTTGTATCAACTTTTTAATTCTATGCGCCAAAAATCGAAACGACGAATAACTCAATCTCATTTATAGAATGAATTTGTACAACACTTTCCGATTAAGTTTGCATACCAATTTAAGTCATCCCTGCTTTAACTTTTCACCTTATTCATAAAGATCCGATCTTTTTTGTCATTGAAATCCAAGAAAAAATAAAGTTAGGAACGATTATACCTGTCCGATTCGGTGTAAAAATGTTCACCTTTTTTAATCATAATTCAAAAAGTACTAAATTTAGAATTTTCTATTTATCTACAACTATTTAAACATTGTATAATTTGTATAATATAATATGCTACCAAGAATCTTAAATTACAACTTTTGTACCACATCAATTTTCCGTACAATGTTTTGAATAATTAAGTCAATTAGGGAAGTACAAAAACATTAACTCAAATTGAAATTTTTTTTTTATTTTTTTTTCAATTAATGAATCTTTTATGTCTGGCTTAATGAAGTATTTTAAAATCTTAATATTGGAGACTAGTTGGTTGCAGGACCAGGACCTCAAAGGCGCCCGCCGAACATTTGTTAGTCAGGACTGAGCGCAAATATGTATAACATTTAGTTGACAAACTAAAAAAAAGTTATTAATTTTTTATTTTGTAAAAAAGTTAATTTTTTTTTTGTTAAAAAGTTAGTTTTTTTTTTTTTTAAAGTTATTTTTTTTTTGTAGAAAAGCTTTTTTTTTTGTAAAAAAGTAAATCTTTTCTTGTAAAAAAGTTATTTTTTTTTTTCTTGTAAATAAGTTATTAATTTTTTTGTAAAAAGTTATATTTTTTGTAGAAAATGTTACTTGTTTTTGTAAAAAAGTTATTTTAAATTTATTATTATACATACTTATAGTTGTAATAAATAATTTCAAAACTTTTGTTAATTCGACTGTGGTAAATTTAGCATGTATCCCTTAATCCTCCGTTCATTTTCCTACCCTCAACACACTGTGACTGTACGCAACATACCATACGAACCAAAAATTCTATACTGCTGTAGTTGTGCAATTGTGCTCTGCAGTCTGTATCTGCCAATAAAAGACCTACAAACATATATGTTTCATTCTCTTCTTTGGTAGAACAAGTAAATTGCACAAGCAAGACACACATCACCCAACCAACAATTCGATACGATGCGCTGTCCATCGCTTAGGATGTTCATTTTAATTTTGTTGGTAGCTTCTGTGGTAACACCAACCAAATTTTTCGCAAAATGCCCCTACTACGCTAAAGTTCATTTTCATTTGTATTCATTTGTACTTTATTCATTTTGGTAATACCATAATTTGTGCAAAACGAGCCTATAAACATTTTCAATGTTAAAAAAAACTATTCTTTTTTAGAACAACAAGTTAAATATTAAGAAAAAATGGTAGATTTGGTATAAGTTTCATTGGGGTGTTGTTAAACAAGAAACAAAAGAGTTCGTAAAAATATCTGTAATGAAATAGTGTTTATTTAGTTAGTTGTGAAGTTGAAGGTTTTGTGCTTTATTTTTTGTTTGATAGCTAAGTAAGTACTTAAGAGCTAGGTTTTTGATTTGTTTTTAATTTTTTTTAAAGCTTAGATTGTTGCTTAACAGATTTTCTCTTGGAAATCGTTTTAATGAAAGGCCACTCTATGCGTCCTATGAAAATAGACTGTTTGCAGAGTTGTTTTTTAAATGATTTCAATGTATTTGCTTGTTTTTTTTTTTTTTTTTTGTTCAAGATACAAAGAGGTAAGTTTTGTTTACTTTCGCAGATCAATCATTTTCGTTACGTCTCCACATTTCAAATTATTGACGCCACGCCACTGGTAGGTACACATACAAAGAAATCGTTTTTGTATATTCAAATGTTACAAGTAAATTTGAAATTGTACTTAAATTATGTTTTGAACACCTAGAAGGAGGAAATTATCTCCATTATTTACGAGTTCGCTGGTTTAAAAGAAAATATCCAAAAACTCTTATGGTTATTATTAGAAAGTAGTGTTTGAGGATGAAATATTTTTTGCTCACGATACTTTCTTCTCCTTTTATGAGCATTATCCAAAGAATTTTAATTATTGATCTGTCACTTGCAATACAAAAATAAATAAATCGGGTGGCACAACGGGTCATGAAGAACCAGGGCCTAGTGCCTAACAACTCGCAACCATTCCTGTGTGCGCCTTTCGACAGGAATGGAAGGGACCTTCAATTTTATGCCGAATCCGAACGGCTAGACGAGAAGCACTTATTCGTGACAAGTGATACTCTTGGACGATTTGTCAATTCCTCGCAAGAGGCAGTAGCCCTGAAAATAAAACTTTTTAGTTTTTAGGTGGACGAGGCTGGGAAGCGATCCCAGACCTCCAGCGTGACAGTCGAACGCACTAACCATTACGCTACGGGCTACTACTGTCACTTGCAATGCGTAGCGCAAAAATATTTAAAAATGTATGTATTCTAAAATTGTGTACTTAGCTTAGGAAAAGAGCCACATCTTTCCATCCCACTTACAAAAAAGTTTATACATTTTGTCCCATAATTTGCCAATAATATTTAAGGAAATGAAAATGATACTTGGGTACATTCGAAGAAAAAAAATCGACCTACAGTAAAGTTTAATCTCCAATTTTGACATCTATTAATCGAGAATTTCAAAAAAAAAAAAAATAGTTAAACGTTATGTTTATTAGGTACGCAATTTTGTGGAGGAGTAAACTTACCTCAAAGTCATCAATTATCACGAGCAAGAAAAATGGTACAAGCTAGAAACTGGATATCTGAACTGAAGACTGATACAATACCAAATTTATTTGAACGCAGTTACAAAGGCTTGAAGTTTCTATCATTTGTGTCAGTGTACACTAAACCAAGTCTTTTCCTTAATTCTCGATAAAAGATGTCAAAATTGGAGATGTCAAAACTTTACTGTTTTGATTTCTGATTCTGATTTTTTTCTTAGAATAGTTTAATGCCCTAAAATATCATTGACGAATTAAAGGACATCCTGTATATTGATACTTTTTTGATTTTAAATGTTCATGTCCTAAAATATTATTGACGAACTAAGGAGCACCCTGTATATTGACACTTTTTTGATGTTAAATGTTCATTTTTTGTATTGTTTTTTTTTTAAATACACCATTACAAAACTTTTTGACTGCTTTTTTGTTCTTTTTTTGTTTACAATTTATTATATCAATCGATTAAAAAATAAAATATCAACTTCTGACATAGACAATAGCTTGGTTAGTGCATGCACTTCCGGAAAACGTCCAACTAACTAAATACTTACAACTTTTACCAATACCTAGCTACATGACACCGCACTCAATAACTTTATTGGCCACAATATACAAAGTGCATTAAACCCTTATAAGCATAACGTGTCGGAACAGAGTTCAAAACAAAAACCGTTAACTATACACCCACTCATACCAAAACTGCTGCGCCCAGCTATAAATACCCCCTATAATGATGCACCCTGCTCGGTTGATATTCTGAAATCCCTGTTTCTATAAAAATCTGTTGATAATTTTATTTTGATTTTGCAAGCCGATACTAGTCAGCTGATTTATTGCGTGCGCTATAAAATGTTCACACCTCTTCAGATAGTAGAGATAGTCATATAAATATATGACTATACTATGTAGTATTAACGACAATAGCTCCTTTCTTCGGACAAAATTTAAATAAAAACAGATTTGTACATACATAATGTACATATAGACTGACATTGGAAGAGGGCATTATCCTTTTGATTTAACTGCAAAGAAACTTGAAATAAAAAAAAAAAACATACACCAGCCAAAGACGAAGCAAAAAGGAATACTAGTTATCCTATTATCGTCCTGTTTAGTGAATAACAATGTAGTTGTTTTTTATTTTTGGACAAAAACTCACACGGTGTAAAAGAGTCCCAACAAAAAAGGATTTGTACTTGAGTAAACTCTATAAGGGAATAGAATAAAGAAGTGATTGTACCTAAACCTCTAACTATAGACATTAAAGGAAACAAAGCACAAAGACTTTTAATACAAAGGTATGTATATCATGGGTGAAAAAAGAAACAGTATTAACATCAAATATTGTATTCTTTATGTATACTTTGATCAAACTGATGTGGAATAGGCAAAATTATGGATTAAGCTTTTCTAAGGCTTCTTAAACTTACAGAATAACTTCAACCCCTTACCAGTGTTTTGTACATGCATAATCGACCGGTAAATAGCCTAGAAAATGCAAGAACTGTCACATAAATTTTAAAGTACCTTCATTTCCATTCCATGGAATACTGGTAGAAACTAACTGCAATCGGTTTATTTTTATATTATAAAACATTGAACTTCTTAAAATTAACATACATGTAAATACATATGTAGTTCGAGAGCTGGTGAATGATATGCTCAAGTGTTTTCTACCGTTTCAAATGACGTGGACTACATGCCATAAATCTGTCAGCGATATCGCGGTTCTTACACCTTCATAAGTACTTTCAAAATGCAAACAAAAAATGAGCCAAGGTAGTGTTTTTTACCGTTACAAATTTTGTTCAAATAATACTAGAACAAGTCTGAAATAAATTCTTTCAACGAGTAGCAGCCATATCGTCGCGCGTTACACTTTCATGCAAGAATTTCGAAAACAAATAAGTCGGCATGTATTTTTTTTTTTTTTTCAAATAAAACAACCAATATATAAAAACATATTAATGTGCAGTGCATTAATTAAAACCAAAGAAAAATCTTATTTTGTTTAACAACGTTTTAATTTATTTTTATAAGAATTTAGTATTTGAAAAAGAAAAATTGGGAAAAATTAAGCCAACAAATTTAAGGTGGCAAAACGATTCGTATAGACAGCTTTGTAGTTAAATACATGTCTATTTACGAGGACGATTTATAAAATTCCATAGAGGGAGAAGTACAAATTCAACTAAGCTCCAAAAATTAGGGTACAAACAAGACAAAACGCTAAAACATCTACATGATTTTATAGTTAGAGTAAAATTTGATAAAAAAAACACATCCTTCTTTAAAAACCCACAAAGATATTTTAGAATCGGTCAAAACCAGACGGAGTTAACAATCATTTAGTATAATATAAAAGATCAACAAAATGATTTTATTGTTTCTTTAAATATTTTTTTAAATCAATTTATCAGCCTATTTATATAAATTTATAACAATTTACGGAATATTTTCACAGAGATGACTAAACTGAATTCGTTGTCCACCCTTTAATTTCGATGTAAAGTTAAACTCAATTTTTATTGTTTAATTTTATTATGATGATGATTAATGGGTAGTTCTGAATTTTTCTTACAATTGTTCCTGGTAAAAAAAACAATGTCTACTAAATTAATTTTTAAGAAAATTGTTTTAAAAATCAGATGGCATACTTTATTTTTAGCTCGCGCCCTATTTTATTATTTTGGAAAAATAAGCCAAAAACTTAAGTAATAAAATTACTTCCACTTACATTTATAAAAAGTATAATCTCATGTTTAAGCAATTTATTTCAATAGCCTCAACAATAAAATACAAATGTCTCTGAAAACACAATCATTTCCATATATAGGAAAAATTAATGAACCACAAACAAAAATCCATCCACATAATGACAAGAAAATTGGCATTGAATTATCGACTTACACCCTTAATTATATATAGCAACAATTTATCTTTGAAAACCATATACAAATTTAATAACATTAAATTACGGAGTAAAACAAGAAATAAAAACTTAAACTTCCCCAACAGAAATCGAATTAAATATTTTCACTGATTGTAAGTAGTAGGTAGGTATAAATACAATGGAATTTTTATGTTTTCACATGTTTGGCTACATTTAAGTTTCAACGACAACAAAAGGGAGACTTCAATATTATAAACATGATACACTATGTTTAGCTCAAGAGTACTTTTGGAACCCCATCCAAAGAAGTATGTATATATAGGTATAATACAACATTCACGGAAGGAAACTGAACCCAACTGCACCCCTCATCAGACCGATAGTATCATACAATAATTTGGAAAACAAAAATTATACCAAAAATGTTAGGGATTCTCCAATACAACACAAAAATATAATGACGTAGAGTGCTTTTAGGGCTGCTGAGGCGAACAACACAACGTTAAGAAAACGCCGAATCGTCTACGAAGTGACGTCGTCATCGGTTGCCTCTCTTTTTGTTTGTTCATCACCGCATTGCGGGTCATTAACATTGGTTTAATTTTAATTTAAATAAACAAACTTAAATAGCTAGCTAACTGTATGTAAATCCAAAAAAATTGGACGAAAAATAGATGCATTAATCTTACCTCTTTTTGGTTTTACCAACATTGTATAATTCAACGTGTTTAAATGCAGCGTATGTTGCCATTTTTTTTTTTTAATTAATTAAAACTTATATATCTTAGCAATACAAATCAACAGCAATGCTTTTGTTTGAGAAAAGAGAGAAAAGAGAACAGTTTTTTTTGTATTATTATATTTTTCAAGGATTTTCTCAAAAGTCCTTGAGAAGAACAAAATACTATTAAAGTTCTACTCTGTTGTTTGCACTATCACAAAACCACACGCGACAAAAAAAAAAAAAAAACAACAAAAGATGTCAGGTGAAACACTATAATATCGAAGGATCAACGTGTACTCAAAACACAATTTTATTTTGTTGTGTATGTCAATGAGTGTCCTATTTTATTTGGCTGCAAGTGCATCTGGGCGTAGAATATGAAGGAGTTTAGGAAAAGCTGCAGTGAATAATCGATATTATGAGATCAAATATGAAGCATTTCCAATCGCACAGATTGAACTGGAAACCGCATAGGGACTATTAGGAGAAGAAGGGATGTAATCCTGATGGAGTTTGAGGGAGCTTCTATATGAGAGATAAACACCAAATAATTAAAAAAGGACACTCATTTCACATAAGAAATATAAAAAAAAAAAATTCTTTTGTTATATTTTTTTTTTTGTGTTAATGTAAAATGCAAAAAGAATCTTAATAAATAATTAAATGTCTTCTTAGCACTCTTGTATTTTCTTGTATTGATTGTTTCACTTCTTGTAGATATCAAACTTCACAGATGAAATCCTTTTCATTGATCAAGAACAAAATTTAATTTGATATCCGCTAAATACTTAAGGGCAAATGCAACTGAACTGAGAAAACTTTGCTGCTGTTCGAGAAGTTAGTTTAATTTAAACAAAAAAGAAGAAGAATATACCCAAAAACTTTGGTATGGGGTTGTGGTATCTTATGTAGTGTGCTATCGGTATGGAATTGAGCTTTCAACTGAACGTAACGTGGCGCAATGGAAAACGTTTTATATCGATCCAACTCAGCTGAGTACTGACTGAGTTGCTGTTGGTTGGGTAAGGTAGTGGTGGTGTCATGGTGGCGGTACAAGAGTATTTTTTGTAGACGATGTTGGAGTTGGATGGAGCGATGGAGCCACAAATGGCACAAATTACTTACAGCTCTCTGCAAACTTAGAAGAACAAAAACAAAGCACATACGAACGAGTCATCGGTCATCGCCGTGGTCGTCGTCATGGAGAAAATGCATTAAAAAAGATTTGTGGTAGAAAAGGGGGTATCTTCTTCTTCATCCATCTATAGACTAGATAATGTATCTATGTTGTTGTATATTTTGTCTATGCAATAGATGGATATGAGACATGCCGTTGAGCTGTTGTGTTGCTGGGATTGTTTCAATATAGCAACATGATGGTTTTGATTGTTCTCTCTCTTTAAATGTATAGATTCCAACCAGGGATGACAATGCTGAGCCCAGAAAGTGAAGCAAATTGGCAAAAAAAACGAAGTAGATTTCAAAAATTTTTAGTAGATAATGAAAAATCAAAATGTATATAGAAAAGAACGTTTTTGTTTTTTAACAATGTTATACGTTTAACGTGTTTTACGTTTAACAATGAAAACTTTTTAAAGAATAAGTTACACGTAGTTGCTACGTAGTTTACGTAGTTGCTACGTAGCAGATGCATAAAATAAATAAATGTAGAAGAAATACTTCATATGTAGTAAATAGTCATCTCTGATTCCAACATTGGCAACTTTATGGTGAAATTGAATTGAAGCTTGGAGCACGGTGTGGTGAGATGATATATAAAAACAGCTGATTTGGCGCAGGCTGATTATACAATACCTACGAGATATTAATGGATTGTTAATGTTCCAAGTTGGAAACACAAAGCGGAGGGATAAATAGCTTTCTACAGTCCACAAGATGGTAAGTGTTAAAGTTTTCAAGAAAACGAGTCCTCCCTTTGACGCAAGTCAAAAATTATTCTGTTTGTATTTTGAATTTACTTTGTAATATTGTTCTTTCCATACAAGAAGGCTTAAAGTGCAACAATTAACATTAAACGAAATTGTAGTTTGAATGTTTTAGGTACTAGGAATGAGAATGAAGAGGAAGACATTAATATTATGAGCTTATTATTTATTGATATCCGTTTTAAAATAACAACAATGAGACAAATTTATAGTAATTAAACAAAAGAACTTTAATACAGAACTCGTAAAAGTAATTTTAGATACCTAGGTTAAGTACCTAGATTATTTTCGATTTATGTGGTTTGTCAATATTTTAAGTTTTTTTTTATGAATTAGAGTTGCAGTCATTTAACTATTTTGTCTTTTAATAGAAATTTATGAATCCTAATTATCCTTTGCCTGCCTCGATGTCCACCTGAGATAACATATTAAAAACGTTAAAAACCAATTAAAGACATCCTAGGATGCAAAATATTAAATAGTAATATTTTTTTTAATCGCCACAGGAGGTCATAAGGAATACTGAACCGCACAAACTTAATCTTGAATTTAAAAACAAGAATGTAGCTATACATTGACAGTGTAAAATTAGTAGTCGGTAATTTTTTTCGATTTAAAACAAATAAAATGCTCAACCGGGCGCTCAAATATTCAAGTGACTTATCATAAATTTAAAAAATTGTATACCTACGTGTATACGAGTATTATTATGAAATTAAAACAAACAAAATTAAAATTCCTTGGGCGGTTTAAAAAAAAGAATATTTTTTTATTTATACAATTTTGTAATCATCGCGGTAATTATTAATTAATACAAATAACGGTATTAAATGGACACCTTTTGATTTTAATTGTAAGAATTTTATATTCGTTATGAAATTCTGCGTGAAATCAACACATAATATTGCGTTTTGGTACACCCTGTGCAGTCTGAAAAGCTATTTTCCAACAGTGTGGATGGGTATTTTTGTGGCTTATATTTTTTTTGGGGCAAATTTGCCAAATTTGTCCATGAATTTGATTATAGCAATGTGTTTTTGGACTATTTAGTAAAAAAAAAAAAAAAAATGATGTCTTAGATTTCTGTGCCTTACTGACTCTAGGCGGGTGCCGGTAGCACTATCTAAAACATGTTCTATCTTGTCCAAATTTTTAGTGAAATTTCTTTTCAAGTTAAGCTTTGACATTTTAGGGTGAACTCCCAAAAAATCAACAATTGTAATTTTGAATCACTCTAATACACACATTTATTTATGAAAATGTTTGAAGCCGTTTTCAATAAAATAAGATTTTTTAACATTTGCATGTTTGCAAACCGTTATTTTCGGTTCTAGGAAATTGATTTTTTCAAGAATTCGAGAAAATTTTGAATACCATGCTTTAACAAAATTGACCAAGTCGTTTTCAAAATATTGAGTTTTCAAGCCAAAAAGTTAAGATTTCCCGCTTATTGTAGTTTCTCCGTAAAAAAAATTAAAACAAATTCGAGAAAATAACAATATTCTACCGGAGCTAACAAAAATTAATAATTTTTAATTAAAACAAAAATAACAAAAAGGTAGCCTTAACTGAATTTTGTTATCAAAATTGTAAGGGCCTTTTTTGTTAAGTATTTTCCTTTTTGGCAAACTAAACTTGTATTGCAGGTAACATAGTATAAAAGATAGTAAAATTCAATCATTTACGATTAAATGGCGATTAGGACTCAATTAAAACACGAAGAAATTTTTTAGGTTGATAGTAAGTAGTAAGTTAGTAAGTAATTCATTTATTTATATAAATTTACAACACTTCAATACAATATTATGAATTTAAATGCTATGGCTATGCCGTCAGCCAGGTTGGCGAAAATAAATAAAAATATTTAAACTTATGTTTTGAATTTAATCGAATTCTGAAATTAATAACATTCTATACTTGTAAAAATCTTTCAAAAATTAACTTAACGTTTTCCAATCATGCTCGTTTAGGATATTTATAGTCTCTTGCAAAGTGAGAGTATTTTTCCCGAAAAAGAGGCGTCTTTGAGTTTTGAATATTGGACATATACTTATGAAGTGTAGACAATCTTCTTTTGACTTTAAGTTGCAAAGTGTACAGAATTGGTTAAAACTATTATTGTAAGGATTTCCATTTAAGTTGAGAACTTCATATCTTGCTTTAAAGATCAGGGATATCTCTGCATAGCTCAGTGAATCCTGGAAATAGTTTCTTGTACCAAGATTATAGTTGAGCTGACTGTAGATTATTCTACTGGATGACTCTTGTGCTTCTTCTATCAGTAAAAGCCTCATTGTGTCCTCATTTTTCTCTATGATGCTGTACATTCAGATGGTTTATATTGCTGAAATCATCATCCAATCTCACTCCACACTCATTTCCAACAGTTTGCCATCTTGCAAACCACCAGTCCTTGTTTCTCAACTCGTATAAAAGCAGTTTTTTTTTCGAAAGTCTTGAGTTCTGATGATTGCTGCAGACTTTGATGATGTAGTCAGCTTGAGACTTCAGGGTGCTTGTCAGAAGTTTTGGAAGTCCTGTTTCCAAATATATGGCATAATTAGGTGTATTAAGGGGTAGGTTGAAAAGTTTCTTTATGAGACTCCTATAAAATTTTTCGATTTCTTCGTATTCTTCTGATCCCCAAACCTGAGCAGCATACAAGAGAGTTGATTTCACTACTGAATTAAAGATTTTGTATTTTGTAGATAAATTAATTTGTTTGTTTGAGAATATATTTTTCCATGTTAAATTTATCAAACTTTGCGAGCTTTTGGCTTTCTCTGATAAATGACTTTTGAAATTTAGTGTTGGATTCAGTTTCAAACCTAGATATTTGATGTCTTTTGTTACTTCTAGTTGCGCATCATTATATTTCCAGCTTCTTCCATTGTTAGCGCTTTGCGTACGTGCAAATATCATTATTTTTGACTTTGTTGTGTTGATAGACAGTCCCCATCTGTTACAGTATGAAGATAACCGATTGATCATCAATTGTAAACCTTCGGGTGATTCTGAAAGTATGACGACATCATCAGCCTATAATAATACATTCACAGTGCAGCTATCTATTCTTACTCCCCTAGGAAGTTCATCAGCAACATCGTTTATAAATAACGAGAACAGAAGAGCGCTTAGTGGGCATCCTTGCTTAACTCCTGTGCTGGTTCTAGACCATTCTGAGAAGTTCACTCCATCCCAGACAGCCGCCTTCGTGTCAGTGTACATTTTTCTAATTACTTTTAGGAACTTTTTTCTAGATATACCAAGCTGTGTCAACTTATAAAAAAGGGCATTCCTATTGACTAGGTCAAAAGCAGCTTTGAAGTCAACGAAAAGTGCGAAGACCTTTTTGTTCCGTGCTTGAAATGCTTTGACTATAGATGATAGTGTAAAAATGTGATCGGTCGTTGAAAAGTTTTTTCTGAAACCGGCCTGTAGATCAGATAAAATATTATTCTGTTCGATCCATTTTTCAAGCCTTGCAACAAGTATACTGCAGAATATTTTTGCAATTACATTCATGAATGAAATTCCTCTGTAATTTTTAGGAGAGTCTAGCGAGCCTTTTTAATGTATAGGGAAAATGACGGATAAAGATTTTATTGAAAAGAATTTTTAAATGGTTAAGAAACATAGGAGTTGCATTTTTGAAAAATTCGTAAGGATTTCCATCTTAACCAGGTGCCTTTTTGTTGTTTGCTTTGTTTAACACGACTTGAATTTCTTCGCTTTCGATGTCTGCATCTAATATTTGGTCAGTGATTAAACGATCTGCAGTAAAAGTTGTACAACCATAATCATTGGAGAGAAGATGCTTAAAGTGAATGGCAGTTTCGGTGAAAATTCCAGTACCTATTTTGTAAGTGGCTCCGTTAATTTCTTTCGCAATTTTCCAGAAGTCCTTCGGGTTTTTAGTTAGTCCTAGTTCAATTGCTTTTTAATTATCATAAGCAATTTTTTTTGCATACATATAGTTTTATAACTTGCGTTTGCTTCCAAATACCAGCTTCTCAATTGGAGATTATTTGATGACAGTGCTTTCAAAAGTGCAAAAGATTTTTTCCGAGCTTTGTAGCAGTCTTGGTCAAACCATTTTTGCTTGAATTTTAAATTAAAAGAGAGTGATTTATTAGATGTTGCAGTTCGTACACATTCGGTCAACTTATTGTTGAGAACTTCCGGTAGTTCTGATGATGCATTGCTGTTTAAAAGAAGCGTATCCAAAAAGCGTTGATATAAGGTTGTTGATTCATTTTTTCAGCAAAGTCGGGGCAGTAGGTTGAGATTTGTTTCTTTCGTTTGTGAAGAGTCGGCTATTTCTACTACAATCGGCATGTGATCAGAATACAGCTTACACTGAACTTCAAAATGTTGAATGCGGTCAATCCAGTCATTATTGGCAGTGCAAAGATCGATGACAGATCTACCTTGTCCACCAGTGAATGTGTAATGCCCATCCATATCACCTTCTGTTCAACCTATAAGTATGAATAGGTCATACAATTGTAACAGTTGTAGTAACAAATCGCGTCCATTCTTGTTGCAAATATTGTCTTTTGACTGTCTATTTGCATACGAAAACACTGGGTTGGTTATGTGATTAGTTGTTGTAATTTGAGAAACCCCGATTCTCGCATTGAAATCTTCAATCAATAATACACTTTTGCTGGCTAGTAATTGCATAATATCGAACAATATTTCGTAATCATTGTTCCACTTGTTGCAATTAATATAGTACGGGATAATGTATAGGTTATTTTGTTGCAGACATCGCACCACTGTAGTTCCTCCAAGTTCGTCAAAATCATAAACGTGTAAAAGTGTTGTACGTATTCCAAACAGGTTTCCTCCACTAGCGCGGCCTTTAACTGATGTTTTAATAGCTTCAACCAAATAAGTTTAAAACCAGAAAAATAATTCTTAAATTTACTTATATTTTCAGGTGTAGCATGTGTTTCAAATAAGAAAAATATTTCAAAATTCATAATATAATTAAAAAATTCTGAGAATAAAATTTTATTATTTAAACCTGATATATTATATGCTAGGATTTTAGTAGTATTAGAAATAATAATTTGACTGACGGCATTTAAATTTCAAGTTCTGTTCAATTTAATACTATTTTGGTTTACAGGTGACGTCCCTGGTACATCTGATGCAAATGGTCTAGACCAATCATTTTGACGTCTGTCATACTGGATATTTTTGTAAATGGCACTGACATTTCTAAAGTTTAGATCTCCAAACATCTTCTGTAACTCAGATTCACCATCTTGATTCTGATATTTTAGTGCATTATTTTTAGATAAATAAAATGTTTTTTCTCCTATTATCATTGTGTTATTCTTTATTGATATAACTTCTGTCGGGTTTCTTTCTCTGACAGCTCTTCGATAGGCTAGAATAATTCGGTGTTTAAGTTGATTTTGTTTGCTGAGATCGCGTTGTATGTAAATACCTGTGCCTTTTAATTTTGAAGCATTTTTAAGCATCATTGTTGTGTTTTCATTAGATCCTGTATTTAATTTCATTTTTATTGTTTTGTTGTTTTGGATGAGCTTTACAGCAGGTGGCATATCGGGAGCTTCGTTTCCTAGCAAAAGTTTGGTTATTGCGTTAATACGTTCTTGTGGGTGTTCGCATTCACTTGGTAGAGTAAAGATTAAATTTTTGTTTTTTATCTCGCGGCTTTGCAATTCAAGTTCTTCTTCAAGTAAACAACAACGCATTTCAAACGAATGTACTTTTTGGGAAAGCTCCTGATTCTATTTGCGTAGATGTTCAATTTCTTTGTTTAGATTTCCAATATCATCCTTTGTGGCCATATTGGTCAGGGCAGCATCAAGCGAATTTTCAATAATGCATTTGATTTTTTGGAAATCTGCATCATTCATAGACGTCATGTTCTGTTGGTTTTTGTAGAACTTAGGTGCTTTTCGAGTGTTAAACGCAATGTTTTGGTTTTCCTCAGGTGATGTTTGGCAGATTTTTCTTTTGTCAGTCATGTGATGCGATGGTTCGTGGTTTTAAGAGGAGTTGTTCTCGAAATTTAACACTAAGACTATCGTTACCTGTGATTCGTTGAGTGTATAGACGATGGAAGGTATTATTCTTTTGTTATTTTCAGTTTTTAGATCAATTTTAAGTTTGAAAAACAAACAAAATTCAAAATTATTATGGAGCGATTTTAAAAGTCAACTATTCACTTTGAAAACAGTGTTGCCAACCATTAGGTTGATAGTTAAAAACAAAAATAACTTTTAAATCATTTACTTCTGGTTGAGAAGCCAGAAAATTCCGTGCATCAATTTAATAAAGATGAACAATATATTGTATTTTACCTTTTTATTTTGCTTCATTAAAATTCAATAAGACGCATTTTTGTATTGTTTTATTTTGTTCATTTATATATTTCGAGGACCTATTTGCCTCATCATCAGGATCTATAGAAATAAAATAATAAAAAATGCGTTTTATTGAACTTTAAAGAAGCAAAATAAAAATGTAAAATAAAATTTAAAAAAAATTAAAATTATGTATTGTATAAAGGTACTTTCAGGTTTCGGTTCATTAAACTAGTTATATTAAGGTTGTCGTTAAAAAAGTTCAACTTGGATGGGCACACTTCCAACTGATGAAACAATAATTCTCAATTTTTTGTTTTAATTTTCTCTAGTAGCGGATAATTCAATATGTTGTGTTTAATTCTGTAAATGTTTGAAACTCACCAGACATCAAAAATCTAGGGCATGTACAGTACATGTATGTACATTAGGGTGGTTCTTAGGGGAAACAAATTGACGACGCCACCGAGATTGGTTCAAATTCATGAAAAAAAATTCGCTCATTTTTTCAGATTTTTATTCCTAACTTTTCCTGACCCTATTTCATTAACAATTTTAGCAAAACTACGGCGCGCCGCCGCTATATCCGTTTTCAGTACAATGACTTATTATCATATTAACATAACACATCGAAACGTTGATAGTGTCGAATATATAAGATAGAATCTCATTTAATTCAGGTTAATGAAAACGATGGAGAGATCATCAAAAAAAAAAAAATGTATGTCAAAATGTTGCCTACTTTTCGCGTATTGAACGAAACAAAAAAACTGCCTTTTTGTTTATTAACAATAAAGTTTAAACAAATGATCGAAAGTTTTTTAAACATGCACGCGGCTGTAGAGTTTTCAGAGACACTTCATTAATTCGAAGTCTTTTCATTGATTAGTTAAATAATGACACCTGGTACAGTGTTTATATAGTGTAAATCCAAAAATAAAAAAATTAAAAAAAATCTTATCAAAATAGGGCCAGGAAGGGTTAGAGATAAAAATCTGAAAAAAATAG
The DNA here is from genome assembly GCA_949320155.1 of Melangyna quadrimaculata. NCBI lineage: Eukaryota > Metazoa > Arthropoda > Insecta > Diptera > Syrphidae > Melangyna > Melangyna quadrimaculata. The sequence continues at coordinate 229,126,792 of OX439483.1, read as the reverse complement.
GGAATTTTTTAATCATTTTTTAAACATGATTTAGGGGGCGTCGCATTCAATTTTCGCATAAGAGTCAAGTGGAAATTCAATCAAGTGTGGCATTTTTTTAGAGTCTGAAATTCATTGTTATTTAGTTTTAAAAGTTTTTTTTTAAAAGAACAGTTTTTAAAAAAATAATCATCAAACTCAAAATTTTGGAAAACAAAATGAAAAATGTTATCACGACACTATACGAAAACTAAATTTCTTGTTGACAACTGCCGTATATAAGGGGAAATAGCGTAGACATATTTATTTCTTATTGATCTTAACCTACAACACACCCTAGTTTTTTGTGAAACTTTATGCGGATCAAAACATATGTTTTAAGAAAAAGGTAATTGAAATAACCTCTATCGACGACTATATGAGATGAAAATGAACTACCTGAAGGTAGTACCTAAATCTGAAATATTTGTTTTTATATTAAACTTCCATATGTAATATAATGCATTGTATGCAATTGTAATTGTAATCCTAAACACGTTACGTATTGCTGTGCGGTAATCAATAAAACATCATAATACATACATACATACGTAAATGAAACGCCCTTCAATCAAAACTTTAAAATAAATGTTAATTTTGATTAAATAAACAATTCGAAACAGTGTTAGGATTCACCTTCCTTCTCTAAAAAGATATAATATTCCACTTTTGTTTTTCTCAGTTCTGCTCTGATGAGCTTGTAGTTACTCGTTTATTGTGTCTTCCATCAACTGCGTCGTTGTAAGCAGTTGCAGGCGTCGCGTCTTATCGGTCGGTTTCAGAGATCTAGTACAATATCTTAGTTTAACCGCGGTAAAACAAGAATTCCCTACGCCCTACATAGCTCTTAACCTACTCTAGTCTTCGTCCAATTCGCGTCCGTCAGTAGTGTCAGTGTAGTCGATTTGGACAAATCACTTTCATCATTTGAAGAATTCATGTGATCTGCATCTCTGACATTCTTTTCTTTCAAAGGTATACAATACAAATAAACAATACCTACATAATATATTTATATAAGATTAAAGTATCCATATTTTTTTTTCATCGTCATGCTTTGGTGCTTACACCTATATAAAGTTCTCCGGTGCTGCATGTATGTTGCATTATGACGTGTTGTGTCATTAATCTTGTGTAAAGAAAAACAAATAAATGCGAACGATCTTTCATAAAAAAAAAATCTATTAGATTAGGGAAAATCTTTTTGAAAATTAAATTTGTTTGTAATCAACGATAGACCACATTTTTGTACTAATCAATATAGGGAGATTAAATATTGATAGTAAAAACCTGTATGCATTTATTTATAGATTTGCCGTGCTGCATTGCACTCAGTGGATATAAGATTCCTTTTTCTAAAACTCAGCAATATCTTCCAAAATGCTTCGCTTATAAGAAAATATGTACAAAAAAAAATCCAACTGCTGTATTAGATGGATTGGAAATGTCAATTTGGTTAAAAAAACTTGTTTGGGCGTCAAACAGAGTTGTCATAATTTAATCCGATGGACTTCTTCAATACCTTTTTGGAGGCATAAGATTCTGCAGCGTCGCGATAAAAGTTGTGATGTAAGCTAATATCGCTAGCAAAAACATCAAACATGCTTCGGCTCATGATAAATTGGCTCTTGAAATACTATAAACAGAACAATTGCCAATAGAACCATCATATCAACACAACGAAATCAAAAATAATGAAAATGATATTCAGAAACAATTCAGATAGTAATAAAAGAGAAAAAAAAAAATGGTTCGTAGGACCTGATCCCTTGTAGGCAGTGTTGCCGCTGAAAAAAACAAAAAGGATCCCCATTCAGGGGTCAAACGGTAATGCTGCTTGGAGGTAGTTCAACGGCATCCATATCTTAGTATAAGTCCTACTCTACAAGGAGTAAGCCATCTGCCAGGAAAATTGAAAAAGTCTAAAAAAAAGCCCCATGTTGTGCTTGCAAAAATGTCCTTAGTAGAGATGGGTTAGCAATGCCCAAACCAGTTATGTGTCAGGTATGGGACTTCGAAGATCATGAAGAAGTGGAGATGTTGTACACTCTTAAAAATACGTCTGCAGGTCTCCTTCTACAACGCCTACTTACATGCTTTACGTCAAAACGGGTGTACCACTAATTTATTTTTACCTTAAGAGCTAACTTAAATTATGTACCAAAAATAAATCAACTACTTTATAACCGCCTTCTATAAGCTGTACTTATTTGTCTTTTAAGAAGTAAATCGGGACTCTTTGCCAAATGGCAAGAGTCACGAGCTCAGCAAGGAATAAGGAGTAGAGTTGTCTCTTAGCTAACAATGGATAAAATTCTGCTGAATCTGAATGAGAAAATGCATGCACGTTTCATTGATCCAATTCATAGAGTCGCTTAGTCTCCGGGGAACTAAATCACAAGAACGCAACTACCACGAAAACTATAATGCTCAGCAAATCAAAACTAGGGTAGAAGTGTTGCTTCTAAGCTCCAGAACTCATAGCAACGATCTACCATCACACTGCGACCTCTCCAACCAGCGGGAAAATGAAAATGCATATACCATTTGATTGGGAATTGCCCGATTATTCAAGAAATAATAGATTTCATTGGCATCGCATAAGTCTTACATAAAATGTTTTTTTCAGGGCTACGGCATCTTGCGGAGAAATGACAAATCCTTGCTTCTCGTCTAGCCGTTCGGATTCGGTATAAAATTGTTAGTCCCTTCCATTCCTGTCGACCCGCGCACACAGGAATGGTTGCGAGTTGTTAGTCACTAGGCCGTCGTTCTTCCTGAGCCGTTGCGCCACCCAATTTATTTTTAATTTTAAACAAAGACCAAGTAAAAATGAAAATTGTCTCTTAAGTATGCCAACTTAAAATAAGATTCGTCAGCCGTCTCTGTGGGACACCCTACACGAGTATAGATATGGTCAATATTATTCCAAACAAATGTATTTCATTTTTTAAGTAACTAATTCGAGTTTATTTCATCGTTAATTTAGCTTACAATTTGTTTTTAGAAATACATTATAAGCAGTTGCAATAGTTGTCACCAGATTGACAGTGTAAATGATTTACAACATGATTTTTAACTTTATCATAAGGTCGTTTAGTTAATTATATATTGTTATTTTCCACACATTAAGTTATGAAAGCCAAGTAGTGCCCTCCAATTAATAATGATTTGTGACACAAAATAGATTTTGTTTTAGTAAGTATTGTCGGTATTTTCTCGATGCTAGGCAATTGTGATGATTTGGACTTTAAAAACTTGACTCCCTTATTCTTCAGTAAACTGACTTCTAAAAACAACGGCATCTGAGACATATTTGCCAAGTGTTTTCCAATTGAATCTAGTATTTATCATAGGTACTTCAACCATTTTTATGTAAGACTTATGCGATGCCAATGAAATCTATTATTTCTTGAATAATCGGGCAATTCCCAATCAAATGGTATATGCATTTTCTTTTTCCCGCTGGTTGGAGAGGTCGCAGTGTGATGGTAGATCGTTGCTATGAGTTCTGGAGCTTAGAAGCAACACTTCTACCCTAGTTTTGATTTGCTGAGCATTATAGTTTTCGTGGTAGTTGCGTTCTTGTGATTTAGTTCCCCGGAGACTAAGCGACTCTATGAATTGGATCGATGAAACGTGCATGCATTTTCTCATTCAGATTTAGCAGAATTTTATCCATTGTTAGCTAAGAGACAACTCTACTCCTTATTCCTTGCTGAGCTCGTGACTCTTGCCATTTGGCAAAGAGTCCCGATTTACTTCTTAAAAGACAAATAAGTACAGCTTATAGAAGGCGGTTATAAAGTAGTTGATTTATTTTTGGTACATAATTTAAGTTAGCTCTTAAGGTAAAAATAAATTAGTGGTACACCCGTTTTGACGTAAAGCATGTAAGTAGGCGTTGTAGAAGGAGACCTGCAGACGTATTTTTAAGAGTGTACAACATCTCCACTTCTTCATGATCTTCGAAGTCCCATACCTGACACATAACTGGTTTGGGCATTGCTAACCCATCTCTACTAAGGACATTTTTGCAAGCACAACATGGGGCTTTTTTTTAGACTTTTTCAATTTTCCTGGCAGATGGCTTACTCCTTGTAGAGTAGGACTTATACTAAGATATGGATGCCGTTGAACTACCTCCAAGCAGCATTACCGTTTGACCCCTGAATGGGGATCCTTTTTGTTTTTTTCAGCGGCAACACTGCCTACAAGGGATCAGCTCCTACGAACCATTTTTTTTTTTCTCTTTTATTACTATCTGAATTGTTTCTGAATATCATTTTCATTATTTTTGATTTCGTTGTGTTGATATGATGGTTCTATTGGCAATTGTTCTGTTTATAGTATTTCAAGAGCCAATTTATCATGAGCCGAAGCATGTTTGATGTTTTTGCTAGCGATATTAGCTTACATCACAACTTTTATCGCGACGCTGCAGAATCTTATGCCTCCAAAAAGGTATTGAAGAAGTCCATCGGATTAAATTATGACAACTCTGTTTGACGCCCAAACAAGTTTTTTAACCAAATTGACATTTCCAATCCATCTAATACAGCAGTTGGATTTTTTTTTGTACATATTTTCTTATAAGCGAAGCATTTTGGAAGATATTGCTGAGTTTTAGAAAAAGGAATCTTATATCCACTGAGTGCAATGCAGCACGGCAAATCTATAAATAAATGCATACAGGTTTTTACTATCAATATTTAATCTCCCTATATTGATTAGTACAAAAATGTGGTCTATCGTTGATTACAAACAAATTTAATTTTCAAAAAGATTTTCCCTAATCTAATAGATTTTTTTTTTATGAAAGATCGTTCGCATTTATTTGTTTTTCTTTACACAAGATTAATGACACAACACGTCATAATGCAACATACATGCAGCACCGGAGAACTTTATATAGGTGTAAGCACCAAAGCATGACGATGAAAAAAAAATATGGATACTTTAATCTTATATAAATATATTATGTAGGTATTGTTTATTTGTATTGTATACCTTTGAAAGAAAAGAATGTCAGAGATGCAGATCACATGAATTCTTCAAATGATGAAAGTGATTTGTCCAAATCGACTACACTGACACTACTGACGGACGCGAATTGGACGAAGACTAGAGTAGGTTAAGAGCTATGTAGGGCGTAGGGAATTCTTGTTTTACCGCGGTTAAACTAAGATATTGCACTAGATCTCTGAAACCGACCGATAAGACGCGACGCCTGCAACTGCTTACAACGACGCAGTTGATGGAAGACACAATAAACGAGTAACTACAAGCTCATCAGAGCAGAACTGAGAAAAACAAAAGTGGAATATTATATCTTTTAAGAGAAGGAAGGTGAATCCTAACACTGTTTCGAATTGTTTATTTAATCAAAATTAACATTTATTTTAAAGTTTTGATTGAAGGGCGTTTCATTTACGTATGTATGTATGTATTATGATGTTTTATTGATTACCGCACAGCAATACGTAACGTGTTTAGGATTACAATTACAATTGCATACAATGCATTATATTACATATGGAAGTTTAATATAAAAACAAATATTTCAGATTTAGGTACTACCTTCAGGTAGTTCATTTTCATCTCATATAGTCGTCGATAGAGGTTATTTCAATTACCTTTTTCTTAAAACATATGTTTTGATCCGCATAAAGTTTCACAAAAAACTAGGGTGTGTTGTAGGTTAAGATCAATAAGAAATAAATGTGTCTACGCTATTTCCCCTTATATACGGCAGTTGTCAACAAGAAATTTAGTTTTCGTATAGTGTCGTGATAACATTTTTCATTTTTTTTTTTTTCATTTTGTTTTCCAAAATTTTGAGTTTGATGATTATTTTTTTAAAAACTGTTCTTTTAAAAAAACTTTTAAAACTAAATAACAATGAATTTCAGACTCTAAAAAAATGCCACACTTTATTGAATTCCCACATGACTCTTATGCGAAAATTGAATGCGACGCCCCCTAAATCATGTTTAAAAAATGATTAAAAAATTCCCTATTTTAATTCCCTAATTTTTATCTCTAACCCTTCCTGGCCCTATTTTGATAAGAATTTTTTTATTTTTGGATTTACACTATATAAACACTGTACCAGGTGTCATTTTTTAACTAATCAATGAAAAGACTTCGAATTAATGAATTGTCTCTGAAAATTCTACAGCCGCGTGCATGTTTAAAAAACTTTCGATCATTTGTTTAAACTTTATTGTTAATAAACAAAAAGGCAGACTTTTGTAAGCAACATTTTGACATACATTTTTTTTTTTTGCTGCTCTCTCCGTCGTTTTCATTAACCTGAATTAAATGAGATTTTTCCTTATATAGTCGACACTATCAACGTTTCGATGTGTTATGCTAATATTATAATAAGTCATTGTACTGAAAACGGCTATAGCGGCGGCGCGCCGTAGTTTTGCTAAAATTGCTAATGAAATAGGGTCAGGAAAGGTTAGGAATAAAAATCTGAAAAAATTAGCGAATTTTTTTTTCATGAATTTGAACCAATCTCGGGGGCGTCGTCAATTTGTTTCCCCTAAGAACCACCCTAATGTACATTCATGTACTGTACATGCCCTAGATTTTTGATGTCTTGTGAGAATCAAACATTTACAGAATTAAACACAACATATTAAATTATCAGCGACTAGAGAAAATTAAAACAAACAAATTGATAATTATTGTTTCATCAGTTGGAAGTGTGCCCATCCAAGTTGATCTTTTTTAACGACCACCTTAATATATCTGTATCTCAAAATACTGTATATACAAAATACTGTATGATCAAAATACTGTAAGTCAAAATTCTGTATTTCAAAATTCTGGTTTGTCAAAATTCTGCATTTCAAAATTCTGTATCTCAAAATTCTGTATTTGGAAATGCTGTAAATAGGCTGAAAAATAAAAATCGTTTTGATAATGTAAAAAAGTGCGCAAATAAAAAAATTCTTATCAAAATAGGGCCAGGAAGGGTTAGAGATAAAAATTAGGGAATTAAAATAGGGAATTTTTTAATCATTTTTTAAACATGATTTAGGGGGCGTCGCATTCAATTTTCGTATAAGAGTCATGTGGGAATTCAATAAAGTGTGGCATTTTTTTAGAGTCTGAAATTCATTGTTATTTAGTTTTAAAAGTTTTTTTAAAAGAACAGTTTTTAAAAAAATAATCATCAAACTCAAAATTTTGGAAAACAAAATGAAAAAAAAAAAATGAAAAATGTTATCACGACACTATACGAAAACTAAATTTCTTGTTGACAACTGCCGTATATAAGGGGAAATAGCGTAGACACATTTATTTCTTATTGATCTTAACCTACAACACACCCTAGTTTTTTGTGAAACTTTATGCGGATCAAAACATATGTTTTAAGAAAAAGGTAATTGAAATAACCTCTATCGACGACTATATGAGATGAAAATGATGATTTGAACCAATCTCGGGGGCGTCGTCAATTTGTTTCCCCTAAGAACCACCCTAATGTACATACATGTACTGTACATGCCCTAGATTTTTGATGTCTTGTGAGAATCAAACATTTACAGAATTAAACACAACATATTAAATTATCAGCGACTAGAGAAAATTAAAACAAACAAATTGATAATTATTGTTTCATCAGTTGGAAGTGTGCCCATCCAAGTTGATCTTTTTTAACGACCACCTTAATATATCTGTATCTCAAAATACTGTATATACAAAATACTGTATGATCAAAATACTGTAAGTCAAAATTCTGTATTTCAAAATTCTGGTTTGTCAAAATTCTGCATTTCAAAATTCTGTATCTCAAAATTCTGTATTTGGAAATGCTGTAAATAGGCTGAAAAATAAAAATCGTTTTGATAATGTAAAAAAGTGCGCACTTTTTTACATTATCAAAACGATTTTTATTTTTCAGCCTATTTACAGCATTTTCAAATACAGAATTTTGAAAACAGAATACTTTTTTAAAGAATATATTATAATAACTTTTCATTGGCATAATGTTCCGATATACTTCTCTTGAACAAAAACATATCATAGATAATTCATGTCTTTGAATTTATTAAAACAAAAACAAAATAAATGGTATCTTGTTCTTATTTTCTCTTTCTCATTTTCTTATTCTTAATTGATTTTATTTCTCCCACATTTGTACATGAATTGTTTTGATCATAATCAAAAATTGCATAAATAGTTGCACCAAACTAATTGATTTGTCAAAACTTCCACGTTCATGAATTTCTTTGATGTTTAAGACCTTGTGCAAATTTAGGTGATAAGTGCTATTTTGTTATTTAAAATGAATACATAGATTGTAAAGTCAAATAAAGGAAAAGACAAATTATTAGTTGACGGATATGCATTTTGTTTAGGAAGAGTTACGAAAGTGGGAACATTTATTGTATGTTCCCACTTTCGTAACAGAATAATGCAAAAATATTTTTTTTTTGTTTTAGATACAGAATTTTGAGATAGAGTGTTTTGCTCATACAGCATTTTGAGATGAATAATTTTGAGAAACAGTATTTTGATCATAAAGTATTTTGTACATACAGTATTTTGAAATACATACAGTATTTTGAAATACAGAATATTAACCAAACAGTATTATGACCATACAGTATCACACAGTATCATACAGAATTTTGACCATACAGTATTTTAAAATACAGCATTTCGACCCGCTCCCATTTTATATCTTTTTCAAAGGTATTTTTAACTTAATTACTCGTTAATACACCTACTTCGTGATTTTTTTTTGTTTTATTATTAAGATTTGCACTTAACTCATTGTTGAAGGATAATTCATATTTTATTTGTGTTCATTAATTAGGATTGGCGATTTTCAGTTCATTATTAATTGGCTATACAAAATATAAAACAATTTAATTCCAAATTCTCAAATTCTAATATCTGGGCTAGAAACAAGAAGACAAACTAACTTAAGTAAACCAATTTAATCCATTTTATATTTACCTAGGCATTTTTTTGTTCAGATGAACAAACGAAGATGAAGCATTTCAAAAAGAACATAAATGGCATAACATTCATAACATTCAAAACGGCTTTGAATTTCTTTGTTGTCTCTATTCGGTTTTATCATTTAGACTTACGTTGTTCCGCGTATACATACATAGGTACACACATAGGAAGCACACAGAACATAAAACCGAAAGTCTAAATGGAGCTTTAAAGCTGTTTAAATTTATCATTAAATACGATTGACAATAAATTGCTTAAATATGATTCATGTGAATCCAGCAGATTTGTCCTTTACTTTGATGACACTTTCACACTCCACACTTCACCAACTCATCTCGCTTCCCATGTGTCCGTTCAATCCTATTACGTCAGTTATCATCTTCGAACATGACCCATAAATGCTTTATGTTATCTAAATGTTGTCTAAATCCTTCTGAAGCCCACCATAAAATACTATATGTATATAAAAAAAAAAGATACTTAAAAGTCAGCTGTTGTCAATGATCAGAGACCAGCCACTTTTGTATGTCTTTTCATCATCCATTGCTTTAGTTGTCATTTCTAAATAATAGAGTCAGCTATTTTGTGGGAAACGCTTTAAATTGTTACATTATTACATTTTTTTTTTTTTAATATTTTTGTTTTTTATTTTTTCAAAACCAACCGTCGGTAAAGTTTGAGGTTATCTGGTAAGTAATTAGCAAACATTCCAACCTTCTTTTTCGTTCAATTCAATTCAATGCCAATCAATTTATTACCACTCAAAGACGATGTAGCAGCGTTGATAAAGATGGATGTGAATATGGGTGTGGTGAGTTCAGATGATTATGAGAGCGATCTATGCAGGCAAATGGCTGAAATCATCCATTTGCTTGACACGGATTTTAAAAGAGAGCTGGATAAAGAGAAATTTAAAAGTGAGATGACAACATTTTTAATTCAATGGGAACCAATACATGTACAAAACATCAATGTATTCTGTCATGGAAGTGCTTCCGGATGGGTTTTCTGCGCCGGTTTTGACCGAAAAATTTAACTTTTATTACATCTTTTTATAAAAAAAATAAAAATGATTTTTAAGATAAAAAGTTTTATGTTTTGGTCAAGAATACGGTCAGGAAAAACCCCTTCCGGAATGGCTTCAGGCGCCATGTCTAAGACGCTCTCTCGCACGAAATGACTGACGCGGTAAGGGTTACCGCCAGCCTATATAAAGGAATGTGGGCCAAAAGACGGCCTTCTTTGGTGTCGATATTTTGCCCGGGTTGCTTCCGTGTGTCGGACAGTAGTTTTTGTTAAAAATAATTATATAATTATAATAATTTATTTTGTCGTTTTGCACGTTTTTTTCCCTCTTCGTTGGCTTTAACGCAATTTTTTTATTAAAATTAAAACAAACAAAAAAAAAAAAACAAATATAAAACAAATCGTGTATGAAATAAAACTTAATTTCGCTAAATTAACTAAAACACGAAATACACATGCCGAGTTCGTATTGGCTCCTAAATTTATTGCTAAAAAAAAATAAAAGAACGTAAAAGAACTGAAACCTATAAGTGTTTAAAAGAACATATTGTATTAAATATAATGCAGAAAAAGAGAAAAAGCCCCTATCGAAAAATATAAACGTGAACAAGAAAAAAAAACATTACCTAATACCCACAATACCATACAAACAAAAAAATCCAAAACTCTGCCCCGAAGCACCCCTATAAATCCAAGGCACCGACACCAGATCGCCTAGTACACTCGAGCAAAATTCATACCCAGCTGCAGTCAATATCTGTGAAGAACCTAATCAGACGACCTAGAAGACAGAAACGACTTGACGTCATGATGTAGACTGTACCCAAAACAGTCACAAATCATCTGTAAATCATTACGCTAAACAATTCAACGAGCGACACAATTCTACAGTCCCATCCACAAGTTTTCATCACATCTTCATTTCTGCTTCCTCACCACACTCAACATCATTTCCTGGATATACATATATATATATAAAGCCCGTTGTTAAAATACTATTCCCTAGTTTCCCTCCATTTTAGCATACCTTACAGTTATTCACCTCTATCCTTCCGGGTTCACCATATAGTTAATACTTAAATTTTATTAAGTGTCAAAATTTGAATTTAACCGCAAAAAAAAGTGCACTAGTTCAGTTTCTCTTTTTACCAGAGTGGAAATTCTTCACAAAAAAAAAAGGTGTAGTGATTTTTTTTTGTCTGTTCAACTTTAAAGTTTTTTTTTGCAGTCAAAGGTAAGAATGGTACAACAATCAACCTATGAAGCGGTGCACCACCTCACAGGAAAATTTGGGGTAAGTCAATTCTTTGAAAGAAAAAAAAAAAAAAAAAAAAAAAAAAACACATATATTTAACTTTAAATTTGAACCTAAAATACAAATTAAAATTGCAGCAACAACAAAATCTTTAAATAAAAAAATATATACGTACCTACATACAAAAAAAAAGCTAAAGTAATCCAAGCCTGTTGGTTGCATACCATATACCTTGGCCAGTTTCAAAAAAAAAAAAATCTAATGTGGTGAACTACGAAACGTTTAGACAGTTTATATACAAAGATATTCAAATTTATTTGTTTTGATATTTATAATATAATTTTAATTATTTTTGCAAAATTTTCAAAACAAAAAAAAAAAAAACTTATTTAGAAAAAGAAACTTACAATAATTACATCAATTCAATTAGCCTAAGAGCATACTACGATTTCCGACTTTCATGTTCATACTTTAATACATTCAATAAATACTTATGAATACTTATGAACATACATATATGAAAACCCAACCAAAAAAAAAATACAAGAAATATATTTTAAAATTTTACAGTCTGTACTGAAAGTAAATATACGCTCATTTTAATAATTAATTTTTTTCTATTTGATTAGCGTTAATAAATACCAAATTAAAGAAAAAAAAATTAAACATAACTTAAAGAAATTGTGATCGACATACAAATCTAAAATTAATTAAATTAAAATCTTTATTACCTATTGTTAGATCTACATACATACATTAACGACGGTTGGTTGGAAAAATTGGTAAGTTAATGATCATTTTTTTTTTTATTTGTTGTTTATTATTATAAGGTAGATACTTTCTTTTGCTTTACAAAACATTTCTCTACAAAGATCATTGAGTTTGTCGTAGGATAGGTTAGTTCTTAATTATTAATTTTGTTTTGGAATAAAATGTATCCTCATGGAAATTGTTATTTTTAAAAGTACAAACTAATCCTTTTATTGATTCCTCTCATGGAATTTATTCATTTTTGGGAATTTTTGTTTTCGCGTACCTCGGTGGATTTTTAGTATGCTGTTCTTTTAAGTGATGTCATAGGTGGATGTGGCGGTGATAAAAGGTTATAAAGACCGAATACAGAAGAGCGACAATGAAGTTACTAAAAATGATTTATTGACCAATTTGGAGTTAATAATTGTGATTGGAAGTGATTAAAAATAATCTTTCCGTCGGCTTTTTTTGGTCACTGTAGTTTTTGCAATGAAACAATTAAGTTACATTAGCTTTCCCGACGTTTCGGCAGGGGTTGCTGCCTTCTTCAGGGGAACTTTATTTGGACAACAAGAAAAAATATATTGTTTACATTATAATAACATTACTTGAAACAATACAAAATACACTCACTTTAATAAAACTGTGTTTAAATTTAAACTGACATTTAAAATTATTGTATCTAATAATTGTAATATTATTTACAAAAGTAAAGAAATAAACACTTCAAACGAAGTTTAGTCTATGGAATTTAAACAAGGAGTAAAGAAACTGAAAGAATACTGTGTTATGATGAGACAAGAGAACAATAGATGGCAGAGATGTTTTGGGTGTCTTGTTTTCTGTTCATGTTGTTGTTGTTGTTGATGATGTGTAATGTTTCTAGGGTGTATCGTTTCGAAACATGTTTCTCTGTCTGTAGGACTTTGACACCTTCAAAATCTGGAGAGTGGCCGTTTTCGATACTGTGGCTCGCCAGGGCTGTCTTTCCAGGATTGTTTGATTTGATATCCGATTTATGATTAGAAATTCGCTGTTTAAGAAATTGTTTTGTAGTTCCGATGTAACACTGGTTGCATGGTTCATTAGGTTTACCCTTACAATTTATTTTGTAAATGACATCAGTAACTTTATCCTTATCCGCTTTCGTTTTAAGTTTAGTGAAAAGGTGACTCAGAGTTTTATTTGATTTGAAGGCCAGGCGAACATCTGTTAGTTTTTGGTTTATCACTTCTTTAAAATTCTCAGTCAGTCTTGGGATGTAAACCATACTTTTGTAGTAACCATTATTCGGGTCTTTAGTGTCTTCGCTTGGAATTTTGCAATTGTGTTTCTGAAGTAGACCACGAATTATAGAATTTGGAAAACCATTGTCACTCAGGATTTTTTTGATTTTTTTCTCATTGGCAGAGTGAAATTGTTCGTCGCTGAGTGCGAAAACTTTACTGACGAGATTGGATGCAGTGTTCATAACTATGTGCCTCGCTTGGTTAGACCGAAAGTTGACTAATCTTCCCGATGCAGTATGTTTTTGGTACCAGTCAAATAATAGACGGTTGTTTTCACGATGGATTTTTACGTCCAAAAATGCTATTGACCTGTTATGTTCCATTTCCACAGTGAACTGGATTTTCGGGTGGAATCCGTTAAGGATCAGCTGCACTTTTTCAATGTTGCGTTTGTCCATCACGGCAAAAATGTCATCTACATACTTAGCAACAAAAGTAGGCCTTTCTTCCATTCCACTAAAACATTCATCTAGTACGTGATCAAGTACTAAATCTGCAATCGTGGGTGACAAGGGGTTGCCCATAGGCATGCCAAAAATTTGTTTGAAAATGTCATCTTTAAATTGTAGATAGTTATTTTCCTTGAGGCAGAAATCAAGGATTTCAAGAAATTTGTTCAGATTAATTCTAGTGTTTTCACTAATTATTTCCCATTTCTTTTTTATAATGGTGATGGCTAGTTGTATGGGAATGTTTGTAAAAAGTGACACTGCATCATACGAAACTAAAACATCATTGTCTTTTAATTTTATTTTTTTAGCCTTCTCAACAAATTCAAATGAATTTATAACCGAGTAGCTTGATTTTGCCGTCGCGCACTGTAAAATTCTACCAATAAACCTCGAAAGCTCATAACATGGTAGTTTCATTGATGACGTAATGGGACGCAGGGGCATGTTTGCTTTATGAATTTTTGGCAGTCCGTATATGGATGGAAGCTGCGATGTATACGTTGTCATCTTCGCCTTTTCCCTATCATCAATGCAATTGTTGTTGTTTAGCCATTTGACTAGATCGTTGTTGCGAGTTTGTAAAGTTGTTCTCAACGTAGAAATAACAGAGATGCAACATAAGGTCAAGCGCACTAACAATTTAATTCGCCTTCACGACCAACATATCAAAGAGAACTTATCCCAAAACGAATACAAACAATTCACAACAAAACAAAAACAGATGTTTAAAGACACATATAATAAAAAACAACAATCGAACGCACATAAAATTGACAGCCTAAAATCATCACTTTGGAAGGAATTCAATATAGAAATGCATGAAAAATGGTTTGAAAATCGCACTAACATTGAATTCCCTTTAGAGGTCAAATGGCTTTTATCGTTGGGCAAGAAATTTGCACTCCCAGTGGATAAACATAGCTTTCCTCTTTTTCAATTGATAGCTGATGGAGAAGAAATAATTCGAAGTGTGCAAGACGAAAGAGAGCAAGAGCTTATGAGGGCACAATATAGCAACATGCTGCACTCGTTTCAACGCCACCAACAAAATGATCGATTTGCCAAATATTTGCTTAATGTAAATAAGCAAACAATCCATTTTCTTAGGCAGCACAAAAACATTGTTATTGTACCAGCTGACAAAGGTAACGTCACCGTGGCGATGGAGCGTGTGGAGTATGACGATAAGATGATTGAATTGTTGTCAGATCGCAATACTTACAGACGGGTAAGGAATAACCCAACAACAACTTTACAAACTCGCAACAACGATCTAGTCAAATGGCTAAACAACAACAATTGCATTGATGATAGGGAAAAGGCGAAGATGACAACGTATACATCGCAGCTTCCATCCATATACGGACTGCCAAAAATTCATAAAGCAAACATGCCCCTGCGTCCCATTACGTCATCAATGAAACTACCATGTTATGAGCTTTCGAGGTTTATTGGTAGAATTTTACAGTGCGCGACGGCAAAATCAAGCTACTCGGTTATAAATTCATTTGAATTTGTTGAGAAGGCTAAAAAAATAAAATTAAAAGACAATGATGTTTTAGTTTCGTATGATGCAGTGTCACTTTTTACAAACATTCCCATACAACTAGCCATCACCATTATAAAAAAGAAATGGGAAATAATTAGTGAAAACACTAGAATTAATCTGAACAAATTTCTTGAAATCCTTGATTTCTGCCTCAAGGAAAATAACTATCTACAATTTAAAGATGACATTTTCAAACAAATTTTTGGCATGCCTATGGGCAACCCCTTGTCACCCACGATTGCAGATTTAGTACTTGATCACGTACTAGATGAATGTTTTAGTGGAATGGAAGAAAGGCCTACTTTTGTTGCTAAGTATGTAGATGACATTTTTGCCGTGATGGACAAACGCAACATTGAAAAAGTGCAGCTGATCCTTAACGGATTCCACCCGAAAATCCAGTTCACTGTGGAAATGGAACATAACAGGTCAATAGCATTTTTGGACGTAAAAATCCATCGTGAAAACAACCGTCTATTATTTGACTGGTACCAAAAACATACTGCATCGGGAAGATTAGTCAACTTTCGGTCTAACCAAGCGAGGCACATAGTTATGAACACTGCATCCAATCTCGTCAGTAAAGTTTTCGCACTCAGCGACGAACAATTTCACTCTGCCAATGAGAAAAAAATCAAAAAAATCCTGAGTGACAATGGTTTTCCAAATTCTATAATTCGTGGTCTACTTCAGAAACACAATTGCAAAATTCCAAGCGAAGACACTAAAGACCCGAATAATGGTTACTACAAAAGTATGGTTTACATCCCAAGACTGACTGAGAATTTTAAAGAAGTGATAAACCAAAAACTAACAGATGTTCGCCTGGCCTTCAAATCAAATAAAACTCTGAGTCACCTTTTCACTAAACTTAAAACGAAAGCGGATAAGGATAAAGTTACTGATGTCATTTACAAAATAAATTGTAAGGGTAAACCTAATGAACCATGCAACCAGTGTTACATCGGAACTACAAAACAATTTCTTAAACAGCGAATTTCTAATCATAAATCGGATATCAAATCAAACAATCCTGGAAAGACAGCCCTGGCGAGCCACAGTATCGAAAACGGCCACTCTCCAGATTTTGAAGGTGTCAAAGTCCTACAGACAGAGAAACATGTTTCGAAACGATACACCCTAGAAACATTACACATCATCAACAACAACATGAACAGAAAACAAGACACCCAAAACATCTCTGCCATCTATTGTTCTCTTGTCTCATCATAACACAGTATTCTTTCAGTTTCTTTACTCCTTGTTTAAATTCCATAGACTAAACTTCGTTTGAAGTGTTTATTTCTTTACTTTTGTAAATAATATAACAATTATTAGATACAATAATTTTAAATGTCAGTTTAAATTTAAACACAGTTTTATTAAAGTGAGTGTATTTTGTATTGTTTCAAGTAATGTTATTATAATGTAAACAATATATTTTTTCTTGTTGTCCAAATAAAGTTCCCCTGAAGAAGGCAGCAACCCCTGCCGAAACGTCGGGAAAGCTAATGTAACTTAATTGTTTCATTGCAAAAACTACAGTGACCAAAAAAAAAAAGCCGACGGAAAGATTATTTTTAATCACTTCCAATCACAATTATTGACAATGAAGTTAAGAGTATTTTGAGTTTTTTTTTTAGCTTAAAGATGATATGATGTGCAGGTAGTCTTTACATTAGGGGCTGATATAAAATCGAGGACATATCAGCCATGGCCGTATCATTTACGATACGTGGGTGGGCTTTCCCTCTGAGAGGCAATACCATCGTGCTCTCTCCTCCTTGGAACCTTTTCTCTGTATACTCGGTCATTATCAGGACGAATTTGGGCTCCTTTATTTTGAACCCGATCTATATATATTTTTTTTTTTGTTAATCTACCCCGGCATGTAATGTACGTAACAACCGTTCAGTGTTTCGATGGCAAGAACCCCCAATTCCGACGAGCTAGGACGTGCTTATGCTAGCATGCCACGCCTTCGTGACCTGAACACCCTTTCCTTCCTGCTGCCAGGATCATCCCACTACACCTGTAAGTAGGGGGTCGTAATGGTGGTAAGGGAAGGAAAGGTTTAAAGGCTCTCTGATCGACATGTTCGGGCAATGTGCTGTGTGAGGTTATGTTCTGAGGATTATGGCACCTCTACTATGAGGAAAATGGAACATCCTTTCGAGAGTCCTTTTTGCCGACAGCACCTCGGATCGTTACAATTTTTAACCCTCTCCGGTATATTCTTCGAATGCAATTACCTATTTCTTCTCTATAACACAAAACAAAAAAAACAGTAATTTGGTCGATTATGTTTATGGGGTATGGTGACCATCATTATTATTATACCCAACTGTTCTGTATTTTCTTAAGGACGTATTATATTTTTCTGTTAAAAACATTTTAAGTTTATTGTATTTAATTATTAGTACAGATAAAATAGAACATATAAAACATAAAAATTCCTACCCTCATGAAATTTGGTAAAACCGTTAGTTTTACCATAAGAATGAAGAATCAAGACTCTATAAAAGAAGGGTGTTTTTTTTAGGGGTAGAAGGGGTGAGTTTTCTGTGCATCAAAACGAAAAAATGACTTTGGCACAATCTATGCATATGACACATGAGATCAAGGATCTTTTTAATGGTGAATCTAATGAATCTAAGCCAACACGACAGCCGGAAAAAAAGTTATAGTCATTTTTATGTAAGTTTGACTATATTTTCAGTACGATAGGTAAATATTGCCAAACACCCTTTAATATAATGGTACGTTAATGAAACTTGGTACATATATAAAAATCCAAATCCAAAGAATCCATAAAAATATCTATTTTAAAACGGTGTGAAAAACTTGTGAAAAAAATACTACCCTAATGAAACTTGGTCAAAATCAAAAGAGTCTATGAAAATATTTTGTAGGGAAGGGTATTTTTTTTTTTTGTTTTATTTTAGATTTACTTGTGTATACATAATTTTTATTTGTGAATGAAATTTTTCAAAATAAAGATTGTCTAAATAAAGGTGTTTAAGACTATGAAAACAGTTAGACAAGGTCTTGGAATAAAGAAATTTTGTTGCGTTCAAAACTTTCAATGCTTAAAATTTTGCCCCATGATTTCAATTTTCGCCACCTGTCAAAACAGTTTCTCCAGTGTCAAATTTTAAAAAGGTTGGGTTCCGGTTCATTATTTATGGAATGTAAGCAAATTCCAGGGTTTTAAATTAAAAAAAAAAAAAAGGCTACATGAAAAAGTGGCCTCCCCTCCTACTATGTTTGATGTGTTTTATAATTCAGGATAGCTTTCATTTCTTTTTTTTATTTGTCTTCAGAACTCTGGTCACCATAATTACGTTACGCCCTCGAACCTCGCGACGAGTCGCCAATGACATCATCTACAGAACTTTCTATGTGCAGTGCATCAGGAAAGCGTACTCGAGTTTACATTCTTAAAAAAAAAAAAGCATTCAAATTATATATGATATATATATGAAAGTTGGAATTCTTAAGGAGGAACGCATGTTGAAATATCCCACATTGCAAAACTTAACCCCTATGTTGAAACTGGGCGAATAGAAGTTGTAAGAAACGTGGTAAGAATCACGTTGGAACACCTTTAAGTGGATTAAAAAAAAAACAAGTAGATGATGTGTTATGTGTCAATGACCGATATCAAGGGGTTTTCATTTCCTAAACTGTGTATGTATATTATACCTACTATATCTTTAAATAGTTATACACAAAGGTTTTGGTATATATCGTTTTATTAGGGTTACGCTACACTTGTTAATTTTTAAGGTTAACCCAATTTAAAAATGGGATTGGTATGTAAACAATGTGCAAAATTAGTCATTAAAGATACCGCGAAACTTGTGATTAAACACAAACAAAAATATCATTCGTACACAAATTGTTACATTTATATGAGAATGATATGCAGAAAAATAGCAATTACTCATTGAGTAGGTAGATACACCTACATTCAATATTTGATTGCAATCATATAATAAAACCCAAATTCAATCCTTCAAGTTTTAAAATGAACCTTATAGCATTTTCACGACAAACCCGATTTTTTGTTTTCGCTGAAAGCCTAAATCGAAAACATAAGTTTTCCCATTCAACTTGTCGAAAACTATTTGGATTTGTAAGATGAATTAAACAAACACACCTTGTGAAACATTCAGCGCTCAATTAATCGTCAAATAAATAGTTGACAGGTTGCTGCTAGGAAAAAAATAATTTTACAGCTTGAACACAAAAAGAGACCGCGACGCAGCGCAGGGTCGCGCATCCTTACTACTACGTGAGCTGAATCCGGTAAGAAATAAATTAAATATTCCGAGTCAAGATTTATTGCATTCCCATTTTTAACTTACAAAATTTATAAATACATATTGTATTTTAATTTGGAATAAAACATTTGAGGAGCGTTTTTTCAAAAGTCAACAAACGCCAAAAATCCGAAAATAAGATATGGATATATAACTTTTTGTCTTTCACAGACGCACAAGATGGTAAAATAAAAAATTTAAACATTTGAAAAGAAAAAATAAAAAAAAATATTTGAAATCTGAGCGTTTTGCAAAACTCAACAAAACACACTGAGTTTTTGAAAAACTCAACAAAACACTTCGAGTTTTTGCCTTCTCCGGAAAAATTAGCAAAATGGACTTGTTGAGTTTTGCAAAAACGCTCCTCATTTGATTTGTGCCTTTAATTTTGGCACTGCTAATTTTCAAAACGGTGCGTCCCTTCGTCGAAACCATTGTTTTCAAGCACACAGATAGTAGTTGGTGTCAAACAATTGAAATAAAAAAATTAAAAAAGAATAGAATTTTCGTAAACATATTGCCGCAACCCCTGTTTTTAGATCGATGTGACAAGGCTATATGCGTGTTTTCTTTGTGAACTCGAAGATTTTTTCGTAAAACAATAACTTTTAAACTGTGCAATAATAATTATTGTCACTTCTTTGACATTTGAGTGCTTAACATTATTATTTGGAAAATTATCCATGACTGACATAGTAATTCAATATGTTTTTTTGTGTGATAACACACTCGCAGTTAGGCTGCATAGCTTTCGCTCCGTCACTTATATTTATTTATGAATGTTTGAATGTTCAACAACCACCTGAGTGGGCTACCACACCAATAATCAGATTCCTTTCAGTGGTGCTTAGTCCTTATGTTCAATTTGTGTGCGGCTAGTAAAAATGCTAGTTGTCTCAATATGCAATTTATAAAGACAAAACCTTACATTGGATGGGCATGATCAGGTGACCTCGGTGGCGCAATGCGTAGTGCATAGGCCTCAGAGGTAGTTGGTCTAGGTTCGATTCCAATTGACGGCACTAATTTATGAATTAAAATTGAACATATAGACTAAGCACCACTGAAAGGAATCTGATGATTGGTGTGGCAGCCATGAAATTGCAATAATTCCAGCAAAATACAATGGTGGCAGCCCACTCAGTTGGTTGTTGAACATTCAAACATTCATAAAAAAATTGACAGTTATCAGTTCTTCTAAAAAACTGCCAAAATAATGGATCCATGCTTTAATGACATACATACGTATACACAAAAAATTGGAATGGCGGATGTGAAATGTGCTCAAGTGTGTTTTCAAACAAAGCAGAACGCTCTAAACATGTTTGATAAGAAAAAAAAAAGAACAATAATTATACACATAAATTTGGCGGATGAGGAATAGAGCCAATGCTCAATTGTTTTTCAAAAATAAATCAGAGTGGTTAGAAAACAGTCTGTTCGGAGGCATTCAAAGCATGCTCAGTATGTTGGAGTTCTGCTTAGAGCTCTATTCAGAACTAAAAAAGAAAAACGCCCATAGTAACACTATTCGAACTGGCATAATCCATATCACTTATGAAATATTGTACATCGCCTGACACAAATTAAACTACCTACGTCTCACTTCCACCAATTTTTATTTTGAGAGGTTCTGCCTTTGTATATGGTAGAAAGAGAAACACCACATCGATGAACGCATCCGCCCAAATTGGATTAAAGCTGAGCTAAGCAATGCAGAGTAAATTTCTTAAACCACAATGCAAAATGAGCAGGTATTGGTTTCGTGTCAAAAATAATCGAGATTTTAATCAAATCTAACATTACGATGATAAAGAAGCCCAAAAAAGTGATTTTCTACAAGATGTCCGTCGGTCTTCTGTATGTGCGTCTGAGCGTGCTGTCTTTCAGAAAACTTTTTTGTCTGAGCTTGTTAAAAATAAACAAATTCATTTAAAAATGCTTCCAATTTGTATTAGAAATGATTTCCTTAATATTTTATACACAATTTTTAAAATCGAAAAAAAAAATAAAAATATATAAATTATTATAAATGATTATAAATAATCAAAAACTAAAGACGCATTGAGAAAAAAGCCACGTTTAACTTTAAATACGACTTAATTTGTGTGTCTACCAATAGCAAAATTAAACACGCCTTTTACATCGTTGATTGATGATGGGCGTTACCAATAACTAAACAAAATTTCAACAAAAAATTGATATGAATTGCAAGCGACAAACATAGAAGATAAGGAAAACTGTTTTTCTCTTTTGCTATGAACAGTCAGAACGACAACACAAACGTGGTGTTTATACTTAACCACGAAGTTAAATATGGTGACGATAAATTGTGGTTATCAAATTGATTATTGGTATGGTTCAGTATTAAGAGTTCAGTATTAAGCTGTCTAGAAAAGGGCATCACTACCTCTACCAGCAGCTCCTTCATTGCTGGTGTACTTTTAGAGGACCGACCTCGCTTTATTTTTTCCGTCATTGAAAAATAATTCACTCTGAAATTGAAATTTAAAAAATAATGTAATAAGATGGAACTAACTTATTTGGTTGTTTTAATTACCTGTTTTAGTTTTATGACTGAACAAAAATCACAACCAAGCAATTGAATGCGACAAACATAGAAGGTAATGAAAATAATTGTTTTTTTCTCTTTTGATATGAATTTTTAAAATGACAGCACAAACGTGACGTTTACACTTAATCACGAAGTTAAACATGTGTTTCTTTACTATAAATTTAAAGTGAAGTTTAGAGTTAAGCTGATTATTAATTTGATTATGGGTATGTTTAATTATTTAGAGTACACTTAAATATTTAAGTTATCTTTATATTTGATTGTTGGTAAGGGCAGATTATTTATATACAACGCCTAAGACTTAAAACAACTATTAAAAAAATACAAATGAAATAACGATGAGTTTCTTTGAAATACTTGCTGACCTACCAATTCTGAGTTTTTCAAAAACTATTCTTGGTAATTGCGTTTCACAGTTCATTTCGTTTTTGATTTGGTTTGGCAGTTAATCGTTTTTGTTTTGTCTTTCTGTTGCTGTACAATGTACATCCTGTTTTGAAATTTTCACTTAAAAACTTTTGAAAGCTTTTAAAATTCATTCGCACTGAATACTTACTTTTGATGGCGCTCACAGCCCAGGATGGGCTTCGGCCTCAACTAACAAGCCCCTCCAGCCAGCTCTGTCCCTAGCTAGCCGCTTCCAGTTGCGCACACCGAGTGCTTTGATGTCGTCATCCACTTGTTTGCGCCACCTGTTACGGGCTCTGCCTCTGCTGCGTACCCCATCGGGGTTGGATTCGAACACTCGTCGGGCAGGTGCGTTGCTGTCCATACGCTCCACGTGCCCCAGCCATCTCAGCCGCTGTATTTTCAGCTTTTTGACCAGGTCAACGGCGCTGTATAGCCCGTATAGCTCGTCGTTGAATCGTCTCCTCCATACTCCTTCGATACACACCGGACCGGACTAGCAGATTTTTATCCGAATCTTTCAGTGTCCATGCTTCTGACCCATAAAGCAGGACCGGGATAATTAGGGTCTTGTATAAAGTCTCCTTGGTTCTCTGAGAGAAGGCCTTACTACTTAAATGCCTTCTTAGACCGAAGAAACAGCGGTTGGCAAGAGTAATTCTTCGCTTAATCTCTGCACTGATGTCATTCTGCGATGTAATAGTGGAGCCCAGGTAGACAAAGTCCTTGACAACTTCGAAGTTATATCTGTCCATCGTGATATTTGCCCGAGTCGACGATGTTGAGATTCCTCTCTCGATGACAGCATATACTTCGTCTTGTCCTTATTAACCGCCAATCCCATTCTAGCCGCCTCCGATTCAATGCTCGCAAATGCCCCTGCCGCAGCTCGCTTCGTTCTGCCGACAATGTCTATGTCATCCCCATATGCAAGCAATTGAACGGACTTTTGATAGATTGTACCGCTGGTGTTGACATGTGCGTTGCGTACAATGGCTTCAAGAACGATGTTGAATAGGTTGCATGATAACGCGTCGCCTTGCCTCAATCCTTTCTCAACATCAAAGGAATCGGTGGTGTTGTTACCAATTTTGACGAAGCAGCGAGATTTCTCCATCGTCATCCTGCACAGGCGGACGAGTTTGGCAGGGATGCCGAGACTCGACATGGCTCTATATAATTCGTCCCTTTTCACGCTATCATACGCGGCTTTAAAATCGATAAAAGGGTGGTGTGTATCGATCTGGAATTCCCGGGATTTTCTAAAATCTGTCGGAGTGAGAACATTTGCTCGACGGTTGACTTGTCTGGCCTAAAACCACACTGATAGGGGCAAAAGGTTTTAAGCGGTCACACAGAGTAGCCGACAAGATTTTATAAGCGACGTTTAGGAGACTAATTCCTCTGTAGTTGGTACATTTCAGAACATCTCCCTTTTTATGGATTGGGCACACTATACCGAGGTTCCATTCATCGGGCATACTTTCCTCCGACCAAATTTTGCAGATGAGCTGGTGTATGCTCCTAGCCAATTCATCTCTCGCTGATTTAAATAGTTCGGCTTGTAAGCCATCCGCACCTACAGCATTGTACGACTTAAGTTTGGATATCGTCAGCCGCACTTCAGTTAGGTCGGGTGGACGGAACTCTTGGCCATCATCGTCCAAGTTAAATGGAGCGTTCTGCCTATTAGCGACATCTTGGTTGTCTTCGCTATTAAGCAGTCTAGAGAAGTGTTCTTTCCATATCCTCAGCACTGACTGTGTGTCTACTACCATATTCCCACTCTCATCTCGGCAGGCTTCCGTTCTAGCCTTGAATCCTTGGGTGGATCGCTTCACCCTCTGATAAAATTTTTGAACATCTCCCCTACCGCTACAACTCTCAATAGATTCTACCGCCCGCTTCTCGTGCTCTCTCTTTTTCCTCCTGAGAAGTCGGCGTTCCTCTTTTCGTTTCAGCCCGTAGAGCTCCCGGGCTACTCTCTCAGCAGCTCTTGTTCGAGTCTGCAGCATTGCCTAGTAGGCCTCGTCCTTAGCTGCATGCGCTAGCCGGCAACCTTCATCGAACCAGGGGTTTCGTTGTATTCGCCTAGTGAAACCCAGCACATCAGAGGCGGCACTTCTGATGGCTTGTTGACAGTGTTCCCACTGGTCCTCTGCACTTGATGCTGGTGGCGGACCTCCTGAGAGATTAAGAGTTACGTGGTCTGCAAAAGTTCTGGCGGTCTCTTTCGATTTAAGCATCTCGACATCGGATCTTTTTACAGCATCTGCTCTGCGTTGTCGCGTCATGGATATCCGCATACGTAGTCTAGCTACCACCAGGTAGTGATCCGAGTCAATGTGGGCCCCTCGGAACGTTCGGACGTCCAAGATACTGGAAGCATGTCTCGCGTCTATCGCAACGTGGTCGATTTGGTTGACGGTTAGTTGATCACGCGACCGCCAAGTACCCTTGTGTATATTGAGGTGTGGGAAGTAGTTGCTTGAGATGATGACATTTCGCCCCGCCGCAAAGTCTGCCAGCCTGTGTCCGTTGCCGGAAGTTTCGTCGTGTAGGCTGTGTCCTCCGACTATCGAACCAAAGATGCCCTCCTTTCCGAATCTTGCGTTGAAGTCACCAAGAATGATCTTCACGTCGTACTTCGGGCACATATCATACGTTGTCTCCAGGAGATAGTAGAATGCTTCTTTGGTTGAGTCCTCTCTCCTTTCATGGGGGGCGTGAACACAGATCAGCGTAATGTTCTTAAATTTGCCTTTGATGCGGATTCTGACCAGGCGCTCGCTTACACTTCGGAAGCCCAAGACTTCTTGCCTAAGTATTCCCCTTATCACAAATCTACAACCAAAGAGCCGCTGACCCTGTTCCTTCAAACACCCGCCGTAGTAGATGTCACACGATTTCAGTCTCCGTATTCCCTCTCCATCCCATCGCACTTCCTGGATGGCTGTTACGTCAGCCTTTAGCCTGTCCAGGTTCTCCACTAATTGTTCGGCTGCACGTGTTCTGTATAAGGACAGGACGTTCCACGTGCAGATCCGAAATTCATTGTCCTTGTTTCGTTTGCTGGGGTCGTCAACATTAAGATCATCCATATCCGAGGCTTGTTGTTGTTTCGGAACAACTTTTTTTTACGTGGTAGGGAAGTTACCCCGACGCACTGAATGCGTTGACCAAATTTCCAACCTAATTTCGTGAAAATCTGGTTGAAATTTTCTGATTTCGAATTTGTATGTATTTGTATGAAATTTTAAACAAAATCAACTCATCTGACCGAATGGAAACGTTAAAATCAAAAAATGTTTAACGAAAAAAATCTATGTATCTTTTTTATAAATAAATACTCTGCCGTCAATACGAACAGCTCTTTTTGTATTTTAAAGGAGAAAAAAAAATCAACTTCGTGCCATGACTTTACAAATTGGTCCACATTATGATATTAATACAAATAGGTTTGTCGATCATTATAATTGGACACAGTTTCTTTTTGTTCAGATTGTCTTGTATTATAATTTAAGTTTCTTTATAGAATGCTTTGATGTGCATCTATGTTATTTGTCTGTGTCCATATTTGCGATAAAAACAAAACAAAAAATGAATACCACAATCAACTTTTGCCATGAAAAGATGAAAATCAGTCTTGTAATAAATTATCTCTGCATGCTGCATCATCATCATGACGGAAAGGCAAAGAACCAAAAGACAAAATCCAATTTCATAAAAAAAGACAGCTCGCGCACGGCACATGAGATATTATGATAATCTGTTACTGTAGTTTTAACAGCATTAAACATTTTGCATTAGTAGGTTTCATTTCTTCGTGCTCTTAGATTTCTACAAATAATGGTCTTAATGGGTTTGGTTGGGGCACTGGTTCCCATGCAACCATGGCGCCTGCTTAGGTTGCGGTCATTTCAAAAGAGCAATTATAAGTCAGCTAGTAATTTTTTTTGTTTTTAAATTATAATCATTTAGATAAAACGGTAATGAAGCTACGCTTACCAGGAATGTGTGGCTGCGAACATTTAAAGCAACAAACTTATATAATTTTTTAATATCGAAACGTTTTTTTGGTTTCAGTTTTGAAGAGCAGCAAATGATAGGTGCTCCTTAAGGCTTATCTGAAATATTTTATTCTTTGTATTTAAATTAATGCATGCGTATTGCTTTCTTTTAAGGAACAGTTTAAGAAGTGTCGTGTACAATAGGGTGTGTCAAAGTGCTCAACTGTGGAATTTTCAAATGTAATAGCTTTTAAAAGTTGTATTTCTTATTTGAATTGAATTCTGCATTTACAATTTTCATTTTAAGAAATATCTTTGGCTCGCTCAAAATATAGGAATAAGTCAAAGAAATTTTAGTTTTTCTAGAATTTTGGAATATATGTTGTTTTAAATTGCTGCGTGTTGATACAAACAAATTATATAAATATTCTTAAGTTTTTACGTGAAAGAAAATTCCTTGGAAAAATAGAAGCTGTTATTTTTTTTGTATACCTAACTTCGATTTTTTAACAGAAAAAATATCCTTAAAAACCAATGTAATCACCTACAATGTCATGTTATAGCTTTTTTTAAAGCCAAAAATCCCTTATTTTTCTTTTTTTGTTTTAAGTCAAGTTCTTTTATGGACTAATTTTAGAAAAATTAGTTTTTAAACTCAAAATTACAAGAAAAACAAAAAAAAAAAAACGAAACAATTTAAAACAACATATTTTCCACAAATCTCGAAAAATCCAAATTTCTGGATTTCTTCCAATTTTTCGAGCGAGACAAGTATTAACTAATATGAAAATTTGTAAGTGCAGGATTTAATTTTAATAAGTAATGCAACTTTTGAAAGCTATTACATTTGAAAATTCCATAGTTGATCACTGTGACACAGCCTAAATCATTGACGTAAATATAAAAAAAATTGACTTTAGTAAGGTTACATGTGACACGCAATCAGTTGAAAGGAGGATGAAACTGACGACTGAAACAGACCTTTCTGGAGCTGGAAATACAGCTCGAGAAGAATTTATTGCTGAAAAATTAAAGTCTAAGCAAATCATGACCAAATTCAATTTTATGCACTCAAATTATATACAAAAATTAATTTAAATTATTTCGTTTATTATTATTGCTGTTAACTTTTTTTGATCTTGTCTATTTCTTTTTAATGCTTTATAAATAATTTTATCAAATTAATAAATGAATAAATTATCTATGTAAATATGCCTACCTAAGTTTTTTAAGCATAGGTACTTAGAAAACAAAGGAAAATTAACTGAAAATCAAGTTTTGTTTTAACTTCAACCCTTGTATATGAAAACTATAGTACTATCATGGACAAAATTTTTTTGTGCAACAATGCTTCGTTGGTGGCGCCACTTTAGCTTGGCGGAGACTTCCATTTTTGGGAGACAATTGTCGGCGGAGACTTCAATTTTTGGGAGACTTCCATTTATCAGAGTATCGAAACTAGGTAGTTAGAGCAAGAGGAGTGTATTTTTTGCGATTCTGGTAATAATCAAATGGAGTAAGCGAGATTACCAATCGAAGGTTTTGTTCAACGTCAATGATGAGAAAAAGGTGAAGAGAATGGCAAAAAAATGTTCGTATCCTCTTTGATTGAATGTGCAATGCAAGGTAATTTTTTTTTTGCTTAATTTACTGATTATGCTATATGCGAGAAGAGAAGTGGACATACATACATGTAAGTTAGCTTTTTGCGTCGTCGTTGTCAATAGCCTTGAAGCAAAGAATATAGTTTTTTTTTTTTGCGGGAAAGAATAATGCGTGGAGGTATACATTCTTATATTATCAAGGGTAGGTTGATTTTAATGCGGGAAAGAAAAATATGTTCATGTTGTGTAAGTATATTTGTAGGTATATATGCAATCGTATGTTATTGAGGGTAGTTTTTATATTAAATTGTCTTGCAAAGATTTCTTATTTGCCGTGAAATTTGTTGCAAGTGCAAGATTTTGAGCATATTTTTTTGCGGAAAAGGAAAGTATACCTACATAAGTAGATAATATTCGTATTAATTATGAATGGTAGGTTTTATTAATATTAAGGTTGTTTGCATGATTTGAGTTTGACTTTAAATGTTTTGAAGAAATTTTAAATTTATTATGCCGACAAATATAGGTAGGTCCATACATAATGCATAACTATATGTAGGTAGGTATGAAAATAAGTTATGAAAAAAGGGAGTATTTATATACAATGTTGAGGTAGGTAAGTGCTTGGTGGTAGGTAGGTTGTATTTGTTTACCTACTTTTAATTCATAATTTATGATACAAGCAGGCATGTAGGTATAGGTATGTACCTACATAGGTAGATATGATTTAATTGTTTGACACTAGAGTCTGTCAATGTGGTGGTTGAATTTCCTACCAATAACTTTTTCCGTTAGGAATTTTTTCCTTTTTTTGAAATTTAAGTGTAAAATAAATTTGAAAAACTTTAGGGTATGATTCTTGGATATATTTTAAGAAAAAAAACGTTCATTTAAACGCAATTGCAAAGGCTGGCATTACTTCTAAAAAAAGAGGCCTGAACGAAGTTTCTATCATAAGTACTTACAGCGCAATTACCGGTAACATGGATCAGGGTTCCCCAAAGTAAAACTTTTCTTAAATATGAATTTTTGTATACCTAACACAATAATAACAATTATAAATTGTTCCTATTTTCGTGATCTTTTTTTTATAAATTTCTAATACAATTTTAGAAATGTATAATAATTTTAATTAGTTAGTGTTTTTTTAAAAGCTTAAAACTTCTATCTCCCTCCGTTCGTGGGGGAGGGGCAATTTTATAAAACATTTGCTTTAAATCGATTATATTATGCGATAGCTTTTTTCAGTCTATTTTTTTCAAATTGTTTTCAAAACAAAAATGTTCAATGAATAGTTTTTGAAACAAAATTTTTCAAAGCCAAATTTAGAAAAAAAAAAATTGAAAAACAAAATTTATTTGCATTTTTTACTTCAGAAATTTACGTAATATTCTTTGTTCCAAAAACGATTGCTGTAATTAGTTATTAGTCAAACGCTAAGAACCAGGAGCTGGTATATAGTTTATTTTTAGAGAAAATCGAAACTTATGAAAGTACTTTTTCCTTCCAAAATTATTTTTTTGAGTAGGTATTTAGTACGTGTATACAGGGTGATTTGCATAAGTTGTCATAAAAGGCTAGAGCGTGTAGGTTGGACTTAGACAAGACAAAATTTGTATGGGAGGGGGGTCTATTTTCCTCCGTTTAGGCGGGAGGGGCAATTTCCAAAAAAAAATCACTTAAAACAGAAAAAAAAAAAATATTAAAAAATAACGGTAACACTAACAGAGTGACGCTATAGCATAAGTCGCTAAAACCAAAAGTCTATTCTTTAATATAATTTTTAAATTAAGTTGTATGAGTGAATAGTTTTTGAAAAATTAATTTTGAAAGTCAAAATTTTGAAAAAAAAAAAAATTTCAAGCTAATTTTTTTCAAAATTTTATGTAATTAAGCATAACTTTTGTTTTCAAAACTTAATGCTGTTGTCAATTTTTAGTCAAACCCTGGAAACCGTTTTATTAAAAAAAAAATAAATAAATCGGGTGACACAACGGCTCATGAAGAACCAGGGCCAAGTGACTAACAACTCGCAACCATTCCTGTGTGCGCCTATCGACAGGAATGGAAGGGACCTACAATTTTATGCCGAATCCGAACGGCTAGACGAGAAGCACTTATTCGTGGCAAGTGATACTCTTGGGTGATTTGTCAATTCCTCGCAAGAGGCAGTAGCCCTGAAAAAAACTTTTTACTTTTTAGGTGGACGGGGCTGGGAAGGGAACCCAGACCTCCGTGAAAGTTGAACGCACTAACCATTACGCTACGGGCTACTACAATTTTTTATTAACGTTTGCATTTAAAGTACCAAAAATAGAATTGATTTTTCAATAAATCCCATTTTAGTATGAATTTTGTAATATTATGCAAACATTTTAACACAGAAATTTAGATTATAAATTTCTATCTTTAATTCACGTATCATTTGTTATGAACTATTAAGTATTACTCAAGTTTGAAGCCTCTAAACTTGGTTAAATAGAGCTTAAATTGCCCCTACTTTTTTCCAGTTAGATTTACAAATACAAAATTACTCACATATTTGTAGAAGAAGATTACACCTATAAATGTTTATCATTATTTTTCGAAAATATATAAATTTTTCATTAACTTTTGAATTTAAAGTACGAAAAATAGATTTGATTATTCATTAAAACACATTTTTAGTACAAATATTTAGCAATAATTTGTACACAAAAATTTAAGTTATAAATTTCTACCTAAATTTAATGTATCATTTATTATGAACTATTAATTATTACTCAATTTTTAAGCCTCTAAAGTTGTCTAAATGTAGATTTTTTGTAATTTATGATTTGTATATGGTTATGATTTTTTATATTAAAAAAATAAAAAAAAAAAATAATTTGAGATAACGTTGCCTTGCACTGGTTGACGATTGTTGACAATGAACAAAACAAAGCATTTCTATGGATTTTATTTGAATTTTTATGAATTATAAAAAATCAATTGTGACACTAATATAGGATGTATAGATTCAAAAATGAGTCATCAAATTAATGGTTATTTTATTGAGATTAAATATAAGAAAAAACTAAATCGATCCATGCCTACACTCACATGGTATTAAGTAATATGAGTAAAAATTATATACTGTTAATTTTTCAGCTCAATGGTACAATAGAAATATAATTTTTTTATACAAATTCCAGGAACATAAAGCTATAATTCATTAGTATATTGGAAACCTCTACCACTGTTAATTGAAAAGATATTAATAAAAAAAAAAAAAAAATGTTTACTCTTTCTTAAATAAATCCGTCAAATGATAAGTTAGAATGATAATATTTTTACCATTTATTTGCTATCAAATATATCTATAAGATATTAAAATTTTAGATTTTTCCAAATACCCGTTAAAAATCAAATAGAATGAAAAATTGACAAAAATAATTTACCCTTTTTCAAAAATCATTTTGGGTATGAAGAAAAAATCCTGTCAAAAATTGCTTAAACATGGATATTTTTTTTGTTCATCCCCTATAAAAATAAAAAAAAAATAAAAAATGTACCCCCATATAACTAATAAGTACTTTTCGAAACGACTATTTATCAATTTTAAAACCGGTTATATCTCGGTTTGTAGATTTAAAAAAAAGCATATTTTTTGCTTAATTTTTCAATATCTTTCAAATAAAAAAATCAAGTTTCTACGACGTCGCGTTTAGAAGTTAGTTTTTTTACTTTGATTAAGTTTTACCATATTTTACCCTATTAAATGTGCGAATTTCAAAAATTCCGTTCTTAGTGCTACCCTGAATAAAATTTGCTATCATATAAATTTTAGTATATAGATACCTACCTATTTTTAATACTTCTAGTAAATACTTAGTAAAAGTAGTTGTAATTAGGACAATTTTTATCCTTTCATTTATATAATATAAATAAATAAATAATACAAATAATAATAATTTTATGTCATACATTTTTTGAAATTTTAAAATTTATCATCAAGTTGTCAATAATTTAAGAGATCATTTATAAATTTGACGGGACATTTACACACCCTTTTAGTGTGAAATTTGTCGATCCTCCTCAATAAATTGTATACAAAAATTTAGACACATTTAAAGGCTAAATTTTAATATCTTAACTTTAATATTCTTCCCAGTAGAAATGAAGTTATGATTTTTAAAAAATCCAATTAGGAAATTGGTAGGCGATTGTCGACCATGAACCAAACAGAGAATTTCGAAGGAATTTCGCCGATTGTTAACTATCAAGAGTAACGATTTAATACCTTGATGCCCTTAAGACTGTCCCTAACACCACATGGTCAAATAGTGGTTAGTTAGAAGTTCAAATTTCTCACTGAAAATCCTAAACAATTATAGCCATCCGTAATAATTTCAAACTTCTAAACTAACCCTTTAAAAAGACAAAAACTAACGAAAATTAATCATACACAATTACATAAAAATTGGGTAGGTACCCAGCGGGAAAAATTCAAAAATTCATTGAGGAAAAATCAGCTTTTTCCTTGAGGAATGGCAGCTGCACCGTCCACTTTTCAGCTGATTCCTTTGATGAAATTAACATGGGCTTGTCCTAGGCGGGCAGTACATGCTGAAAATCCGATGCAAATTCGCCAACGAAATCACTACTTCGTTGGAAGTAGTAGGAAGAAAAACATGGTGGTTGCATAATCTATGAATTCACTGCATAAATGTATGTGGTTTATTCATCAGTTCAATATTTTCGATGAAAATGGTAATTAAAATTCAATTATCAAATTACAAGATATAGAAGTAGGTAGTTGTTTATTCAGCAATTAGTTAATTCAATATGAAAAATGTGAAGAAAATTAAATAAATAGTAAATTCATTAACTCTGTTGTGTTGTGAATTCTTTGTGATTGGTTAATAAAAATATAGAATTAAAACTTTAAATTACAGTTAAATTACTAGGTCAGTGGTTGTTGGTTAATCACCACTTCATATGCGAAGTGAAGATTAACCAAAAAAACTGAATACTTTGATAAAATCTGAGATTGCCTCTTTTTAATGAAAATTCATAAGTCCTCTTATAATATTTACTGTCAGTAGACAATGTCAACACAGAGAACACAAAAAAAATCAACTTCTATTAAAACACACAATGGCAGTGCACACTTTACAAAGCATATGAGTAGACATAGACGATGAACTGATGAACTTCTACATGACATGATAGCAGTTTTTTCATCTTATAATTTTCCATATCAAAAGCAATTTTTAATTCAATGACAGAAAGGGTTTTTTTCTCAACACAAAGCAGAAAGTGAGTTCAAATCTATGAACTGAGGAAACCTTGCATGACTCTTCACTTATTAAATCATTACATGTCGTTTCCTTGTATTATCTGGCTAGTTTATTGATTGCTGTTGTCTTGTTGTTTTCTACACACAAAGCAAAAAGTGGGTTAAAATCTATGAACTGAGGAAACCTCGCATGACTTTTCACTCACTCAATCATTGCATGACGTTTCCTTTTATTATTTGGATAGTGAATTGATTGAAGAATTCAGCTATAAAATTCATTGGGGACGATATTTCCCGCTGGGTACCTACTTACATGAACTTAGTACCTACCTAGATATTAATACAAATTATATACATATGTACAAACATACCTTCATTTCTAG
Source organism: Melangyna quadrimaculata (assembly GCA_949320155.1). Lineage (NCBI taxonomy): Eukaryota > Metazoa > Arthropoda > Insecta > Diptera > Syrphidae > Melangyna > Melangyna quadrimaculata. Next base: position 229,092,897 of record OX439483.1, on the reverse strand, counting down.
GTTAAAATAAAAAAGCGACATACCTAACTACCTACCATGAGCCATACTCTTCAAAAAACATCATCGCCAACAAACTCATAAATTATTGCATCACTCATATTCTTACCAACAGACCTAAATAGGTATCTAGAAAGCAAAAAAAAGAAACAACCTACCTATATGCCTTGACCTTCTTGCCGCCGACGTCACCATTGTCTTCTTGCACACAAGAAAAAAAACCACCCCTTCCTCTTTAACCGCGCAAAACCCATCAAACCAAGGAGAAATTCCAAATTTTGTTCACATTTTTAAGTCTCTGCACCTTTGCATAGCAAAGTAACCGACAAAAAAATGTAAAAAAATGCTATCTCTTAACAAAAAACATTTATTGTACCTATTTCAATCTAACTATAATAAATTAGAGTATTCCTTTCCTATTCTTACTTGAAATTCTCCACAAAACTCAATTCTCTCCACTGTGAACTTCGATGAGATTCTTTTACAATCGATCCATTCGACATTCACCATGATAGTACTATAGTTTTCATATACAAGGCTTCAACTGATTTGAGAGAGCCAAAGACGAAAGATCTTAATTTTTCTTTACATTTTCTTAAGCCCGAGACCCTAATACAACTTACAAACAAAAAATAAATAAATAAATGTTGCTCTAACGAACGGTTCAAATAATCTAGCGTTTTTTTGTTAATAAATTGAAAAAAAAAAAATAGGTCCTAAAGTAAACTTGAGCAGATATGAGTGCAATATTAAAGTGTTTCTAAAGGGTTGGCCATCTAGTGGTTTCTTTTTAAATCATAGGTTATTTTGACACCGAGAGATGTTACCTGACCGAGATCTTGACAGATAGTCATACATCCGCGGAACGAAATGAGTCGATTTATGCTTGAACAACGTTGGGAAATATTGAAGCTTTTTGAAGACGCATTTAAAAAGGCTGAAAGGGGAGGTGGGTGTTTATCTAGCTGAAATATTTGTTTTACTACTATCATATGATATGATTTTAGACTAAGAGACAAAAATTGAAAAGATACATGTGTCCTGTAAAAAGTTGAAATCCTTTTTATGGCAGGATGAATTTTTTCTAACTACAAAAAGTTAAATATTACCCAAAACCATTTCAAAATAATGGGATATTAATTAAATTTGGAATAAATGTTTCATTTGGCATGTTTACCAAGATTCAAAAGAGTCTCCAAAAATATCTGTGGTGGAAGGGTGTTTTTTTTTTTTTTTTTGAGGGGCAGATGTATGTGCGTGGTTATTACCATAACATCCATGAAGAAATTCTGACACTCATGTCGTGAAATTAGATAAAGCGGATCTTGAAGGTCAAGGTTTTTAAAGAAGTTACAAATGTTAGGTTTCTCTATAAAACTTACTGCGAAAGGAAAGAAAACTTCATACTGAAGAGGCGCTTCTGACAATTTAATTGTTTCTATTGTATATTCAAAAATGTTGAAAAATTTACAATCACAAAAATAAATTCAACAAGGTTATTGCTCTAACCCTCTTCTCCAACCGTTTTATAATTAACAATTTTAACTATATCTGGAAGACGTAAGGTTTTTTAAATATAATGCACGGCACTAGTTAGAAGGAATAAAAGGAAAGGAATAATTTTTGTTGGCACAGTGGAGAATAAGGTGTTTTTATTATCTCATCTTATTCTCAATCCACTGTGCCAACAAAATGCTATCCTTTCTTTTGCATTGCATTAAAAATACCAGTTTTTTAGCTTTTAATCAATAGGACCGGCTATAGTGGAGCACTTAATTCGAATTGTCTTATAATATGGTCCATATAGTTTTTAATTAAGACAAAACAATTTTGCGTATTTCACAATCGGCGTGATTATTGATTTATTCTATACTATAGCACATGATGCATAGATTTGCACATACTTGTATAATTAATAAAAATTGTACACTATAGTTTTTTTTGTCTAAAATACATACGTTTTTAATGAAAGAATGCTTACCTGAAAAGAAATAAGAAAATTACAATGTTAATTAACTATGTGTAAAAAAAATACATTTTATGTTATTTGATAATAATTCACAAACAAGATTCAACATGCACTAAATATTGACCAAATATAATAACAGCAATAACAGATTTTTTGTAGTTTGAGTTGATCAGCAAATGTTTTTGTAAGGTGCAGGTGAAGACTAAAAACTAAACAACGATTTTTCAAAAACAGTTTTTTTCAACAGTTTTTAAATAAATAAATTGAGTTTTAAAGAAGAAGATTTGTATCACTATTGATTTCAGAAGATCTGAATTAAATTTGTTGTTTTTTTAGGGACAGATACATGTGGGTGTGAATGTGAAGGCTGTCTTTGGAAAAATGATAAAGGTGTCAGTGGGTGGAAAAAGTTGTGTTTATGACATCATTGGAACCTTAATTCAATAAAACGCTTCATTGATAAGCCATAACAATACCCGGCCGGAAAAATGTCATGTTTCTATCTAGTTTGGCCAAAGCCCTATTAAGTTTTCAGGAGGGAAAACCTAGACGAGGAAAACTTGTCAGATAATTAGAAGGCCCTTGCTGGATTTCAGTACCAAAAATTTAGACGAGGAAAATTTTTTCAAACACTCGTGAGGCCCTTGTTGGACATGTTTCGGTACCCCATCAGGAAGTCTCTTTTACACCAAAAATTACAAATTTATAAGCACCGTGCAATATCAGTATTATACGACACTTGTTTCTCTTTCCTCGGTCTTCTTTTTCATATCACTCTTTTTACTATTGGTGTGAGACATCTGTATACATATATTGAAGTATTGTGCAGTGAGGAAAAACCTGTTCTAAGTTGTTCTACCTAAAAAGCAAGTGCATAAGTGCAATATGGTATGAAAGTTATTCATTTTCGACATTGAATTTTTGTATAGTACATTGGACGCATTGGACTGACAAGCAGCAGATCGCGGGATTAAGCGCATTTTTGTACACGATACTAAATCAAATAATATGATAACAAGAGTATTTTACAAAAATGCCCAGTATCATACTAAAATTGCTTTAATACCGTATTAAATTCATAAAAATTTGCGCTATTACTTTTATTATTTTTATTATTCAGGTTTTTATATTTGATCTGAGTTATTTTACTATCGGATCACAACCGATACTAAAATACCCTTTTTTAATGTTTTTAGTAAAAATATGAACAAATCTAGTATTTGCTGGTCCGGGGCCCAGAGTGGTTTTTCTGACGAGGCAAAAGGGTTCATAATGGATAAGGCCCTAGTTTTGGCCATTACTCAGCCATGCTAGGGCCTTGCAAGAATCTATTTAAAACTCTCAAGTGCCATGTCGAAAACTAGAATGTTTTTCTGCGGGGTTTTTTTTTTGGCTTACGTAAAAGGGTTCATAATCGTCAAGGCCATTGTTCTAATCTTTGATAACCCTTTCTAACCCCCTGCCAGATTCAATGTGAATCTTTCTAGTGACTTGTCGAAAACTATATTCTTTTGTTTTGGTTATTTTGCTCGGGTAAGTCTTTATAAATGCAAAAGGTCGCCATTTTTTAGAACGATTTCTGTCAAAACAAAGATTAAAAAAAAAAAATTAGTGAACTTAAATTTCAACATTTGGATACTTTTTAAACAATAAACACTAAAAAAAATTTATAGATATTTTTGACACGTAATTTTCTCAAAATATGGCAATTAAAATTTAAAAAAAAAAAAAAAAAAAAATACGACCAAACACATTTTATTTTGAATTTAGAAGATGCATTTTTTACGTGAAATCGAACTTAATTTTTAAAATTAAAAATTCAAGTCAGTACCTGCCCTTTTAATTCATTCAAATTCTTAGAGAGATCAAGTTAAAAGAAATGAAAGACAAATGAGAAAAAAGACAGAAACAACATTTTTTGTCCGATGGATGAGGAACGGAGGACTACAGTGAAGTTTCGAAGGTTTCCTTCGTTCGTTTTATTTTTATTTTGTTTGTAAGAAGGTGTCGGGTTTGTTAACAATGAAAGAGGGTAAGGAGTTGTTGTTTGTGTAAAGAAGAAATCTTTTTGGTTTTGGGTATTGCGGTAGAATCGTTTCTCGTAGGCATAACGACATTTAAAGATGAATTAATGACCAATTCGTAGTATACATAAAGAGTAGATAAGATTTTAATTGTTCCTCCGGCAATGAAACAATCAAGTTACATTTGCTTACATTTAGTTAATAGTTTGTCTACTGGAGCTGGTTGGAGCTTCAAGCAAATCGCATCCCGTAAGGATAAAGTGCAAGGTTTGACCTAAAATGTGTCGTTAACGCCCTTATTACATCCAAATATGAAAAAAGGCGTTATAAAGAACACCTTAATCCATTATTACAAAGAGAGGGATAGAATTGCGAGACCAACTTTTATCTTTTTCTTAATCAAAGCAAAGTCAAATTAAGATCAAAATCTCGAGTTCAATTTGTTTTCAATGAACCCTTACACAGTATTCACTAGACCGTTTCAAAAAAAAAAATTATCTTCGATTTTTCCGCAACCAGGCTCAAAAGCTTAGGCTTGATAAGAAAAAACGTCTGTGAAAATTTGAGCTTTTAATATTAATGTTTAGAGCTAGCTCAACGCCATTTTTGGTTTTCCATACGATTTGTATTGGACAAAACACATGTTTGTGTTTGGAATTTTATAACTTAATAATAGAAAGTATTCAAATCATAGACATAACTTTTTTTATAGAAAATTGAACGCTCTAAAAAAAAAGGTCTTAACATTTTTTATCATAAGTCAAAACGTTTAAAAGTTATAGCTTATTAAACTTAACCCATAAAATTAACATTTATTAAATTATTTAAAAATAAGCATTTCTATTAGTATTCTAAATATTGTGTTAATTAGTGTCTCTTTTATAAAAACTTACTTAAGACCTTTTTTGTAGAGGAGCAATTTTTCTATCGAACAGTATCCAACGATCATTTTTTACTCAAATCATTATTCAAATATTTGCTTCGAAACGACTTTTCGGCTCCGCGAAATTAGGCCCCAGGAAATAAGGCCCATAAAGAAAAAATGAAATAAGGCCCCAAATTGGGGTATTTTTTTAGAATGAAATTGCGCCCCAATGAAATAATGCCCCACTGAAATGAAAAAATGGTCCAAAAATAAATGAAATAAAGCCCCAACTTTTTTTGATTTTTTTTGGAAAAATAAAATAAAACCCCAATTTTTCTTTTTCATATTGAACTTTATTTTATAAAATGAAATAACACCCCAAACTGTTAAACAAATACTTGAATTGTATCGCGTGTTTTTTTGCAGCTATTCTGGACTTATTGGTTTTTTCATAATTTACATTAAAATGCTAAAATAACATTGTTTTTCACAAAAAAAATTTGTGAAAATCAGCTTATCGGGGACCCATAGCTGGTAAAGTACCGCAAACAGCTAAACAAAACCCCGCTCAATTTTTTTCAGCTAATTTGCTACTTACTAATGCTTTTCAATGTAAAGATCGTGCTGCAAGCCATCAGAGAGTAACAGATTAGCAGCAAACAAATCGCGTTACACCTTGATGGTTTGCAGCACAATATTTACATTTAAAAGCATTAGTAAGTAACAGAATAGTTGCAAAAAATCGCGAGATTTTTTTGCAGCTATTCTGTTACTTACTAATGCTTTTAAATGTAAATATCGTGCTGCAAACCATCACAAAATAACAGAATAGCAGCAAAAAAAATTTTTGCAGCTATTCTGTTACTCCCTGATGGTTTGCAGCACGATATTTACATTTAAAAGTAACTGAATTGCTGCAAAAAAATCCCGCTATACAAGCCAAGTATTTGTTTAACAGTTCGCCGATAATCGAATTTTCACTAATTTTTTTGTGAAATACAATGTTACTTAGCATTTTCATGTAAATTATGCAAAATGAAGGACCCAAATTGTTTTTTAAAATAATTCTTATTTCATTGGGGCCTTATTTCATTATGAAATTATGCCCCAACAAAAAAAAATGAAACAAATTATAACTAAATTTGTGTTTGGGTCCACTAGAAAAGTCGTTTCGAAGCGAATATTTGAATAATGATTTGAGTAAAAAAAATGATAGGAAAATTGCTCCTCTACAAAAAAGGCCTTAAGTAAGTTTTTATAAAAGAGACACTAGTTAACACAATATTTAGAATACTAATAGAAATGCTTATTTTAAAATAATTTAATAAATGTTAATTTTATGGGTTAAGTTTGATAAGCTATAACTTTTAAATGGTTAGACTTATGATAAAAAATGTTAAGACCTTTTTTTTTAGAGCGTTATGTCTATGATTTGATTACTTTCTATTATTAAGTTATAAAATTCCAAACACAAACATGTGTTTTGTCCCATACAAATCGTATGGAAAACCGAAAACGGCGTTGAGCTACCTCTAAACGTTAATATTAAAAGCTCAATCGGAGACAGTTGTTTTTTTTTTTGAAACGGTCTAGTATTCACCTATATTATTGCAAGTAAAAAGTAGTAGTGATGCCAGACTTTTCCAGTTGGCATGTCCACACAAAATAACGAAAATGTCCTTTTCGTTCACACAGCTGTCGACAAATGCCCACGATGTTGCAGATGAAATTATTTATACAAAAAACACAAATTATAGTAGAATAAAAATAAAGATAGCGCAGATGAAGGGAAATCGATAGGGGAAAAATGAGGGAAATAATGGACGAAACAGAGAGGGGCGAAGAGTGGATAAAGGAACTGGAGGTGATAAAAGATAAGGCGAGAGAGGGGAGAAGAGGGAGACTAAGGAGACGGACAGCTTGTAGCCTTAAGGGGAAACAATACAATTTAATACAATAGTTAGCCTTTTCATTTTATTGAGTTCCATCATTAAATTAATCATTTTTAAAGCTTATTACGTACTTTTATATACTTATATGGGTACATTAACATAATGTTTTATACTAAAAACTAATATATAAATTAAGGCATTTGGGACCATCTTGCCAGGACATCAGAAAAACGTTTCTTGCTGCGAAACTCCTAAACAGAAAAATATACAACTCGCATCCGTGCAATGAGTAATGAAAAGAATTGAAACATGGAAATGCCGAAACTCCGAGTCATCAAGATGCCCTTTAAGCTTATTTTGCCATGCAAAATGCCCACCAAAAGGGCATTCGCCCACGATCTGGCATCACTGGTGCGTCTCGTCGATTTGGTTGAATTCTTTGCTTAATATATAATTTCTCACTATAATCTCGAATTTGGATTTAATGTTAAAAAAAAAATATTCAACATTAATGAGATTTCTTCAGTGTTACCAATCAGGAACAATTTTCAAACCATTCATTAACTTCATAAATATTATAAAAATGGAAAAATGAAATACCAAAAAAATAAACCAATAGGCGGTTGCTTTGATAATAATCCAAACCGTACATTGTTTATTTTTCTAATATCCTAAAATCATAAACGTGACTGTCCAAAAAAAAAAAAAAAAAAAAAATAAAAAAAGTACGGAATAAAACATCGCAGTTCGTGTTGCATCAGATTAAAAGTTTAAAATCTGATTACACATTTAATGGTAAGTTACCTACCCAAAAACCCATTGCTACCTAATGTTAGTAAAAAAAAAATCTATGACTTGAGTTTTTGAAAATCTAACAGCAAACCATCATCACAATAGAGAGAGAATGATGAAACTGCTATGTACCTAACAAAAAAAAAAAAAAAAAAGACCGAAAACATTTCCATTACCTTCGGTGGGTTTTTAAGATTATAGTTGGATCTTTAATAAATCATGCTGCATTGTAAAGGGCGTGTGATTCATCTTTTCTCTTTTTTTTTGTTTTGTAAATAAAAAGTTCTAAGAAGTTTAAGCTAGTTTTATTTTGTAAGGTTTGAAAGCAAACCGTCTCAGTTAATTGTTTGTTTTTTTTTTTTAATTTTAATTTTATAATGTGCATGTATTTGTCATAATCATAATGAAAACTTTCACTGATTTTTTGGTCAAATTAAATTTTTTCTGAACTTGGAACGATGGTAAATAGATTTAAAGGTATAAACAATCTTGAGATTAACTTCACAGTTTGTGTTGTTTAAGTGTTTCATTCTTTAACAAAATGACTTTAATGGGTTTTCTTTTGTTGGGTCTGTTGAGGTTAATTTGTCATATCATAAATATCAAAATTATTAAGGTAAAAGAAAAAAGTGTATTTAACCTGACAAACAATGGCTAAAAGTGTTTACATCTGATTTTGAAAAGTCGTTCCTCAAATATCTTTTTGTGGCAAGTAGAAACTTTGGATGATAACCTCCAGAGACAAAGGTTCTAACCCGCAGGCATACTTGAGAGACTGTGACTTAAAGCGCGAAACAAGCACTACTATACCTTCATAAACCTCATGGCACAAATTTTTGACTTGAAAGCAGTTTTGGCAATAAGCATATAAGAGCACCCTCGGAAGTAGATTTTTTTTTTTTTGTTTTTTTTCAAATTTTCTTGTTAAAGAGTTCATAGAAAACAAAACAAATAGATAGAAAGATAAAAATAAAAAACTCCGCTCTCATTAAGAATTATTTTTGAAATTGCCATTATATATAATTATATCTTATAAATAATTGCTTTCTTTAGAACCTACTTCTCGTCAGTGGTGGTCTAAATTTAATAACTATCTGTGGTGCATTATCATTCTATGACCATTTAATGCACTAAAGATTTTCTAATCAGTACAGTAAATAAAAGCAATACCAACAAAAAAAATACCACTTATTTATACCCGTATTAATAACTATTTTCTAATTTTAATTGTTAGACGTTTTTGTGCCATATTAAAGTAATTATGACTTATAGTTTGATGAAAATAAGTTAGTTGAGGCGCTTAAAAAAAAATAGAATATTCATGTTTGGTTATGATAAAACTATGAATAGTATGAATATTATTAAAATCCGATAACTTATACAAATTCATATATATTTCAAAATAAATGTCTCTGACTTTCCAACACCAAAAAATAAAATGTTTTAATATTTGAAAAGTGTTTAAGCTTTTGTTGATAAAAGCCTCTGTTTAGAAGATAATCACTTCTTGAGTATGTATAAATTATACAGATTTAACTCAAAAAAAGGCCAATGTTTTGTTAAAAACGCAGGATGATGCTTTTTATATTCCTATAAAAGATACATACATATAAAAAATCGTATAGTAGGGAGGAGTCTATTTACTTTGCAATTAAGGCAAAATTGCTTTCTAAAAAGGATTTTTTATTTTCCAAATTTCCCAAGAAATAGGAGACATAAAAGCATTAACTAAAACTTCTACAAAATTTGTTTAAGCCACAAAACACCAATTTTTAATGGAATCATCAAAATCAAAGCAACTTCGTCTAACCCTAGTGGGCATATTACCTACAAAAAAACACTAGGTACCAAGTTAAAGAAAATCTATCTAGGCATTTAAGACGAAGCCCTTCGGACAGACAGACAGAACTATGAGACTCACTCAATTTGTCTTCCCTATAATCGTAATAGCAAATTTAATGAAAATCTCGGGTTCAATTTCAATATTAACAACTTGTTTTTTTTTTTTTTAATACAAATTGTATGAGAACAAATGGGCACGACTGTTTCGCAAAAACTTGGGGTGAGACGATGTTTATTTTTAATTTAACAACATTATGACATCGCTAAAATAAAAATAGTAAAAACAAGTTAAAATATAAACTATCACTACAAATTGCTTTCTGTTAATTAAATAATGAGAAAGTCGAACATTTTAAAAATTGTTCTATTCGAAGTACTGTTAAAAAAACCAAAACAAATATTTTCTTATTAAAAAGTAGAATGTACTAATTTAATACCACACATATTTTTTTATCAAAATTTTTAGAGCCGTTTTCGAGAAAAATATGTTTTTTTCTAAACGGTTTTCTAAAAATATGTATGCTTTTTTTAATTTAGAAACCTGATTTTATGGTATTCTACAAAATAGGTACTAAAAATTATTTTACACCTAGTTTTATAAATATTGACCAAGTCGTTTTCAAAATATTTAGTTTTCAAAAAAAAATTTTTTTTTTTTTAATTTTCAATTTTTTTTTTTTTTAATTTTGCTTCACAATAATGTTTATACTTTTTAACAGATTTACCATAAAATAAAAATTCAACAACTGTTTTCGAGAAAATCAAAATCCAAAAATAACCAATTGTTGAAAATAAAAAAATTATTAAAAAGTAGCATTTCCTTATTTTAATTAATTGATTTTTTTTTAACAATATCCTCGGAGGCGGTTTTTGATAAAAAATGTTATTTTCCTTTTGGCGAAAAAAAATTGTACGGAAGGTTGTAGGTACCGTTATTTTGGTCCTAAAAAAAATTAAAAAAGAAAAACCAGTGTGCATATTAGTCAAAAAAAACACTATGTACCAAGTTTGAAGAAAGTCCCTCCAGCCTTTTAGGCTGTAGGGACGGGGACAGCCAGAAAGATAGACATACAGAATTGCTAGACCCACTTTTTGAGCGTTCTTTACAAACGTTAGTTGGAAAATTAATATATCGAGTTTGATTTTCTTTACGAAACCTGAACTTGCCATATAGTACCTAAATATTAAAAGACGAAAAACTTTTGAAGTGCATAACTTACTAACGGTTGATCCTGGAAGAAATTTGTCAACATATTTTAACAGGAAATTTAATTTTCAAAAAAAAAATGGTCTTTAGTATTTTTTTTTTAGTAAACGCTACCGTTTAGACGAAAATCAGTACTAATATACATATGTATATCGCCATGACAGACTAAAAATTATGGACCATATAATTTATTAAAGCCTTTTCGGGAACCTATTGATTTTTTTTAGTTTCGCCTAACTCAATCTAGTAGCCCGTAGCGTAATGGTTAGTGCGTTCGACTGTCACGCTGGAGGTCTGGGATCGCTTCCCAGCCTCGTCCACCTAAAAACTAAAAAAGTTTTTTTTTCAGGGCTACTGCCTCTTGCGAGGAATTGACAAATCCTCCAAGAGTATCACTTGTCACGAATAAGTGCTTCTCATCTAGCCGTTCGGATTCGGCATAAAATTGTAGGTCCCTTCCATTCCTGTCGAAAGGCGCACACAGGAATGGTTGCGAGTTGTTAGTCACTAGGCCCTGGTTCTTCATGAGCCGTTGTGCCACCCGATTTATTTTTTTAACTCAATGTGTGGAAACCTTCCTGGGGATTCCAGAGCAGTAGACATGGGTTGAATTTAGAACAGTTTTAAGAGCTACTACATTTGGTAAGAGCTACTAAAAAGAGTAAATAAAACTCTTATATCTTATATATTCTGGCGCTTTTAAATCAATAGTAATATTGCAGCGAGAAATACAAATTTTTGTGTTTCGGAAAATCTTTATAGACCAAAATCAGTTTTAGTGGTGTAAGAAATTGGAAAACTCTTGGACGATGAATTAATAGGGCACATTTTTAATCATCAAAAATTTAAACTATGTAGTTAAACTTCCAAAATTTGGAAAGAACTCCCAAAGCTGAGACTGGCCAAATTACTACTTGGGAACTATGAAAATTTTATTTTCCTTTTAGCGAAAAAAAATTGTACGGAAGGTTGTAGGTACCGTTATTATTGGTCTTAAAAAAAAATTAAAAAAGAAAAACCAGTGTGCATATTAGTCAAAAAAACACTATGTACCAAGTTTGAAGAAAATCCCTCCAGCCTTTTAGGCTGAAGGGGCGGGGACAGCCAGAAAGATAGACAGACAGAATTGCGAGACCCGCTTTTTGAGCGTTCTTTACAAACGTTAGTTGGAAAATTAATATATCGAGTTTGATTTTCTTTACGAAACCTGAACTTGCCATATAGTACCTAAATATTAAAAGACGAAAAACTTTGGAAGTGCATAACTTACTAACGGTTGATCCTGGAAGAAATTTGTCAACATATTTTAAGAGGAAATTTAATTTTCAAAAAAAAAAATGGTCTTTAGTATTTTTTTTTAGTAAACGCTACCGTTTAGACGAAAATCAGTACTAATATACATGTGTATATCGCCATGACACTAGGGACAACTAAAAATTATGGACCATATAATTTATTACAGCCTTTCGGGAACCTATTGATTTTTTTTTTAGTTTCGCCTAACTCAATGTGTGGAAACCTTCCTGGGGATTCCAAAACAGTTTACATGGGTTGAATTTAGAACAGTTTTAAGAGCTACTACATTTGGTAAGAGCTACTAAAAAGAGTAAATAAAACTCTTATATCTTATATATTCTGGCGCTTTTAAATCAATAGTAATATTGCAGCGAGAAATACAAATTTTTGTGTTTCGGAAAATCTTTATAGACCAAAATCAGTTTTAGTGGTGTAAGAAATTGGAAAACTCTTGGACGATGAATTAATAGGGCACATTTTTAATCATCAAAAATTTAAACTATGTAGTTAAACTTCCAAAATTTGGAAAGAACTCCCAAAGCTGAGACAGGCCAAATTACTACTTGGGAACTATGAAAATTTTATTTTCCTTTTAGCGAAAAAAAAATTGTACGGAAGGTTGTAGGTACCGTTATTATTGGTCTTAAAAAAAATTAAAAAAGAAAAACCAGTGTGCATATTAGTCAAAAAAACACTATGTACCAAGTTTGAAGAAAATCCCTCCAGCCTTTTAGGCTGAAGGGGCGGGGACAGCCAGAAAGATAGACAGACAGAATTGCGAGACCCGCTTTTTGAGCGTTCTTTACAAACGTTAGTTGGAAAATTAATATATCGAGTTTGATTTTCTTTACGAAACCTGAACTTGCCATATAGTACCTAAATATTAAAAGACGAAAAACTTTGGAAGTGCATAACTTACTAACGGTTGATCCTGGAAGAAATTTGTCAACATATTTTAAGAGGAAATTTAATTTTCAAAAAAAAAAAAAATGGTCTTTAGTATTTTTTTTTTAGTAAACGCTACCGTTTAGACGAAAATCAGTACTAATATACATATGTATATCGCCATGACACTAGGGACAACTAAAAATTATGGACCATATAATTTATTAAAGCCTTTCGGGAACCTATTGATTTTTTTTTTAGTTTCGCCTAACTCAATGTGTGGAAACCTTCCTGGGGATTCCAAAACAGTTTACATGGGTTGAATTTAGAACAGTTTTAAGAGCTACTACATTTGGTAAGAGCTACTAAAAAGAGTAAATAAAACTCTTTTATCTTATATATTCTGGCGCTTTTAAATCAATAGTAATATTGCAGCGAGAAATACAAATTTTTGTGTTTCGGAAAATCTTTATAGACCAAAATCAGTTTTAGTGGTGTAAGAAATTGGAAAACTCTTGGACGATGAATTAATAGGGCACATTTTTAATCATCAAAAATTTAAACTATGTAGTTAAACTTCCAAAATTTGGAAAGAACTCCCAAAGCTGAGACAGGCCAAATTACTACTTGGGAACTACAACCAAGAACGCTACAAAGCCTGCATTGATCTCAGCAGGAACAGCCTAAGAATAATAACAGGTTTACTCACTGGACACTGCAAGCTAAAGAGACATCTCAGCATTATCGGCTTAGCGAGCGATATTTATCGCGCGCTAAAGGGGTTGTGAATACCCTTAAAGTGATAAACACAGCACGAGCGATTATGTAGGTTGGAGGGGATTTGAAAGGAGAAACCGATGTAGATTGGCTTTGAATGTCTGTAGATCACAATGGGAGGGGAAGATAGAGCTGGGTAGAGCATTCCACATTCGTGTAGTGCGACTAAAGAAAGAATCTCTGTACTTAACAGTACGTCCGAAGTTGGGCTCAAGGGTAAACTGATGGGCATTCCTAGAAGCGCGAGTATTACGGTTGAATTGTTTAAGTGGAGAAATGCAACTGGCAATGTTTGTTAAAATAACGGTAAAATAACGAAAGGCATGAAACATTACGACGGTGCTCCAGAGATCTAAACGTTTCCGTTATAGTTCTTTCACCTATCATTTTAAGGGCTCTCTTTTGAATTCTATCCAATAGACTCAAGTGGGTTATTGGGGCACCTGCCCAAATATGGGAGTTGTACTCAAGTTTTGGACGAATAAAGGCTTTGTAGATCACAGCCAGGTCAGAGGGGGAGACAAATTTCTTGCATCGACGGAGAAAACCTAAACACCTAGCAGCATTTTTGGCGATGTCAAATATGTGGTCGTTCCACAAAAGGTGGTCTGTGATACACATACCGAGGACTGAAAGCTGTTCAGTTTCCTCTATGCAAGTGCCGCTCATGGATAGCAGCATTGGGGGTGGGTTCCGCTTTAACGACAGGAGACAGCATTGAGTTTTAGAAGCATTAAATTCTAAACGGTTTTTTATTCCCCACTGGACAATACTGTCAAGATCAGAATTTAATGAGCTTATCATATGCTGCCGTTCAAGTTCCACATCCGAAGGACATGGATGTGAATCAAGAAACGAATATGAAAAGCTGACTGTCGTCAACAAAACAGTTTAATGGATTAAAAGTTTCAGATAAGAGATCGTTTATGAATATTAGGAAGAGGGTCGGAGACCCACCACACCAGCATTTATTTTGTGGATTTCAGACTTGAAACCGTCCAATACGACTTATATTAAGCAGTCCGAAAGGTAATTTCTAATCCAACGAAGAAGAGATTCATCGATACCAAATGCGCGCATTTTCGATAAGAGAGCTTGATGCCAAACTCTATCAAATGCTTTTGAAACATCAAGCGCAAATAATCTTACTTTCTCCAGAACGATGGGAAGATTTGTGCCACTGTTCGGTCAGATATACCATCAGATCATCAGTGGACCTATTGCTACGAAAGCCGTACTGCCGGTCATTAAGAAGCTTTCGTTCTTCGAGATATTTCTTTAGCTGAAAATTAATCAGCGTTTCCAAGACCTTGGACGTAAGCGCAATTGGTCGATAATTGGAGGAAAGAGACCAGTAGAGTTGGACAGATGGAAACGCTTACGCAGTGGTTTTGCCAGCGTTGAAGAACACCTCTTCAGAACAATGGGAGGGATACTATCTGGGCCAGCGGATGTGTGAACGTCGAGATCTTTTAGAACTCTAGCAACTGCACGAGTGCAAAAGAAGATTTTTCCCATAGAACCATTTACGCTCTCAAGTACAGGAGGAGTCATAACACTTTCTGGTAGCGTTGAATAAACAGCAAACTGTGCTGCAAGCAAATTGGCTTCACCTAGTGAGCTGACAAAAGGAGTATCATTGAAGACGAGCGTTGGAACCGAGGACGAGTTGGTGTTTCGTATGTTTTTTACAAATGACCAAAAATTTGAACTACCTTTGGGACATTGTAGTATTTTTTGCCGTAATTTTTGATCATGTAAAAATTTGGTTCGTCGAATATGAACGTTACAGGTCTTTCTAGCTTGTTGAAACTTTTTCCGGTTTTCCTCAGTAGGGTTGGCTTTATAACAACGGAAGCTTACTTTTCTGATCGTGATAACCTCTTTACAGCTCGAATCAAACCATGAGTTTTCTTTGGGTTTGATAGATTGTACCCTATTCGGGATAAAATTTCTCATTCCACAAAGAATTAAATTTGTGATCATATCTGTACTGGCATCTACGTCACTATCGAGGAAGCATAGTGAGCAGTTAAAGCTCCTGAAAAAAATCATTGGGACCGTCCCAGTTGGCTTTCCCATATTTCCAAGCGGTTCTCTTGGCAGATTTTTCTCTAACTGGATTTTGTTGGCATGAGAAATTTGCAGATATGACACAATGGTCTGATGTGCCTAGAGGCGATAATATACTAATAGCGTATTTATCAGGGTCAGAGGTAAGGAACAAGTCTAGAGTGTTAGCGGATTGACCTGCAACGTCAGGAATCCGAGTAGGCTTGTCAACAACTTGTGCATCAATAGCACAGATATCTGGGAAATCAACAGATAGAGGAGAGGGACCTACCCTCACTGAAAATACTCCAAATACTTAAGTTTATAAAAGAACTAAATTTGGAGGATGAGCTTTAAGTGAGCAATCTCTTTTAGCTCTAGATGGGGGCACAATAGATCAAAGGTCGCAGTGCATCAAACCCCGAATTGATTGATTCATTCGGTCATAACACGATACTAAAGCAATAAGTATATAATACTGAAAGTTATTATGCCAACGGAAATGCCTAGGACCATAGAGATAGCTTGTGAATTAAAACTTAAATTATTTATTTTTCAGTTTCAATTCTTCACTAATCCACTTTCCTTCGTGGGTTGGCTAGCACGTTAGTGTCAGAAATCAAACTACCTAACCAACGAGTTAATGATAACTCGTCACAAACTACATTTAAAAATACAGTCGACTGTTTTTTGGACTGCTTTTCCTATAAGCAACTTTTTGTTATAAGTGTTTTTTATAACCGTTAACTTTTGTATTCTATTTGTGGAATTATAAATTATCCAATAAATGTCAAAATATCAAATATTTGTTCTTTTCAAGTTATGTACATTATTACCTTAAACACACGTTCTAAATACTTTTTCAAACACTCAAAAATAGTTTAATAATTATGGTGTTGGAAGCAACCTTTTGGGCAACAATCCATACATTTTTTTTTATATTTTGATTGTTTTAATAATAAAAGACCAATCATAATAACTGATCAAAATCTAAATAAATGTGAAATCTGAAATGTTTTTTTATTGTATCTTTCACATCAACGTCCATATCACTTGTTTCAACAAAATACAATATCCACGCTACTTAATGAACACGCAATAAAATTAATTTGAGCTTATTAAGAGAACCTCGTTATCGTTTAGATAATATCTACCTTTCTTTTACCAGAGTTCTTTATAAATTTTATATTCCGGTTGATTGTTTTTTTTTTTTTTTTTTTTTTTTTTTTTTTCAATTTTTTAGAGAACTTAATTTGCAAATAAGCAAACTTATAAGCATCTTTCACCGCCTGTATGAAAGAAAATAGAATGAAAAAAGAAAAACATTAATTAGTCACCCCATAGTCTAAGAAACCATCACATACTCAGAATTCTTTTAGAATTCCCAAGCAAACTGTTTACATTGCCGACGATGATATGATAGAGGTGTCTGGCTACCTCTGCATTTTATTCTCATCAGAAATCTCATTCGCTTGCGCAAGCTATTAAACTAACGTAAACAGTTTCATTTATATTTAGACAATGAAAACCAGCTCCAGAATGGAATGGATGAAAAACACAACCAAAGCGAAAGCTAAATATTTTCTATTAGAGCAATTTATCCAAGGTGACAAGGGAGAAGAAAAATATTTGCATAGTTTTTTGTCGCAGGTTTATTCGTAATACGTTCTTGTGAGGCTTGTTATATTGTGAAGTGCTCCACCAACCTCCATTTAACGACATCCAACTTAATTTTTCTCTCTCGTTCTGTGCTTATCTTATATAATCTTTGGCACCGACGAAAGGTAAAGGTGCGAAAAGATACACTCTCCGGGCGTCTTGGCAAGTGAAACGCCGGCCGCTCCGGGGACGCGACAACTAAAGCAAATTCTATTTTACAAGTAGAATGACCCATTTCATACGTATATGTCGTGCCAAAGATTATGTTCACTTGAACACCCCCGTTCGAGACAAGAAAGTATCTATCTAAAACAGAATCTCTAGAGTGCAAGAGACGTTTTACATACGTGCATCGGGCGGTATCGAATATCTTTCCATTTTCTTTGACCCTAAAGTGCAATTTAAACAAATTTCGAAAAATTTGTCTAAAAATACTAACAAGACACACTGACTGTGTGGGGCTTCCTCCTTAATGCCATGGCAGCAGTTGGCTGATTTCATATTTGTTTTTTTTTTTTTTTTTCCAGACGTATATAAGGTGTGTGTGTGTGTGTGTGTGTGTGTATGACTGAGGCAGCCAGCAGCGAGGACATTACACCCCAACGCTGCTTTAAGATTACTCGACGTTTAAGTTTATACTTTTTTGCTTAGTTCGTTGAGCTTTGAATAAGAATAGATTTTTCTGTAGATACATGTATTTTTGATTATGTATTCCTGGTTCCGTGCTGGGAACATTGTGGTAGTGACGACACGCCCTGAAAATATGATTTCTATGATTTTGTTTAGCTAAAGATGTTCTGGTCATGTTTTTAAGATCCTTAAAAAGTGAAAAAATAAGCCAAAAAGCTGGAGCCGTTAAATCGGGCGAACGTTGTAGCGAGTTTAATATTTAAAACATTTCCTCAAGAGAGAATATTCAATGCGTATTTGTGAATCATGTGGTTTTACCTCGTGAAACAAACTGAGTGTAAAAATATAGGTGTAACTGCCGAACAAGTCTTCGCAGTTTTCCATTATAAATTTTCAAAGTTAATTGTGGAAAAAAACGTAAGGAAAGAAATTTTTCAACAATTGTACAGGGTGATTGGTATAGGTGCACCAAAAAGCTGTTGGGTTAAAGCAAGAAAAAAATCGTCTATTTCCCTCCGTTTAGGCGGGAGGGGCAATTTTCTAAAAAATTGACTTAAAACAGAAAACAAATTATTTAAAAACAACGGTAAAACTTGCAATGCACTGTCATACCTTTTTGGAAAGCCAGAAATCTCTTCTTTAATTTTCATTTTAAATTAAGTTGCGTTTGTGTATAGTTTTTAAAAAATTAATTTTCAAACTCCAAATTTTGAAAAAAAAAAAAAAAAAAAAAAAAATTAAAAAAAATTTTCAAACTATTTTTTTTAACCCCCTCCTGTACGATTTTTTTCTTGTCTTAACCCAACCTACTCGTTACAGCTTTTTGGTGCACCTTATACCAATCACCCTGTATAATAGTGGCATAATAGTGGTTTCTGTGTTAAAATCTTCAAACTACATATGTATTATTTAAAGATTTTAATACAGAAATGATGTCAATCGGGCAGGCGGCAAGGCCAAGCTTGTACTTAAATCAAATAATAAATCGAAATCTAATCAATAATAATAATCAATCTATAATAGTGGTACTTATCTGTCTATCTATTGGCATGCAATGCAGTGCGGTTCAGTTAGCGATTTTAGGCGAGTTTCAATGAGGTAATTTTCAGTTCTTAGTGCAAAATAAATTTGTTTTGATGAAAATAAAAATAAAAAAAAAAGAATTTTTTATCTGTTATTATTTGAATACCCTCTCAACTAACATTTCAGTTTCGGTTCGGCTTAATAGAGGCTCTATTTACTTCTATTAAGCCGAACCGAAGCTGAAATGTTAGTAAGGTACTGACATGTCTAACGGGCTTGTGACAATTTCATGATGTTCACTACTAATCCTATACAATTTTTTCCTGTCTTGAACCTTATATTAAAAGCATCACCCTGCATTTTTAACAAAACATTAACGTTCGTAGCACGTTCGTGGCATTGGCACAGTGCATATAGTGTTTGACTGCTAACCTGGACGTGTGGGCTCGAGCCCGGGCTAAGTAACATTCTTTTCTATATTCCCAAGTTTCAACTGGATGCCACCCGTGGAATTTCATGAGATAATAACCATCTAATTCTCAATCCACTGTGCCAACACAAAATCTTTCCTTTCCTTTTATTCCTTCTAACCAGAACTTTAAAGTAATTAAATATATTGTGGCTTAAGTACTAGTTAAGTATAATTCCTCGGTACTTGTACTTGAACATTTTAAGTACAATTACCACGGAATTGTACTTGTACTTAAATTCCACTAAGGAGTTTAAAAAAATTGTATTCATTACTTTAGTAATTAAATACTGTACTTAAATACTTTTAATTCCTTTAGTACCTACTTATAATTCCTTTTAAATTCCTTTTGTAAAAAAATATGAGATAAGAAAAAGAATTAAAAGGAATCAAAAAGAATTAAAAGTACTTATAGCCCAGGAAACAAAAACATGGCTCCATACAAGTTTCTAAATTTTGGTAATAGCTTTGATACTTATATATATTGTACCTAATACTACTATACAACTTTTCAGAAATATCTTTGGGTGTGGCTGTTGAGCAAAAAAAAAATAACGGGATTTTAGTGTGATTTTTTTTTTTTATTTTTGGGAATTCTTTGTTTCATGAAAATGGCTATATCTTTAAATATAATTGGTTTAGAAACAAGATTGGTACGTTAAATTATTGATAATTATTTTTTCTTTAATAATTAAATATAATAAGGAATATATATACGATAAAAACTTTTTAAAAATACACAAAGAGTCAAATTTTTTGAAAAAGTCGTAATGGAGGTTGGTTTAGTTTTGTTTATTCGTAACTTGATAACAAAAAATGTCCAGTTTTCAGAATTCAATTGTGCAGAAAACCTCATTTTTAGAATTACAAAAAAAAAATGTATTTAACTGTGTTTGATAAGATTTTAATTGCACCCTTTCTTCACAAAATTCCTATAGAGACATGCCTCCATACAAAATTCTAAATTTCGGTAATAGGTTTGATACTTACTTATATTGTACCTAATACCAATATATGTCTTTTCAGAAACATCCCCACCTGTGTATCCTTGGATTTTATAGATGTAGGAATAAGTTTGAAATTGTTTTTTCTTAAATTATAAAATATAAAAAAAATAAATTCATGCGTAACACTTTTTAAAAATACACTAATTTTTTTTTTTTTTTTTGTAAAAAAAAAAGTCGTAATGGATGTTTTTTTTTTTTTGTTTTAAAAGAAAAAACAAGCCCACGCCTCTTTCCCCTTCAGATGCCGCACGCGCTGGGGTCCATTTTCACCGAGTACGAAAGCAATTACGATTGCAAGTCATATCGGCACTTATATTAATTATTTGATGTTAGATAATAATACAAAAAATGTTGGTTGAATTTGGTTTTACCGTAGCCTTATACAAAAAAATACACAATCTGCACCCTTTTAAAGAACCAATTCTAAAGAAATTCTCATTTTTCAGAATTACATAAAACGTTTGTTTACCTGGTTTTGAGAAGATTTTAAATCTACCCTTTTTTAATAATAGTTCCTATTATGTAGATTATCGCTGACTTTAAGTGACTTACAGGATTATTTTATTTCTTGGAAAATTAGCAGGTATGCAGGTAGAATAAAGTAAGAATGCATTGTACTATTTTTTAAGTACCTGTGCTAGTTGCACAAAAAATTATTAGTATAAATTTGTCATATTCAAAGGGTTATTATTCAGTTTAATTGTGAACATCAAAGTGTAAAGATTATTTTTGAATTTCAAGGTGTAAAGTTGTGAAAAAATAACACTTTATAATGTCAGATAATAATAGTATTTGTGTCATTTGTGATCAGTGTATACAAAAAAAAGATGGTGTACTTGTGAAAAGGGGTATTGATACCTTAATTGAAGCATTAAAATCGAGGAATGATAATTTGTGGACAAAATTTGAAATTGTTGGAGAAATTTTGTTACATACGGAGTGTAGGAAAAATTATACAAGAAAGGATAGTATTTCTGCTTTCAAAAGAGTGTGTCAACAAGGTAACAAAACTTAATAAGTTATAAAAACTATAATATAAGTATTCATTATTTTATTATCTTTTCAGAGCCATCTCCATCGTCTTGGAGCCGCCAAAAAAATTTGAGATCCAGCGGTACATATTTTGATTTCCATAAGAATTGTTTATTTTGTGCTGAAGAGATTGGAGGAGTTGACAATAAAAATATGGGTCGGCAGAAGCAAGTCAGTGTTGTAACATCATCAGAAATGCAACAAAATATTCAGGATCTTTGTTGTAAGCGCAATGGTGATTGGGGTAGTACTGTCAATACACGAATAAGCGGCGTTGATAGTTTATGGACCCAAAAACCAAGATATCATCTCAAATGCTATTGCAAATTCAGGGAAATTACCATATTATCGACTGGAAGCAAACCCAAAAATGAGGACTGTCGTGCAGCTTTTGAAGCCTTGTGTAACTTTAAAGACACAAGTAATGAATGCCAATTTACAAATTCAGTGGCAATGACGTGGATTTGTACGGCGACTACTATTTCAGTACCGTTAGCTATTCAATTTCAATAGTAAATATTGTAAGAAAAATGAACATTATCTTTTTTTTTTCAACTTTCAAAGACGATTTTTCCAACTTTACGGTTCCTTATGAAAAAATAAATTACATTTTCTTAAACTGAGTTAGGGCCCAGTTATAGCTATCATTGAAAACCATCATTGAAAATATTAATTGTCAATTTTGAGAGATTTTGAAGAAAAAATAAATGATTATTTTGATGCCAAATTAAAGCTAATTGACTTAAAAATTATTTCTATGTAAAACAAAATTCAATTTGGCACAACTTTTCTCATAAAATGAATTTCAATTTTTCAATGATGAACTACCTTACCAATGATCATTGAAAAAATTAAAAGTTACGTTATGGGGAAGGTATGAGTCAAAATGAATTTTTTTTAAGGAGAAATAATTTCGAAGTCGTAAGCTATATTTCTGCATCAAAATATTCAATGATTAAACTTTCGAAGGGTCTCAAAATCAAAAGCTAACCTTTTCAATAATGGTTTTCAATGATAGCTATAACTGGCACCTTTGGTGCCAGTTACAGCTATCATTGGAAACCATCATTGAAAAAGTTAATTGTTGGTTTTGAGAAACTTCGAAAGTTTAATCATTGAATATTTTAATGCAGAAATATAGCTTAGGACTTCAAAATTATTTCTCCTCCAAAAAAAAATAATTTTGACCCATATCTTCCCTATAACGTAACTTTTATTTTTTTCAATGATCAATGGTAAGGTAGTTCATCATTGAAAAATTAAAAGATGTTTTATGAGAAAAATTGTGCAAAATTGAATTTTGTTTTACCTATAAATAAATATTAAGTCAATTAGCTTTACTTTGGCATCAAAATAATCACATATTTTTTCTTCAAAATGTCTCAAAATTGACAATTAATATTTTCAATGATAGTTTTCAATGATAGCTATAACTGGCACCTTAAATTGGTCATCATTTGAAATATTTTGAATCTTTGTTAAATGTACCGTTGTATTTTTTTTCTTTTTTTTTAGTTAGAACTCAAATATTTTCTAACACGTTTCATGATGGATTAAGTTAAAAAATTTCCAAATAGTGTGTTATAAAAACTGTTGTTATACCACATATGACGGAAAATATAATAGAGAACAAATAAATACTGCATTTAGTTTAATGGGTCCCGTTAAACACTCCATTTTAACAAAATACACTTAAACAAAATGAAAAAAAAAATCATTTTCTTCAATTTGTATACAAATTTGACAAATTTAGTGCTACTTTATAAAACAAGTTAACATACAATCTTAAGAACCATTTATTGCTGCATAATTTAAAATAGTTTTGAAGTTCAAAAACTGTACCGTTATATTTTTTTTTTTTTTTTTTTTAAGAAAAATCATTTTTTTTTTTTCATGGTTGTCTCTTGAATAAATTCAAAATATTTTGAAAATGGTAATTATTTTATCTGTAACCACACATTTTAAACAATGCGAAATCGAATAATAAACAAAATAAATTACTTTTTTTTTATAAAAATTTTTTGACTGTTAACTTGGAACGATAAGAACTGTAAAAAAAAATTACAAAATTTTTACTTCTTCAACGTTTAATAAAATTTTTACCAAGTTTAAGACACTTTAAAAAAAAAAAACAAAATTCTTTTATCTTATGTCAAATATAATTTTGCGTAGTTTGATGTATTTTTCAAGTTTTTTGGATGCGCCGTTATATTTTTTTTTTTTTTGTAAAAACTGCAAACATTCAGTTTATTCACTTTTTCAACGCTTACTAAATTTTTTTAAAATTTAAGGTCGTAATATACAAAAAAAAAAAATGAACACAGTTTTATGCTTTAGTAAATTTTGGATCATATGAATTTTTTCAGCTTTCTGAAATGTACCGTTATATTTTTTTTTTATCATTTGAAACTTTTAAATTTTTGTTCATGGTTCCCTATCCATTTTATTGAAATTATTTAAGATATATCTAAAAGAAAAATCTCAAAAGTATCTCAAACAATGTTGAATTTAACAGTGAAAAAGAGTGTGTTTTTTGATTTTGTTATATTTTGTTTACAATTCCGTTTTAACAGTAAATACTGTAAAAAATTGTTTAAAATGTTCACTTTTTCAAGTTTTTATAAAAAATTGATAGAGTGAACGGTACATAATAAAATAAAATGTTTACTATCTTGTTCTAAATTCAATTCTGCATCGTTTGAGGTATCTAACAATTTTCTTAAATGTACCGTTATATTTTTTTTAATTTATACCTTAATTTTTTTTTTCGTGATTTGTCTTTGAATAAAATATTTTTTTTACAGAAGGGTACATAACACAAGCTTTTAAGATATATCAAATGACGCAGAATTAATTAGTTAACAAAACTGTATTTTTTGTTTTTATTTATATTTGGTAAAAAATAAATTTTAACGGAAAAAACCCAAAAAAAAAATTAAAAAATTTCAATTTTTCAACTTTGAATAAAATTTTTACTAATTTTTGGATTTTAGATATAAAAAAAACAAATGTTCTATGATAAAATATTTAATTATGTATTTTTTGAGATATTTTAGAAGTTTGTGGAATGAACCGTTATATTTTTTTTTTTTTTTGGTCATCACCATTTTATTTTTTTTCAAACGCTGATTACGCGGATTGCTCAACAGTTAGAGGCTAGGATATTTCCTCAAATACTCCTTTTAAATAGCTCTACAACCCATCAAAATCCTAAAGCTATTACCAAAATTTAGGATTTTTGCACAAAATTCCTGGGCTATTAAGGAATTCAAAATATTTGAAAAAGTGTTTAAGTACAGTATTTAATTACTAAAGTAGTGAATACAAATTTTTTAAATTCCTTTGTGGAATTTAAGTAAAAGTACAATTTCTCGGTACTGGTACTTAGAATTTAAGTACAAGTAGCGAGGAATTGTACTTCTTCTTAAAAATTTTAGGTACCAAGGAATTGTACTTGTACTTGTACTTGTACTAATGCTTAAATTATACAGGTCTGCTTCTAACTAGTGCCGTGCATTTCATTTAGAAGACCTGAGGTCTTACAGGCATAAACTTAAAATTATTATTATTATTATTCGTAATTTATACTTTAGTACTGATTGTCTTCTTAACATGAAAAAAAACTAAACTTCCAAGTTAAATATGTTAACTAATTTCTTCCCTGTTTAAATGTTAAAAAATTATGCCCTTCTAAAGTTTTTCCCATATAATTTGTATGATATAAACAAAATAGCGATGATAGGCCTCTAAACGTACAACTTTTGAGCCTATTTTTGTACAGATTTTTTAAAGACATAAATTATTACTTCATAATACAAAAAAAAAAATAAATAGATTAAAAAAAATTAAAATTTCAGATTTCTTGTAGAAAAAAAGGAACTTTAGTTTCAAATTCAGGTCTGTTCTTAAATAAAATAAAAATCTATAAACTAATTACTTGTTTCCAAGCATGATGAACATATAAACTTAGAATGGTCAGGACAAACGAATTTTGTACATGCGGTACATGATACCTACATGATACATAATAGTTACATCAGTCGTCGCGCGGATTACAATAGTACTCCACTTAACTTCACAACGCTTTCGCGACACAACCACACACGATCCGGACTCGCGATTCACTGAGCACAAGCGCAAACTATTTAACTGTAAGTAATAAAAGAGACAAAAAATAACCACCACTAGTTTTCCGGGAATTCTCAATTTGGCATTGGTTGATTACAATAGTAATCCGCGCGACGACTGCAGGGTTAAAGCATCAAAGCAACTTCGTTCAATTTGACCCCCCCTTAATGGCCACATGTTTTTTTTTATTTATTTTTCTTTAATAAACACAAATAAGGGTTCTCACCATACAAATTTTCTTATCCATTATTAAGAGCCGACTTTTCAATCATCAATAACACTTTATCTTAAGAATAAAATTTAACTGACTATCGAAAAATCGGCTACAAAAAAAAATATTATACGAATAAGAGCCGATTTTTCAATCATCAGTTAAGATTTCAGAGGAATAAATACTATAGCAACAGGAACAAATTTTTGTTTTATTCAAAGAGTGAGTACTATTAGTCCAGTCAAATCGTCACCGTGGGTGCCAGTTTCAGCAAAAAAATATAGAAGTTTTTTTCTCACTCGACTTTTATGTTTAAGGGGTCGCTAAATCCGAATTGCAACTTTGCTACTTCCTACGGACATGTCTTCACAAAGAAAATCGCAAAAAACCTCAAAATTTTCGACCTTTTTTCAGTTTTTTGCCAAAATGTCATAAAAATATGCACTTTTTGGATAAAATTATATTCTACAATTTATAGAACATAAAATTTCCTACAAAACACATAGGACGAACGGTTTGGCCGCTAGAGAACGCTGAAAAAAGGTCAAAATTTGGTACTTTTTGAAAACACAATTTTCTCGTTATTTTTTTGCTTGTAACTCAAAAACTATGCTTATTTTTATTAAAACTTGTTGCTTCAGCTAAAAGAACATTAAAATTTCTACAAATCTGACACCTTCATTACTTAAATTGGCCAAACAATGTAGCAACTAGAGCGCGTTGAAATTATATGTCATTTTACGAAAACACTAAACCATGAACCCAAAAGTGAGTGGATACCTATGTACGTACATATATTATAACTTTCCTTTTAAAACTATTTATTTGGACTTTAAAAAAATGATATTACTAATTAATTTATAAATAACCAAAATTATTTATATTAATTAGCATCAATAATCTAACATGTCGCTTAGGTAGCGGTTGAAGTTCCTGGTAGTTCTCCTGAAATACACCAGGGAAGAACCATGAGGATTATTAGCAATCAGTGTCAGTGAATTTAATATTCGTTGATGTATTCTCACTGACGCGATGCGTTGAGAGGCCGAGGAGTAGGCTCTTCATCTGAAAAAGGAAAGGTAAGATGATAGTGTTAGGGAAGCTGCATGAGAATTTTATTAAATTCATAGGTGGGTATTAGTGATTTGGAGATTAAAAATGTGATCAGCAATAAAAGTTACCTTTTTCTTTTGAAGCGTGCTCGTTTTCAGATGCCTCCACTACATCAAAACCATCATCAGGACAATATCTTTTGATGTTGTTGCAATTGCCCTGACACTGTTGGCAAAGACGGGAGCAATATAGCCCACCCTTCCTGCACCCACAATGTCCCTTGCAATCTGTCTTGCATTTGCAGGAAATTAGCCGGAGCAGTTTGTCAGGTGGAGGTTGCTAGAGGGTGGTAATGGGCTAAGGACCATATATACTTTTCATCCACCCGAACTCCAAATAGTCTTAAGAGGCCACAGCAGATTAGGCGGACGAAAATGAACCAAAACAAAATTATATGAGTCGAAAGGTGTATTAAGGCTGATAAAATAAATGCAAGTCTTGCAGTACCTGGTGGCGGCTGTTATGTGGGAGGGGCAATTTTCTAAAAAATTGACTTAACACAGAAAAAAAAAAATATTAAAAAACAACGGTAACATGTACAAAACCCTGTTATATTTTCATGAAAGGCCAGAAGTCACTTCTTTCATTTCCTTTTTAAATAAAGTTCTTTCAATGAATAGTGTTTGAATATTAATGTTTGAACTCAAAATTAAAATAAAAAAATTAAAAAAATGGTAACAAATATTTTGTTCGCAAAATTTCACGTAATTCAGTACTATTTTTGTTTCAAAAATTAAATGCCCTTATCAATTTGTAGTCAACAACTGAAAACCGAATGGTTCTATGACTTTTACTTTTTAAGATATTAAAAAGTAAATGAACCAGCTTTTTCATAAAAATAAGACAAATCCGGCTAAATTATCATTTCAGCAACCAGTTAAAGAGGACAAATATGCGGGAAAAAAATTATTACATTTTTGAAACTTGGTGGGAATGTCGGTAACCATAAGAATAAAGAATCCAAAGAGTCCATAAAAATATCTGTTTCCCACGGGTGTTTTTTGGAGGGGGAGGTATGACTTATCGAAATTAAAAAAATTATATTGATACAGTTTGGACATATGTATGATACATGATATTAGGGTATTTTTCAATTTTTAATCTAATGACATCAAAATTAAGGCGATTCAATAATCCTAAAAAAAGGTTTTTACCTTAAAAAATACCATGAAAAGAATGGTACATTGATGAAAATTTGTATAAATATTTAATTTGACATGAGAATAAAGGATCAAAAGAGTACATACAAATATCTATGACGAAAGGGTGTTTTTCTGAAGGAAAACAGAAGGTATGAAATTTTGATCATAACACCTATCCCCAGAATGGGAAGAAATTTATTAAAAATGTTTCATTTGTCAAATGCCAAGTTGGAAATTTATAAAACAATTTCATCACTTTACCATTCTTTTCAAGGTATTTTTTAATAGTTTACCAGTTTTACTGAAAAACAGTCATCTCTAGATAAAATGGACCACAAATTTTTTTAGGATTATTGTATCGCCTTAATTTTGATGTCATTAGATTCAAAATTGAAAAATACCCTAAACTCATGTATCATATGTCCAAATTGTATCAATATAATTTTTTTAATTTCGATAAGTCATACCTCCCCCTTTCCCCCTCCACAAAACACCCGTGGGAAACAGATATTTTTATGGACTCTTTTGATTCTTTATTCTTATGGTTACCGACATTCCCACCAAGTTTCAAAAATGTAAGAATTTTTTTCCGCATGTTTATCCTATTTTAACTGGTTGCTGAAATGATAATTTAGCCGGATTTGTCTTATTTTTATGAAAAAGCTGGTTCATTAACTTTTTAATATCTTAAAAAGTGAAAGTCCTAGAACCATCCGGTTTTCAGTTTTTGACTACAAATTGATAAGGGCATTGAATTTTTGAAACAAAAATAGTACTGAATTACGTGAAATTTAGCGAACAAAATATTTTTTACCATTTTTTTAATTTTTTTTTTTTTTTTCAAAATTTTGAGTTCAAACATTAATATTTCAAAAACTATTCATTGAGAGAAGTTTATTTAAAAAGGAAATGAAAGAAGGGACTTCTGGCCTTTCATGAAAATATAACAGGGCACTGTACATGTTACCGTTGTTTTTTAATAATTTTTTTTTCTGTTTTAAGTCAATTTTTTAGAAAATTGCCCCTCCCACCTAACAGCCGCCACCAGGGACTGCAAGACTTACATTTTTTTTATCAACCTTAATTCGACTCATATATTTTTTTTTTGGTTCACTTTCGTACGCCAAATCTGCTGTGGGCTCTTGGTCTAAAAGGATCTTTTATGAATCCCAGCCACGCTTGAACTTGTAGGTAGACTCGAAGTGGATGTTGACGTTCTGCGGCCTCTGTTGAGGGGAGAAATGCGAAATGCATCATGTGCGATGTTTGTTGGACACGGTCACAGCTAACTATATTTTCTTTATACATGCTATGAGCGGTTGTGATACGACTTCAGCGCTTTACAACCAATGAAAAATAAAGTTTATAAAAACCTTAAAGAAGATGCCAGATCTTGGACCTGCTATCGACATATTAAAAGACCTCAGGCTGATCTAGAGGCAGTTGTGAGTGGAGGAGAAAAATGTCTCCTTGTCCTCTATGGGTCTGAAAGAATATGTCATCCTTAAATAAATTGCGACCCAAAAAGCTTATAACATCTGCGTTTAAGGTGACATTAAATATCGCATTTCTCCCCTCAACAGAGGCCGCAGAACGTTAACAGCCACTGCGAGTCTACCTTCAAGTTCAAGCGTGGCTGGGATTCATAAAAGATCGTTTGGAGTTCGGGTGGATGAAAAGTATATATGGTCCTCAGCCCATTACGACCCTCGAGCAACCTCCACCTGATAAACTGCTCCGGCTAATTTCCTGCAAATGCAAGACAGATTGCAAGGGACATTGTGGGTGCAGGAAGGGTGGGCTATATTGCTCCCGTCTTTGCGCCAACAGTGTCAGGGCAATTGCAACAACATCAAAAGATATTGTCCTGATGATGGTTTTGATGTAGTGGAGGCATCTGAAAACGAGCACGCTTCAAAAGAAAAAGGTAACTTTTATTGCTGATCACATTTTTAATCTCCAAATCACTAATACCCACCTATGAATTTAATAAAATTCTCATGCAGCTTCCCTAATTATCATCCTACCTTTCCTTTTTCAGATGAAGAGCCTACTCCTCGGCCTCTCAACGCATCGCATCAGTGAGAATACCCCTTCAAGCAAAATCACGGACTTTTCACTTTGGAATGACTTGGGAATCCAAAAAAAACTGAGTGTCTCACACACATTAACAATTTTTCTGTGTACGCATGTAAAAAGAAGAACAAGAATCGAGAGAATTTTTTTATGCACGGAGAAATAGAGAGATTACAGTCATTTTTTATTAATTTCCACCACCTTTTTTTTTAGTTCGGTTTTGTAGGTAGCGTGGCGAAGACCATGGCTTTTTTATCTTTTTTTCTTGTGAAAACTTTAAGAAATTTCCAATCAAAAATACAAGTTTACTGTTTATTATATGTATATGTTAAGTTCTGAAAATATATAATGTATCTTTTATAATTGATAAATAAAAATAAAGTCTTGAAATGACCACAATTCTGTTTGTTTTGTTTTTTTTTTTTTTTGTATGCAATATGGAAACTCGACTAGATGGGGAGATTCATTCATTTTTGTTGGTCCGTTTTGGATTCCATTTAGGCTCCGTTTTCTCGGAATATGGTGAATTGGAATACTCTCTCTTTCTCACAATACATTCACATAATGGCTCCGTGGTGATTCTAATTTCCATACTAATTTGATCCGATTTGGAACGTTTTGGATCCGGTTTTGAAGCCGTTTATGAACTGGTTTCGGATCCAAAACGGACTTGCTTGCTTGAAGGGACATCACAAGAATATGTCAGATATATAAAAAGGTATAAACAATATTTAATTCACTGACTCATCATTGCTAATAATCCTCATGGTTCTTCCCTGGTGTATTTCAGAAAAACAACCAGGAACTTCAACCGCTACCTAAGCGACATGTTAGATTATTGATGCTAATTAATATAAATAATTTTGTTTATTTATAAATTAATAAGTAGTATCATTTTTTTAAAGTCCAAATAAATAGTTTTTAAAAGGAAAGTTTTAATATATGTACATACATAGGTATCCACTCACTTTTGAGTTCACGGTCTAGTGTTTTCGTAAAATGGCATAATTTCAATGCGCTCTAGTTACTACATTTAAGGTGTCAGATTTGTAGGGAATTTAATGTTCTTTAAGCTGAAGGAACAAGTTTAAGTAAAATTAAGCATAGTTTTTGAGTTACAAGCAAAAAAATAACGAGAAAATTGTGTTTTTCAAATAGTACCAAATTTTGACCTTTTTTCAGCGTTTTGTAGGAAATTGTATGTTCTTTAAATTGTAGAATTTAATTTCATCCAAAAAGTGCATATTTTTATGACATTTTGGCAAAAACCTGAAAAAACGTCGAAGTTTTGAGGTTGTTTGCGATTTTCGTTTTGAAGACATGTCCGTAGGAAGTAGCAAAGTTGAAATTCGGATTAAGCGACCCCTAAAACATAAAAGTCAAGTGAGAAAAAAAACTTCTATATTTTTTTCCTGATCAAAACACCATTGGACTGGACTATATCTGAGGTTTAACAGGCTATTAGAAAATTGGTCCTAAGTATAAAAAAAAAAAAAAAAAAAAAAACAGAACTAAAGAAATTATTAATATAAATGGTATTTTTAATATTTTCGCAAAAACGGTTCTGTTATTATTTTTATTGAAAAGCTACTAAAAAGATTAAATAACATAATGTAGATGCTGTAAAAAAAAATCAAAACTCAATGCATATTTCGAAAGCAGATTCAATTAGTGTGATCTACTTTTAAGGACAACACAGTTTTACTTAGCATCGTTATTAACAGTACATACTTCATTATCGGAAGACCCAATTTAAATTATTTGCTTGTATACAAAAGCTTCCAAAATGTTAAGTTGTAGTTGGATTAAAAAAAAAGTAATTCAATTTTTTAAAAAAAAAAATTTAATGCAATTTTTTGCAATTGAATTTTTGTTTGCATATTAATAATTGTCTAGGAAAATTAGATAAAAAATGTCCTTACTTCGAAAAAATTGCGACAAAGCTGAATTTTGTTGGAGCTTCATTTTTGTTTGTCCTAAACATTTCCTGAAAAGTAGGTACCCTAAATTTGGGGTGGAGCTAAAATTTTTTGGGGGGAATAAAGAGGAAAAATTCACTTTTTTTTCTTAATTACTCGAAAACCATAGGTTTTTTTTTGAAAAGAGGTGTAGGTACACATTTTAGCTCATAAAATTCTACACAAAAAAAAAAAATTATACCTAACACTTTTTTCGTATAATTCATAGATTTGGAGATAAACGGTCGAAAACATTTTGGTTTTCAAAAAATAAAACTATGGTTTTCGAATAATTTAGAAAAAAGTGCATTTTACACCTTTACCCCCCCTCCTAAAATTTTTAACTCCACCTTAAATTTAGGGTACTTTTGAGGAAATAATATAGAACAATAAAATGAAGCTCCCAAAATTCAGCTTTGTCGGAATTTTTTCGAAGTGAATATCTTCTTTTCCTTGACTATAATGGCTTTTTATTTTTGCATAAATTCATATTTTTTGTTCCAGAAATCAAATTGCATCTTTTTTATTTGGCTCAAATAATTAATTTTGCTTTTGAACTTTGGTTTAATTTTGTTAAATTTCAATCATTGTTTTCTTTATTTATATTTAAAAACGGGCCCAAAATTTTAAACAGGTTTAAGTATGATACTACTTAACATCTTTCTAATTTAAAAACAGTTTACTCAAGTTTTCTAAATTTTAAATAATTCTTAACTAGTATGATAGATAATAAACCAACTTTTTGTTTGTTGTTGATTTATGTTTTTAAATAAATTAATATTATTGAAATTTTACATAAGCCACATGAACATAAAGCCAGGTACATATATGTGATCCAGATATGCATTTTATTTTAGATATTAAAGAGAAAAAACAGTTGAAAATTGATTTGTAAAAAATATATAAACTAAAAATTGAATTGCTATTGCTATTTCACTCTAACCTTCAATTAACATTTATTTGTTTTTTTTAGTATCAATATTTTTTTATAACAAAACTGTTTTTATCAAACACATTGCATAAATAACCCGTTCCTTGTTATACATTTTTCACTTTGCCATCTAACCCCTTGTAAATTAAGAGATTTTATTTATTTTATTTTTAAACTTGCCATCTAAAGATTAAAAAGAGAAATAAAACCAACCACAATGTCCCCATTAAACGTGAACAACATAAATCCATTCGACTATTGCAGATGCAGAATCTCAACCGCTCGCTATCTCCAATTTGTCAAAGGTTAATGATATTTCTTCGTGTTTAATTTATTTTTTATTGATTATTTATTGAATTTCTGGTCATTCCATTGATTCACAAAACACAAATCTTAAGGTACGATAAAAGAAAGTAGAGCAATTACATTAAACAGAAGTTTTTTTTTTTTTCAAATACGTTTTTGAACTTGTTCTTTGGTGAAGCAATTGAATTCTGCATAAACACGATTGGGTGTTTTGTGATGATATAAATAGGGCTGGCCACGAGACGAGACTCTCTGAGACTTTTGTAAGTCTCGTCTCGGTCTCGTGAAAATCGAAAATTTTCAGTCTAGTATCGGTCTCGTGTCGGTCTCGTATAATTATTTTTTAATTTATTAGACTCTCTGTAAATGTCGGTCCAAATATACAGTCTCCTCTCGGTTTGCTTAAAAGGCAGTCTCGTCTCGTCATGCGAGACCGAGACTTTTCTCGTCTCGTGGCCAGCCCTAGATATAAAATCTATCTACATATACTCGTATATTTAATTCTTTATAGATTCCTCTGTAACAAATTAATTTTAAAGGGAATCGATAGGGTCCTATACTAACATCTATGTTAGATTTGGTAAGGGTGTTATTAGATTATCATATCATATAATATGTATATGGCAAACTTGCCTTATAAATACGTTTCACAAGCGACAATGTAAGTGTGATGGACATATTTTTATGACAAAATATATACAGGCTGCCCCGTAAAGAATGGA
Source organism: Melangyna quadrimaculata (assembly GCA_949320155.1). Classification (NCBI taxonomy): domain Eukaryota; kingdom Metazoa; phylum Arthropoda; class Insecta; order Diptera; family Syrphidae; genus Melangyna; species Melangyna quadrimaculata. The sequence continues at coordinate 229,058,892 of OX439483.1, read as the reverse complement.
TTACCCTCAAATGCCTCATAGTAGACTTTATGACCGTCCTGAAAACTGATAACAAAAAGTTCTATCCTAACCACAAGAAAAGATACATGCATTTTTTTGTACAGTGCATTATTTTTTGCCTTACTTTAACTTTTTGAATGTAGTAGCCCGTAGCGTAATGGTTAGTGCGTTCGACTGTCACGCTGGAGGTCTGGGATCGCTTCCCAGCCTCGTCCACCTAAAAAATTTTTTTCAGGGCAACTGCCTCTTGCGGGGAATTGACAAATCCTCCAAGAGTATCACTTGTCACGAATAAGTGCTTCTCGTCTAGCCGTTCGGATTCGGCATAAAATTGTAGGTCCCTTCCATTCCTGTCGAAAGGCGCACACAGGAATGGTTGCAAGTTGTTAGTCACTAGGCCCTGGTTCTTCATGAGCCGTTGTGCCACTCGTTTTTTTTTTTTTTTTTTTTTAACTTTTTGAATACCACGACTTCAAGTGAATGAATTCCACCGTTTTTTTTTTCGTAGCAATATTTTACATTACTTGTGCCAGAACATAAGTAGAAGAAAATTATAATAACTGTTGGACTTCTTATAGGACGGGAGGCGACCGTAGGTTTACCCATCTCATCGCGGCTTCAGAAAAGAATGATGCCAATTTAATAGCTTTAGTCTTAACATTAACAAAACCGCTGGCCGTACAAGGTTTTTCAAGTGCCAATGGGTAGCAAACGCACTTTTTCGGTTGCATTTTTGGCTTAGGGTATCAAATGAAAGCTAAGACTTCCCTTTTTACAAAACCAGTCGTCGGACAGACTTTTGTTGGTTGTTGTAGCGAGTCCGACCACTTTTGTAAAAACAGCTATTTTTGTATCTATTGCGTTTAACAGGTGGACAACTATGCAAAGCTATTTCATATAGCCTAGAAAAACGCTTTTACCACTTAAATGCTTTTTAAATGCAAAGGTTAAAATAATAGCTCTTTTTACAAAAGTGCTCGGACTCGCCGCAACAACCAACAAAAGTTTGTCCGACCACTGGTTTTGTAAAGAGGTCAGTCTAAGCTTTCATTTGATGATTTATTTATAAAAATCCATCATGGTTTAGGTATCCTTAGCCAAAAATGCAAACGAAAAAGTGCGTTTTCTACGCATTGGCACCTGAAAAAACCTTGTCCGACCAGCGGTTTTGTTAATGTTAAGATTAAAGCTATGAATTGGTATTATTCTTTCCTGAAGGCGCGATGAGATAGGTAAGCCAACGCACAGTGTGGGAATTCACTCATCTAGCGGAATTAAATTAATAGCGCTTACAGCTTAACCTTTCCCGGCTGGAAAAATGCCCAGTTTCTGTCTAGTTTCAAAATGGCACTAGTCAGTTTTCTTTAGGGAAAATCTAGACGAGGAAAGCTTGTCAAATATACGCCAAGCCCTTGAAAGTTTTCAGTAAGTAAAATTTAGACGAGGAAAATGTTTCATACTCTCGTGAGGTTCTCGCTCGTAAGAACTTGTTGGACGTTTGGCATCCTATCAGACTAAGCACTATCGTTATTGATACATATGCTAAATTTTAACTAAACAAATTGAATCGAAAAATACAAATTTTAACTTTTATTATAATTGATCAGTTTTGGTTTCAAAAAAAAGTTAAAAATTTCACGCTCTTGCAAATCCTGCCAAGATATACATAGGTATTTACTTTTGAGAATCTCTATTTTCACACCCCCGCCAAAGGCTTTTTGAACTTTTCATTAAAATTAATCAAAAAATATAATTTACTGTCTTAAACTATATTTACTTAATTCCAGATGGTTCATCTCAAGTGGTTCATATCGGTTGTTTTTGTGGTGGGATGTAGTTTAGATTTAGCGCATTTTTGTACACGATACTCAATCAAATAGTATGATAATAAGCGTATTTTACAAAAATGTCCAGTATCATACTAAAATTATTGCTTTAATATCGTATTAAATTCATAAAAATCAGCGCTATTAGTTATTCAGGTTTTTATTTTTGATCTGAGTTATTTATATGTTTCTAGCAAAAATATGAACAAATCTAGTCTAGGGCCGAGGCAAAAGGGTTCATAATCGACAAGGCCCTAGTTTTGGCCATTACTCAGCCATGCTAGGGCCTTGCCAGATTCTACTTAAATCTCGCAGTGCCATGTCGAAAACTAGAATGTTTTTCTGCGCGGGTTTTGATAATTTTTTTTTCGCAAGATTTATCATAAATATGTGAATAATGAAATTTAACTATAAATTTTTATATACTCCGCCCAATTTTTGATGTACAGATATCTAAAAGTACAAGTTTTTGGCAGTTTTGGTAGACCAATTTGAAAAAAAAAATTACGGTCACAAAAAAAAACTTGTTTTTTTGTTCGTATAAAACTCATAATGAATATATACAAAAAAAGTAGAACCACAATTACTTACATATTTATAAATTTTTTTCATTTACAGAGCTCTGAAAGTAGAGGTTTTTTCACTTTGGTATACCCTTCTTAAAAAATGAATTTCACTACTATTAAAAAAGCTTTGCTGCTATTTTTTTTGTATACAAAAATATACAAAAATGAAATTAAACTACAATGATTTATATACCTAGCCAAATTTTTGGTTAACAAAGGTCTGAAAATACGCGTTTTATGCACTAAGGTATACCCATCTTAAACAAATTAATTACACTGACAAAAAACCTTGTGGTATCTTTTTTGCTTATATGTATTAATAATGGACATAGATACTAACCTTTAAAACTACGTTTAAGTTGAGTTGATATGTGTTTAGGGTTGCCAGATACTCAATTTTAAATGGTGTTCAATTTTTCTTGTCCGAGCAAAATTTTGACTTTGAGGACTATTTTGTTCAAAAAATGCGTAATAAACATACAGTTTTCTTATTTCTACCTGATGAACAAAACAATAATAAAAAAACTCATTGATACGTGCACTCAAAAACCCATACATTTTATGATACTTGGAAAAATCTAAACCAGGTAAAAAAAATCGAATTTGGGTTTTTACTTATTTTTATTGCAGCACTTTACAATTGGAGTGGTTTTCCTTAAAGTTTATAGTTTGTAGGTAATTTTTAAGACTGTGCAATAATGAAAAGGGTTTAAAGTGTACTTATGCCTACTTGCCTTGCTGTCAAAACCCTATAATTACCTAACCTCTTCTCAGGGAGGGTTAAATTTGGGGTATGAATGTTTAATGGGTAAACTAACTTAATCAGTGGTATAAATAAGAAAGCGTTATGTTTATTTTATTACACATTTTTGAAAAACAAATTACCTCAAAGTCAAAATTTTGCTCTGGCAAGAAAAATTGAACATTATTTAAAAATGAATATCTGGCAACCCTAAACACCTATCAGCTCAACTTAAACGTAGTTTAAAAGGATAGTATTTCAACTAAAAAATGTTCAAAATGAGGTCCTTACCATGAGCACTGACAGAGAAATTGACCTTAACATGGGTCAGGGTACACCAAAGTTAGACTTGTTTTAAATCGTCAAAAAGTGATGTGAGAGTTGAAAAACAGATTTTACTGTAGAATAATTTTTTTCTTAGAATATGACCAAGAATCACATCCCAAAGTATGGCACACGAATTACCGGACACCCTGTATAGGGGCATTCTAGAAAAGTGGTAACTTTGTATGTTTATATATTTTATTTGGGAAACAAATGAAAATATTTTTTATTTAAAGTACTATCTCTAACCTTACTTCTAAGAGTAGTCACATCTCAAAAAACACTTAAATAGTAACATGTTAAATTATACAAAAATTTAACTTGCAAACAGTCCAGCGTCCTTACAAATCAGCATGTTAATTTGAAAATAATTTGGTTTGATTCATCTTATTATTAATACTTTTTTGTATTATTTTCTTCTTCTATCTTCCCTTTTGAAATGTCAACACCTATTTTTTGCTGGTAAGCCAAGTGGAGGCATACATTTACCATTTTTTAAATCATATTGTCAAAATGTCGAGCACGTGACAATTTGACAGTTTAGTTTTATGTATTACCAAACTGAGGCTAGTAGCTTTTTATAATTTACGACTTAAACATCGCAGGAAGTGAGCCATTTTATACATAATTTCGTTTAATTTTATCGTGCTAAAAACATGTAAAAAAAGGTGATTAACATATTGTCGGGCACGTGACGCGTTTTATTAAGTCTTTGAAAACCAAGAAAAAGTGTTTATTTTGTCTAGTAACATAATATTTGCAGAGGAGCAATAGACGTATTATAATCGTGTATACTTTGTTTTTGGAAATTTCAAAATTTGACATCAAGTTTTGAATTTAAAAGAACCAATATAAAGTTGACGGGACATTTACATTTTTTTCAATATTTTTGTTGCTTTTTTTAAAGCACGTAGTTATACTTGTTTTTAAATTAAAAACGAATCTTAAGACTAAAAATTGACTAGATGTTGTTATGTTAGGATAAAAAGGAATAAATAAATAAATAAATAAATAAATAATTAAATAAATAAATAAATAAATAAGTAAATAAATAAATAAAAAAAATAAATAAATGAAGGAATAAATAAATAAATAAATGAAGGAATAAATAAATAAATTAATAAATAGAAAAATAACAATTAACAACAATAAACAAGCATTAAAAAAAAGGTAAATCTATACAAATGTATAAGAACAACATATAGTTATATACTTTGCAAAAACAAATGATTTGACAAAAGAATATACAAAAAAAAGGAACACATGTATTACGAATAAATTTCATTTATAAGGCGATTCTCAGCACAGAAACAACTAATTACGAACCGATCAGTAAGTTATTGAATTCTATTATAAATCGATTCAACACCCGCTCTTCTATGAAGATCTAATGTTGAATGATGCCATGGAAGGTTCAACACCATTTTCAATAATTTATTTTGGGAAGTTTGCAATTTTTTTAAATGACATTTAGCGCAACCTCCCCAAACAGGACATCCATACAAGAGAATAGATTGAAAAATTACTTTATGCAATATAATTTTATTGTCATTTGACAACTGGGACTTCTTTAAAGTTTTGCAAGTGTGTTCTTGGAATGTTAGTTTGGTATCTAGGTGTATACCAAGGTACCTAACTGATTTTTCCCAACTTATATTTAATCCATTAACTTGGAGCTGTCTTCTTGGAAGATAGCAAGGTTTTCTTTTTCTAGAGAAAAAGATGGCTTGCATTTTTTCCATTATCAACTTAATCTTCCATCTATTAAAATACGCCTCTAAGACTTTTATCGCATTTTTGAGTTTGTCTCATTATTGAGACTGAACTTATGCGATGAAAGAATTGCCGTACCATCAACAAAAATTGGTGACTCACATTCAGGTAAATTAGGAAAATCTGAAGTAAAAATGTTGAACAAGACGGGGCCAAGAACAGAGCCTTGGGGGACACCAAAATCAAAACCTACAGAGTCGGAAACACCACAATTAACATGTACTGTGAAACATCTATCAGGCAGGAAGCTTTGGATAATTTTGCACATATAAGACGTTAAATTGAACTGTAACAATTAAAAAAATCATTCCACTATGCCACACTGAATCAAACGCTTTTTCAATGTCTAATATTAGCATACCAGTTGACTTATCTTGTGAACGATTTCGTGGTACATAATTGCAAATTCGCTTAACTTGATGAGAGGTATTGTGGAATCGCCTGAAACCAAAATGTTGATCGGGGAATATTTTATTTCTCGTAACAATAATAGAGATTTTATCTTTCAGAATTTTTTCTAATATTTTACTTACACTACTTAAAAGGCTTATTGGCCTTAACTTGTTGGATTCTCTCTTGGCATACCGACCTTAAGTATAGGTATTATTTTCGCCTCTTTCCAAACTTTCGGCAAGTATTGAAGTCTTAGACATGCGTTTATTATGTAGGTTATATATGAGATGCCCAATGCTGGTAGATTTTTTAGGTATATATTTTGTATCCTATCTAGAACGGCGGTTTTTTTTTAACTTTTACCGTACAGATAATATTTTTAACATCATTATCTTTTACTAGGAAACTTAAAGGAGTTATGGCTATTGATGTATAAAATGCTTCGATAGTCTCAATAACCTGGGTATTTGTTGTGCTTTCACCTAAACTTTGTGAAACACTGTGGTTTTTCAAAAAAATATCACTTTATACTTTAGCTTTTTCAACGTCGGTGTAAAGGGTTTTTGTAGGGGTTTTTAAGAAGGGCATATTTTTTCCTTTGTTTTTTTTGCTAGTTTAATAATGTTCCAAAAGGGTTTATTATTTTTGTCAAGAGCGTTCAGTTTTGCACTCCACTGTTCATTTCGAAGGTTAGAAATTTGAGCCGATATAAGTTTGTTAAAATGTGAAACCATTTTTTGGGACAAGGGCTGATGATATCTTTGCCAGTTTCTTCTATGTGCATTTCTTGTTTTTATGAGTTCTAAAATGTTTTAACTTTTATTTTTGGAACACATTCATCTACACAACTTAACATGGTTTCTGAAAAAGTTTGAACAATTGTGTAAATATCAGCCTCTCTAGAAATGCTTTCTAAATCTAGAGAATAGTTTTGCAGTTTTGTTTTTATTTTAGAGCGGAACGATGGCCAATTTGCTCTTTTAAGATTTTGGATATATTGCACTTTTTCAATCCCTGACCAAAGAAGACGACAGTAAACAGGGATGTGATCAGAACTGAGTGCATTTATGGACAGAGGGGGTGTTATTTGTGTTGAAACGTTGGTAACAAACAAATCGAGGACGGAAGGGGAGCCACGAGAACCAGCAGGAAAGTACGTTGGAGTTGATGGGAACATAATACAAACAGGAAAATTAAGAGAGAGGTTAGATAAAATATTGCCCCAAGCGTTTGCCTTTAGGCATCCCCAATCTCTGTGACGACAATTGAAATCTCCACTGATCAAAAATTCATCTCTTATTGCAAAACAAATTTGGAAGATCGTTTTTGAGTAGTTTTCTCTTTAAATCCGATGATGTCCCGCCAGGAAAATATACACAATAAATCTTAATATTCTTTTGATTGCTTAACTCTATTTCTATTCCTATGTTTTTCACACAGTGCGGAATATGGGCAAGAGCGAGTGTTGAATCGACTTTCTAACTAAAATTGCAAAGCCACCGCCTTTTTCATCTGTTCTATCTACACGATAGCAGTTGAAATCAGAAGAGGGGAGTCTAATTTCAGATGTAAGCCAAGTTTCTGGTACCAATGCAACATCAACTTATTAAAAAATCTATAAATTCTAAATATTTGCTGCGATTGCTTTTTGCGTTCCATGTAATTATATTTATATAATCATTTATAATCATGTTACTTATCATTTTTAGAATATAAAACTTTAGTGGTTAAATGTGCGATGACATTGAATTGATCTATTCTAGTTTTACAATTTGATAAGTTTGTTATCATCTCCATGCAGAGAGAATTTAATTCTTCAATAGAGAAGAGTGAATTATCGTTGCATTCGTTGTTGTTGATTGCTGACATTGCAGAAGCCGTGACGGTGACACCAGTAGGAGAATTATTCGACCATGCATTATTTGTTGGTTGCTTAAAATGCGTGTTTGCATTAGGTTTGCTACCTGAAGGGGCCTGTCTTCGCTGTGGAAGCGATGGGAAATCGGTCATTGACCCAAACAAAACCGGTTCCTGAGGAATGGGTATACGCGAAGCTTGTGCTGCTGTTGTTGTAATTCTTGGTTGCGAAAACGATTTTCTGCCTGACGTTCTTTCTTTGATTTGTAAGTATTTTGTTCTGCTCACACAAATTAAATCCGTTGCTTTATGTTGACCGTTGCAGTTGGCACATTTAGGAGATGAATCATTTTTGCAGTCATTAGTCTGATGAGAACCAGCGCAGATAGCACAGTATGTCTTAATATGGCAATTACGTTCTCCATGACCGAACATCTGACAATTGCGGCACTGTGTTAATTTACCTTTTCATTTCCTTTGAATATTCCAGTTAACTTGAGTATGTAGAATGGATCGATAGTTTTTTTTAATTCGTTCAGTTTGATTGAACCACTTTCTAATGAAATTAAGTAAAATGTGTCACAGTATTGATCATATTTTTTAATTATTTGTTTTACTTGGATGCATTTAAGACCGAGTTTAATCAGTTCGCACTTGAGTTGGTTGACTTCGATATTTTCTAAGCCGTAAAGAACAATTTTAAAAAGCTTTTCACTTTTGAGGTCATGTGAAAAATACTGACAGTTTTCCTCATTTAGTTTAGTGATAACAGAATGAAACGTTTCAAGGGATTCACAAATAATTTTTATTCCTATAGATAACTTTTTCACTGAATAATCTGTGATTTTGATTGATTTCATTAAAGTATGCACAAATTCATTTGTTTTCTTCAACAGTTTGATTGGTGGAACATACACTTTTTTTTCTTTTGGCGTTATAATTTCGTCCATATCTTCCATATCATCGTCGTTATCAGGTTGACTATGTAAAGGGTTCCAATATTTGGAGTCCTTCGAATTAATAGTATCTTTTTTACGATTTAAGTTTTCCATATTGGAACAGATTTTTTTATCCGAGGGCAATTGTTTGTCCTCGGGTTTGGGGAATCTACCGCGTTTGGAAATGATTACAATCAATACACACACGAGAGAGGTTAAACGTCTTAATACAGCTGAAGCTTCGACTAGACTGTAATTATTTTTATTCAAATAACAAAGGTTGACAATGAACAAAGCAGAAAATTTCGACCGATTTTTGATAAATTTAATTAATTCGATTGTGACACTAATAATACACGTAACAACAACAAATGAGGTATCAAATTATTTGCTGTTTCATTGAGATGTCAAATAACAAACAACTAAATCAATCGATACACACATTCAAAAGTTATTAAGCAATATGTGTTAAAAATATTGTATTATCAATATCTCCACTCCACTTTTATTAAGGAAACCAATTTTTATACACACGAAGAAACACAATTTGGACCAACAAGACCACGATTTGGACCAAGAAGACCAAATTTTCAACAAATATCTATGCATTTTCAGTTCCAATTTCGTACATGTCCGGCACGTTACGACAATTATAATGCTAAAATTCAGATTAAGTACATTGTTTTCAACCAATTTTTTTTTTTGTTAAAAATATCCTTATTTGTTAACTATTTTGTAGAAAATGCTTTTTTGCTATAAATACTCAAAGTTTAGCTAACATTAACCATTGATTAATGAAGTTCTGAACTTTAGTAGTTTTAATGTCGGGCACGTGACGCAAACTACTCTTAGTATAATTACCAGGTTTTTTTATTTTTAACTAAAAATCCTTTGCCACATCAAAGCAAGGATTTCAACCGATCTAAAAATTTATGAAAATAATCTAGATTCTAGTATTAAGTTGTTTTGAATTTATTTTAAATAGTAAAAGCTACGTACGAATGTCGGGTACGTGACATATGGAATGCCCCTATAGCACTCTTTTTTTTTTTGAAGGCCAAATCATTGTATATATACTCTTATAGTAATATCATGGCTCAAATAATTGCCGCTGCGTATGGTGAGGAGTGTTAGAACTAACGATTTAAGAGACTTTTCAATTTGTGAAGAGATTAAATGAGAGCAAAATTAGAAGAAAACGAAGGCTAAAGACAGAAAAGAAGAATAGAGAAGGCTATACAAAATGTATGAGGTTACAAGGGAGACAAAAAATAACTGTTTTGTTTTGGCTGTCAATTTGTTTTCTATAGGAATTAGATAGTAAAAGAGGAAGTATATAGAATAAAGATGACAAAAAAACAAAAACAATTTGTATGTTCCCAAATGATAATGTAGGAATCATCTGTTTGCGGCGGGCAAGTAGACAGATTTTTCCATCGGCGATATAGGAAATGAAGAATGTGTGCATAGGTAAGTATATAGGTAAGTATGATCGGGGTAGGTTTTGGTTTTATGGGTATTCAATTTTCTTGACAAATTTCAGTTTTATTTTTATGTATGCGCATAATTTCCTTGGTACTTTTCAGTGGCTAGAAGAAGGAATCTTTATGTGATGTTGAGGTAGGTTAAGTGTTGATAGTTTCATTGTTTGCTAGAAAGAATCCCTATGCGATGTTAAGTGGTTAAGTAGGTTAAGTTATTTTATTTGTTATTTTTTTTTATTATATAAAAGAAAGAAAAATTACAACAGCATTTGCCAATCACGCTACAGCTCAAACTAGAAGTCCTAAAAATATATACTAAAATTAATTGAATAGCAAATTTTATATAGGGGTGCACTAAGAACGGATTTTTGGAAATTGGTACATTTAATAAGGTTTAAAGGGTAAAAACTGAAATAAAGTCGAAAAACTAACTTCTAAGCCCGTAGTCGCAGAGACTTGATTTTTTTTTTATTTTAAAGATTAAAAAAAGTTAGGAAAAAACGGGTACATCTTTTTTTTATTTAAAATCTATAAACCGAGATATAACCGATTTAAGACTGAAAATTGACAAATAGTCGTTACGAAAAGTACTTAGTAGTTTCATGGGGGTAGATATTTAATAATTTTTATTTTAACATATTTTTAAAGATAATGAAAAAAAATTATCCATGTTTAAGGAATTTTTGATATGATTTTTTTTATACCCTAAATGATTTTTGAAAAAGGTTAAATTTGTTTGGTCAAATTTTCAAAGTATTTGATTTTTATCTTTTTAATGGGTTGTTGGAAAAATCTTAAATTTCATTATGTTATAGATATACGTATTTGATAGCAATCAAATGGTAAAAATTTTATCTTTCTAACTTATCATTTGACAGATTTATTTAAGAAAGTAAAAATTTTAAAATTTCTTTTTTTGTTAATATCTTTTTAGTAAAGAGTCGTACAGGTTTGCAATGTACTAATGAATTATAGCTATTGTATGTTCTATATTCCTACTGTACCACTGAGCTGAGAAATTAACAATATAATATTGTTAACACATATTACTTAATAACATGTTAGTGTGTGCATGGATTGATTTAGTTTTTTCTTATATTTAATCTCAATAGAATAACTACTAATTTTTTACTTCATTTTTAAATCTACCTCCTATATAAGCGTATAATTGATTTTTTAAAATTCATAAAAAATCGGCTCAATATGATTTTCTTTTGTAATATTTTTTACCAAAAAAAAGCTACAACGCATCTACCTATTATAGGTATGTATATTGTATATGTACCTATTTACCTACCTCCTACTTTCAATTGAAAATAATTTTGTTTCTTTTTTTGGTCTAACTAAGTACTAGGTAAGCTTAGGTACTGATACCTACCTAAAAAGTTTCTTTTCTTTTAAGTTTCAAATACCTGAGTTCATTTTTCAATTCAAAAAAGGGTACCTACATACATATATATTTTGTCTTCAAAAAAGTTATGACCTACATTTACATACCCAGGTGCCTACCTATACCTACCTATGTACTTATTGTTTGTTTGTGCGATCCAGTCGTGCCCATTTTTTTTTTGAATTTAATAAAGCTAATATAAATTTGACGGGTCATTTATACTCCCTTTAAGTATGAAATTTTTCATCCCTCCTCAAAAATTTGTAACACACAATTTAGCCACATTTTAGAGCTATGTTTAAAGATCTAAAATCTCTGCGACTTTTTATTAAAAAGATATTGATACAAAACATACAATTTTTTTTTCATAATGTTTACCCTTATATAAATCTGTTCAATTGATAGAAATACAAATATAGTTATACCTATAACATATAAAATATAAAAATCAGAAACTTTGAAAAATTGACAAACAAAAATGTATGTTTTTCAAAAATCATTTTCGACACGAAAAAAAAATCCTATCGAAAATTCCTTAAACATGAATAATTGCTTTATTCATCTTCTATAAAAATATGGAAAAATAAAAAAAACCACCCTCTAAAAAGCTAAAAATCAAAATGTTTTAATTCGAAAAATGTTTAACATCAGAATCGAAATTTTGCATATGATTCCTATAATTTTTAAGCTATTAACAAACAAATTTTACTATTATAAATATAGCTAAAGTACAAAATAAAGGCAATGTAACATTTTGCCCTGTATCTCTATATCTATACCTACCTTTATACTGATTATCCAAAAACCCAAAGTAATTACACTATATAATATATAATTATGTAATATAGGTATACTCTACCACCCACCACTTAGGTAAATATGTATGTATGTATATTGTTTTCAAGTGCACCAATGGGAAGTTGCTAGTGTGTCGACCCCAGACTCATTTTTCAAAAATATTTTTTTTTACCCAAAAAAAAGCTTTTTATTGAAAAAAAAAAATTGAGTTTGTTGAATTGAGTTTCAAAATGTTTCTAGGTACCTACCTATGCATAGGTACCTATTTACGTAGGTAACTACTTACCTTCATTATAAAAATGTACATACATACCTACCTACATGATAGATATGTTACCAATTTGCCAATATAGTAACCTTGCAAAAAACCATATACCCATAGCCATCAAAAGAAAGCAACAAAAACTCATTGAAAAAAACTGGAAGATCATAACCCAAGAATAAGTCCATAGGAAAACATATATTTTCATTTTCTTCCCCTTATTCTCGTTGTTGACTGACAAAAACATCTGACTCCCTTACTACCATTATAGTTGTACGAATTTAATCAATGTTCTCCTCTCCCTCTTACTAATTGTTTTTATTTTTCCTTGCATCGTTATCCCCAGGTCTCTATTGTGCATTTAAGCGATTTTAACGCCAATTTCGGCACATTTCGTGAGTACTATTAGTACTACAAAATTTGAGCCATGATATTACTATAAGAGTATATATACAATGGCCAAATCGAAAATGAAAAAAAAAATGTATGGGCCTCGCACCTACGCGCAGCAACTTAAAGCGCTAAATGACAGGTTTTCAAATGCATGTAGTCTCCTATCCGAACAAAACTATCCACTTAAAGTTTTCTCTCAAGAATGCACACATTTAATAAAAATAGCGCCTTTTTTTATCCCATCCACAAAAAAAAAAAAATTTAAACCCCTTTGAACTATAATTTTACTTACTTTTTAATTCTTTTATATCGTATTTATAAAATAAGAACAAAACTTTCAATAAAAAAAAAGCACCAAGCACTCTCAAGAAATCAAATACCACATCCACCTTCACAAGCCAATTGTCACTGAAATTACCAATAACTTTAACTTTTTACATGACTCCCACATAACAGTAATTTTTTTTACAGTTTTTACATCAATTTGTGCAAGTCATTTTTTTAATTAAATTCAGCTCCCTTACTACCATTATAGTTGTACGAATTTAATCAATGTTCTCCTCTCCCTCTTACTAATTGTAGCATTGTGTGCGAATTCGCACACTGTGCTACGGACGCCTCCCGTACTATTAAAGAAACAAATTATTTAACTTTGATTTTTAATGCAAAATGTGAAAGAAAATAATTTTTGAAAAGGTAAATAATCTCCGGTATAAGCAAAATGCATGAATACCTAAGTGGCCAACCATTTTAAAAATATGCGCGTTAAATGCGAATTTCTAGAGTCAATAGCAAGTTATTGGTAAAAATATGCAATACTAGAGGCAATTTAACAAAACAAAAGTATTAAAAATTAGTACAGTAAACGTGAAAATAATGCCATGCGTTGAAATGGAAGATTTTTGATTGATTGCCTGTTTTTATGATGTTGTCCTAATGCAAAATCAAAGCTTTTATTTTCTAGGGCCAAATGCAACATTACTAACAATGTGAACAAACTGCAAAAATAACGTAGAATTTTTGAGGTTGTTTTAAATTATACCTCTTCAATTGGGCTTTAACAAAACCATCAAATATTTTGTTGGTTGCAATTAGTTTATTTGTTATTATTTCCTAAAAAATAATTTAAGCAAATTTTCAATTATCCTTGGCTACTAAGTTAAAAAAAAAATCAACATTTTGTATTTAATATAAAGCACTTGATAAGTGTTTTCGACCACTCTAGTCCAGAATGGCGGATGCTCCCCCGAATAAATGATTGTCAAGGTTTCGCTAGGATATTTTTAATGCAGCTGCCTGCACCAGATTACACATCCCCTTTAAGAAGCTGCTTGGTTTGCTGTATTCGATTTATTTAATGCACTTCTAATAGGAAAATTAATATGGTGTTAGGTCTGGTGAACGTGGAGGCCATAAAATGATGGTCTCAGACGTCCTATCCATTTGCCTGGGTTTCTAGTATTCAGATTTGCCAGCACAGTATAATGTGCAACACTTTGTGTTTTTTTTTTTTTTTTTTTTTTTTTTTTGTAAATTAAGAAGCCAGCTACAGTTAAAAATTGGCTAAAATTATTTTTTAGGAAATAATAACAAATAAACTAATTGCAACGAATTAAATATTTGATGGTTTTTTTAAAGCCCAATTGAAGAGGTATAACTCAAAACAACCTCTAAAATTCAACAGTTTTTGCACTTTATTATTGACATTTTTAGTAATTTTGCATTCGGCCCTAGAAAATAAAAGCTTGGATTTATCATTAGAACAACATCATAAAAACAGGCAATTAATCAAAAATTTACCATGTTCAACGCATGGCATTATTTTCACGTTTACTGTGTTGATTTTGAAAACTTTTGTTTTTGTTAAATTGACTCTAGTATTGCAGACTTTTACCAATAACTTGATATTGACTCGAGATACAATAACGAGTTATATCAGTTTGAAATCCGCATTTAACGCGCATATTTTTAAAATAGTTGGCCACTAAGGTATTCATGCATTTTTTTTTATACCAGAGATAATTTACTTTTTCAAAAATTATTTTCTTTCACATTTTGCATTGAAAATCAAAGTTAAATAATTTTATTCTTTAAGAAGTCCAAGAGTTATTATAATTTTCTTCTAATAATGTTCTGGCACAAATAATGTTGAATATTGCTACGAAAAAAAATAACGATGGAATTCATTCACTTGAAGTATATCACCGTTATATGTCGCTTTTGGAACGTATTTATATGCCAAGTATCCCATATATATATGAAAATGTAATAGCACCTTAAGACATCCAATGCATAATAGGCGTTAGGCAATAACGCCCAAGGCAAAAGGGTCCAAATCGATTTGGAATTATCGCCCAAAAAATATTTTATCGTCCAAAAATAAATTAAAAAATGGAAATATTGTCCAAATAAATTTTTTGACCCCAATCATAAAATGGAAATATCGCCCGAAAATTGAACATGTAAATTGTTTTTGTAAAGTTTGGGGGTTCTTTCCTTAATTTTGGGTGATTTTTCCAAACAAAATTTCAACGGATTTTATTGTCAATAGTTTTAATTAACAAGAGTTTCTTAGGTGGCCCGGCTTCGCGGGTTCAGGGATTTTAACTCCCTTTTAGGGACCTCTGTCCCGCTCACGCGACTCCGTCACTCCGCTTAGGGTATGCTCAGTCGCCAGGCAGGCGCCTATATTATCAGTTGGTGTGCTTTCAGTTTATTTGTAACAAACAGTACCTTGGATGGCCAGCTTCGCGGGTTCAAGGATTTTAACTCCCTTTTCGGGTCCTCTGTCCCGCTCACGTGACCCCGTCGCTCCGCTTAGGGTATGCTTAGTCACCAGGCAGGCGCCTAAGTTGGCAGTTAGTGTGTGACAACATAGGCGCCTACCTCGCGACTGAGTATAGCCTAAGCGGTGCGACGTAGTCGCGTGAGCAGGACAGAGGACCTGAAAAGGGAGTTAAAATCCTTGAACCCGCGAAGCGGGCACCAAAGGTACTGTTTATTACAAATAAACTAAAAGCACACCAACTGACAACATAGGCGCCTGCCTGGCGACTGAGCATACCCTAAGCGGAGCGACGGAGTCGCGTGAGCAGGACAGAGGACCCGAAAAGGGAGTTAAAATCCCTGAACCCGCGAAGCGGTCCACCCAAGTTACTGTCTTTTACAAATAAAAAAATAAGCAAATGACGACTGCCCATACCCTCAGAGGTATTCAGAGTTTTTTTGGGCGATATTTCCTTGTAATTGGGCGTAACTTCATTGTTTTGTAATTGTTTTTGGCAATATTTTCAGTTTTTGGGCCTTATTTCCAATTTGTCTATTTGAACATACAATTTTGGGCGTTGTTTTATCCTTTTTATTAACAAAAATACAACAATAATTTCTTCAGAATTTTTTTTGGGGGATAATTCCAAATCGATTTGGGCGCTTTTGCCTTGGGCGTTTTTGCCTAACGCCAGCATAATTTCGTTTCCATTTGATTTTTTTATAAAATTGAAATGGATCATTGGAATGCTACATTGATCCTTGCATTTTAGGTATAACAAGAGCATCCACCCATTTTAAGAAGTTTTCCGGCACATCTTTAACAAAAAAAAAACACAACACACCATTTTGTAGAAAATTGAATTCTCTGAAATTTAGACCAACATGATAAAGAATAATAGAATAAGCGCCAACTTTATACAATTTACTGGCAGAAAACTGGTATGCAGTATTGTTAAAACTGTTCTAGGGATTATACATACTGGTGTGCCCCCCCCCCCCCAAGTATCCAGGTACAATTAAAAATTGGCTAAGATTAGTTGCTACGAGATAATAGGAAATAACCCGCGCAGAAAAACAATATGGTTTTTGTAAAGGCACTACATAGATTCTGGTAAGGGGCTAGCAAGGGTCAGCAAAGGCTAGAACAAGGGCCTTGGCGATTATTAACCTTTTTGCCTCTTCAGGTTTCATACTCTTATGTTTCATATCATATTGAATAACAAATACAAATATAGAATAGAACAGGATTTTATGTACTTGCTTTTTAGGTAGAAACACTTAGAACAGGTTTTTATAGGTGTCTCACACCCATAATAAAAAGTGTGATATGGAAAAGAAGACAAAGGAAAGAGAGAGAAAAGTATCGTATGATACTGAAATTGCATGGTGCTTATAAAATGTTAGTTGAGGCCGAAGCCCATCCTGGGCTGTGAGCGCCATCAAAAGTAAGTAAGTAAGTTATAAAATATTTGTTTTTGGTGAACAAGAGACATTTCTGATGGGGTACCGAAACATGTTCAACAAGTTTTTAATAGGGAGGGCCTCACGAGAGTTTGAAAAGTATCTAACAAGTTTTCCTTGTCTAGATTTTCCCTACTGAAAACTTACTAGGGTCTTGCCCAAACTAGACAGAAACTTGGCATTTTTCCAGCCGGAAAACTAATAGCAACTACCAAAATATTTGTTTGTTTGGCCAATTAAGGTTTAATTCCAAACAAGCTCGAAAATGGCTTGCATGTAGTTGGCCCGCCAACTATTGAGTTGAGCAAAACTGTTAATTGTAATCGTTTGTACATCGTTTGTCTACGTTTGTACAAGTTTTAGATTCGTTTGTACACTTACCGTGTTTTTATATAGCCACTTCAAATAAATTTACGGAGTTTGGCCCACCAACTATTACGCTCGAAAAATCTGGAAATGCAGTTCGATAGATAATCGTTTGTCTATGATTGTCTTTTTTTTTTCGTTTGTATACGTCCCAAATTTTTTTGACAACAAATTTTTTATTAAAATTTTAAAACATATGCATTCGTTTGTCTATTTTTTATAATGATTTTTTATCGTATTAATTTTTTTAATTTGTATTTATTTCTATTTTTAATTATTTATATATTAATTATATGGAGCATGAAGTTGGCCCACCAACTATAACGCTCGAAAAATTTAAAAACGCAGTTCGATAGAAAATCGTTTGTCTATGTTTGTCTTTTTTTTTCGTTTGTATACGTCCCAAATTTTGTTGACAACAAATTTTTTTTGAACCAAATTTTATTAACATTTTGAAACATATGCATTCGTTTGTTTTTTTTTTTTTTATATATAATGATTTTCCATCGTGTTAATTTTTTTAATTTGTATTTATTTCTATTTTTAATTAATTATTACTTTTTTTGGGACATGTAGTTGGCCCACCAACTGCGTTCTCTTTTATTTGGGTATCCACAGTTTCAACTTGTATTCGAAATTGCGATAATTAAGACTTTATTCCTTTTTTCAATTCTTTTCAAGGAGTGCCCTGCATTTAAAAAGACTTAAGTTACATCTTGAGCATACTATTTATTCAGTTAAAATAACTTAAAAAAAGCAAACAAAAATAATTCTAATTCTATAGGTACTTGTTCATTAACTTGAACTTTGCCGTCGGCTTAACGCTTTTAATGAGTTCCTTTCCTGTATGAAATAGAAAGTAATTATGGGTACAAATACCTATACATGCCTATTATAGATATTGATAGGTAGTTACCAAATTTTTGAGTACCTATCTAACTACCTACGAGTTTTGGCTGTTTTTTCAGCGAATGGCTTAGGGGGGTGTTGTCAAATCTGGCAATGTCTTCGCCAATTAGTAGACCACCGGATGAGGACAGCAGCCATCTTTATAATGCACAATGGCACATGCAAGTTTATGCGGCATTCATTTCATTATTGCAATAGACGTCAAACGGAAAAGAACAAAAGAATAGTAAACTCAGAAATTAAAGTTAATATATAGCTTATTGACAATTAATAGAAAATCAAAAAAAAAACTAAACGTAAGTTATAACAAATATCATGTTTTAATACTTAAAATAAAATAATAATTAAATAATATGTAAATATAGGAAATAAAAGTTTTTGAACATGAAATGCGGATACAGAACAAGCATTTTAATTTGAGCGGCTAGATTTCGTTAGGAATAATATTCTTTTATTTCGTTTACTACGAATCTTATCATCATCTCGGAAAGCAGTACAAGACATCGGAGCAGAATCTCGCCAAAATCCATCGAAGATATAAAGAATCAATCACCATATTCTTTGTCCATCAACGTAATTCGCCATAACTCGTGTCCAGATTGGGAGTTTTAACTATTACCGCCTCAGAGCCAAAGGAACAAGGTAAGTCATAGCCTATATTAGAGTTATTCTCTCTCTGCCTCTGTTATATACAAAACCTCCGCGTTTACAATGCCAATCCAACATTGCAAAGCGTGTCAAAATGAAGACAACGATGATATGGTCCAGTGTGATGCATGTGATGACTGGTATCATTACGTATGCGTAGGCCTGACCGATGAAATCGAGGACCACGATTGGAACTGCATCAAATGTCGGACACTTTCATTAGAAAAAAATCAAAATTCTATTGAAATAACAGATACCAGTCTCACAGCCACAGACCAAGCCCCAGTTCCTCCTACAAACATCGAACCAAGTCACGAGACCGTTAGATCCTCCACATAATAAAGGTGCTGGTGGTTCAACCACTAAATCTTCATTATCGCATTTTAACGGACCGGCAGCCGTTCCTGCTCCGCGAATTCAGCCCACCGATTCCAAAGACAATTGCAACCCACTTTCGAACACGTGTTCTTCAAAACAATATGAATTATTGCTTCAACAGTTAGAAGAAGAGAGGCTCTTACAAGAGCAGCGTGACAAGGAGTACATCCAAAGGAAGTACGCCTTAATAAAGGAGTACCAAACTATTGGTAACGACAAGATATCCCAACAAAGTTCTGCAGAACAACATAAAACAAGTGAAAGTACGTCCCTAGTTGCGGCGAAACCAAACTCCCTCATCAATTCTCGGGACACATTTGGATGGAACAGCACATTTTGCTACAAAACAAGTGACCATCAGCCTCTCATGTCAACCATGCAGCAACATAGTGGTTCCCCACGAACAACGACTGTTAATTCTAGGCCTAACACGGATGCATCCTTCGGCGAGAGACCAGCAGCAAATCAATTTAATTTTAGCAAATCATCTGAAACGCTAATACCGAATAAGCAGCAACTGGCAGCCAGGCAGCTAATGTCAAAAGAGCACATTACATTCAGCGGACGCATCGAGGAGTGGCCTAGGTTCATAAGCTGGTTCAACAGCACCACAGTGTCGTGTGGGTATACGGACACCGATAATTTACGGCGACTACAACACTGTTTGAAAGATGACGCGTTCAAAACAGTTGGGCTCAGACTCTTTATGCCAGAACAAGTTCCAGCCGCCATGAGGTCCCTTCAAATGCTTTATGGCCGGCCCGAAGCTATCATCGATAGCCTCATTGATCAGATAAGAAAAGAACCAGCACCTCGGATAGAAAAGTTACAATCAATCATACGCTTTTCGCTAGCGGTACAAAATGCATGTGCCGTGATGATGGGAAGTGGTTTGAACGACCATTTGTCAAACCCATCACTACTTCGTGAGCTTACTGAAAAGTTACCTCCTCAAATTCGTCTGAACTGGGGAAATTTTCCTAAAGGTGTAGGTGTGGTAAGCCTCTCAACTTTTAGCGAGTGGTTAGAGGACATTGCGCAGTCGGCATCCGAAGTTACACCTTTGAACAACATCAGCTCAACCAGATCTGAACGCAGCGTACAGAAATTGTCATTAAATGTGCATCAAGGTTCGGAAATACGACATCAACAACAAACACAATCAACAGCGGCACACTCGGTAAATCGGTTTTCAATATGTAGAACTTGTCTTCGAAGACATGGAAAGAACCGCTGCCGCCTTTTAAAGGAATGCGGCGTTGACGGATGTAACTACAAACATCATAGGCTTCTCCATAAAGTGCGTGAACCCACAGTAGCAAATACTTCACCCAGGATGAACTGCTATCATAGATTGGAAAACTGTTCGATTTTGTTTCGAGTAGCTCCAGTGACATTATACAACGGTACAAAAAAGATAGATACCTACGCCTTTCTCGACGATGGCTCATCCATTTCTTTGATAGACGAGGACCTAGCAACGCAATTGGGTGTGACAGGAGAACTTCAACCACTATGTCTAAAGCCAATACACACCGCACTGAAAGAAGCTCGACAGTTATAGATCTTCAGCAACTAGCGCAAGCAAAAAATACTGGATATCCAATTTGCATACCGTCAAGTCACTGGATCTGCCAAAACAAAGTGTGACGGCCGAAGAACTATCTCAACGACACAGCCACCTGAAAGGTATTCCCATCCCAACGTATTCAAACACCAAACCACAAATCCTCTTAGGCTAAGACCAATGGAAGCTGAGTATCCCACTATGATCACACGAAGGAAAGTCAAACGAACCGGTTGCCTCCAAAACACGATTAGGATGGGCGGTATACGGGCCATGTCCACATCGTATAGAAGCAAATGAACAAACAGAACGGCAATACTTAAATTTTCACAACTGCGACTGCTATGAATTAGAAGAAGAAAAGCTGTGTGCACAACTGAAAGAATTCATGGCGTTTGATTTAGAGGCCACCACAAGCAAACAAGTTCTTCGTTCATCTGACGATGAAAAGGCTATATCGATGGTAAAAAATAATATGAGTAGAAGACCGGATGCAAACAACTTTGTACTTCCTTTACTTTGGAAGGGACAAATGATAGAAATGCCCGACAGCCGCCCAATGGCGGAACGAAGACTTGTACACCTAGAAAGAAAACTGTCAAATAATTCAAAACTGAGCATTAATATGAACGGACAAATAGAGGAGTATGTAAGAAAGCAATATGCGCGGAAATTAATTAAAGAAGAATTAAAAATAAAATCTTTGCCTGTATGGTATCTGCCAATTTTCCCAGTGAGCAACCACAACAAACCATACAAGGTCAGATTAGTATGGGATGCAGCCGCTGCAGTGAATGGAGTT
Organism: Melangyna quadrimaculata; assembly: GCA_949320155.1. Lineage (NCBI taxonomy): Eukaryota > Metazoa > Arthropoda > Insecta > Diptera > Syrphidae > Melangyna > Melangyna quadrimaculata. The sequence goes on along the minus strand of OX439483.1, from coordinate 229,037,246 downwards.
TCACTTAACTCCATGCTCCTCTCCGGGCCAGATATTGTACCTTCTCTTCTATCAGTACTGCTGCGTTTCAGGGAGCGTAGAGTAGCCATTTGTGCGGATATAAAAGAAATGTTCCACCAAGTATGGATACGAGGTTCGGATCAGCATGCTCAACGTTTTCTGTGGCGGAATAAAGACACAAAAGAAATTGAGGAATTCGTTATGCAGGTGATGACTTTCGGGTCAACATGCTCTCCTTTCTGTGCTCAATATGCAAAGAACACAAACGCTGAGGCCTATACTGAAGAATTTCCAAGAGCTGTAAAGGCGATTATAGAAAACCACTACGTAGATGATTATTTAGATAGTGTTAACACAGAAGGTGAAGCAATCAAGCTTGCACATAATGTTATCTTTATTCATAGACAGGCTGGGTTTGAGATTCGAAATTTTTTGTCAAATTCCAAAAAGGTTCTCACCAGTCTAGGAGAAAGCTCTGCCAATTATAAAAAGAAGATAACTGGCATCCGTTATCCAATTCCGAAAAAAATCCTAGGCATGTGGTGGTCTCCCGAAACTGATACCTTTTCGTTTGCAATTAAAACTCATACTGTGAAAAACGATATTCTAGATGAAAACGGTTGGCCAACAAAGAGAGAAGTGCTTAAAGTCCTAATGTCAGTTTTCGATCTGCTAGGCCTAATTGCAAACTTCTTGGTTCTGCTTAAAATCTTGCTTCAAGAAGTGTGGACATCGGCAGTTGCATGGGATGAGCGAATTCAACCGCAACAGTTCGACAAATGGTGTAAATGGAAAAAACTAATTCCAGAAATACAAAAGATATCTATTGAGAGGCCATACACGAATAAGTTGACTTTGGACGAAAACCTTTCAGTGCAGATGCATATATTTGTCGATGCCAGCGAAGCAGCCTACGCAGCTGCTGTGTATTTTCGGTTTACGGATGGAAAAACTGTCGACGTGTCCTTAGTAGCAGCCAAAACTAAAGTTGCTCCTTTAAAAATTGTATCGATTCCAAGATTAAAGCTAGAAGCAGCAATTCTGGGAGTGAGGCTGGCAAAAACCATATCCGCCAGTCAAACGATTGAAGTAAAAGGGAGGTATTTTTGGTCCGACTCGAAAACAGTTCTAAATTGGATACACTCAGATCATAGAAAATACAAACAATTCGTTGCTTTCCGTGTAGGAGAGATCTTAGAAGAGACCGAGACAAAACACTGGAGGTGGATTCCAAGCAAGAGCAATGTAGCTGACGAAGCCACAAAATGGAGGTGCAACCTGGAGTTTAGCTCAAAAGGTCGATGGTACCAAGTTTTCTTTATGAACCCACTGAAGAATGGTCGGGTGAATTTAGGGATACGGAGTCAACGATCGAGGAAATCCGGAATGTCAACATTCATCAAGTTGCACGTTTTGGGAGACTTATCGACTACAAACGATTCAGCACTTGGGATCGTATTCTTCGGTTAATGGGACAGGTATTTCGCTGTGCTAGAAAACTGAAAAAGCAAAAGAAAAGCCGAGTATGCAGCACCATGTTTAATTTCTCTTGATCTCTCTAAAGCGGAGAACTATTTATTTAGGGTATGTCAAGCTGAATCTTTCCCTGAAGAAATCGCAGCTCTTAAGCCAAGTGGTATTGAACGTCCCAAGGCTCAGGTTGACAGGACAAGTTCGATCTACAAACTTTCACCCTATTTGGATGAAAATTCCCTTTTAAGAGTGAAAGGCAGAATTGATCATACCATTACCGATTTTGCCATCAAAACGACCAAACACTTATAAATGAGTTGAGGCAGAAGTATTTTATTCCAAGACTTCGTGCCTTGCTACCAAAAATAAAAAAAAAAAATAAAGTTTTTTTATTTTTTTTTTTTATTTTTGGTAGCAAGGCACCAACCACCTATAATGGGCGATCTACCAGCCGCAAGACTGCAACCATTCACCATGCCCTTTTCCTTCATTGGAATGGATTATTTCGGTCCACTATTCGTCACCGTAGGGAGACGTTCCGAGAAACGATGGGGAGTTCTCATCACATGTATGACAGTACGAGCGATCCATATTGAAGTTGCCCATTCACTGACCACGGACTCCTGTATAATGGCACTTAAGCGATTTATTGCTCGGCGCGGTTGGCCATTAGAAATCCACAGCGACAATGGGACCAATTTTCGTGGAGCAAGTAATGAATTGAAGGAAACCATGCAGCAAATCAATATGGACGAATTGGCAACCAATTTTGTAGGACCAAACTTAAAGTGGAACTTTATCCCATCGTCTTCGCCTCACATGGGAGGCACCTGGGAGAGGTTAGTGAGGTCGGTTAAAAGAACGCTAAGCTTTATAACACCTACCAGAAATCCTTCCGATGAACTCTTGATAACAATGTTGGCAGAGGTAGAGAGGATAATTAATACTAGGCCTTTGACTTATGTTCCTTTGGATAACGCAAATGAAGAAGCTTTGACACCCAACCATCTATTACTGGGTTCTTCAAATGGTGAAAAATCATTTGGAATGTTGATTGATGATGGTGTCTTATTGAAAAAGAACTGGTTGGTTAGCGGACAGTATGCTAATCGATTTTGGCGACGGTGGGTCAACGAGTATTTACCAGATCTAACGAGACGAACAAAATGGTTCGCCTTTACGAAGCCCATACGAGACGGGGATGTAGTAATCATAGCAGATCTTAATAACCCCCGTAGGAATTGGCCCAAGGGTATCATTCTTAAAACCATACCTGGAAAGGATGGTGAAATAAGAAGCGCAGTAGTGAAGACATCAACTGGTGTCTATACCAGGCCTACCGCAAAACTTGCCGTACTAGACGTTGGTCGATTTGACGATAGTGGAAAGCCAGTTCCAGAAACCGCCTTACCAGGGGGGAGTGTTGTCAAATCTGGCAATGTCTACGCCAATTAGTAGACCACCGGATGAGGACAGCAGCCATCTTTATAATGCACAATGGCACATGCAAGTTTAGGCGACATTCATTTCATTATTGCAATAGATGTCAAACGGAAAAGAACAAAAGAATAGTAAACTCAGAAATTAAAGTTAATATATAGCTTATTGAAAATTAATAGAAAATCAAAAAAAAAAACTAAACGTAAGTTATAACAAATATAATGTATTAATACTTAAAATAAAATAATAATTTAATAATATGTAAATATAGGAAATAAAAGTTTTTGAACATGAAATGCGGATACATAACAAGCATTTTAATTAGAGCGGCTAGATTTCGTTAGGAATAATAGGGGGTTTACTTAAAATAAATCAAAATTATTTTAACTCGAACATAATCATGAAATGTGTATTTCCTGTAGTTCCAAAAACCCATTTTTAATAAAAATTCAGTATGCCTGAATAAAAAAAATACCTGCATATGTTTTACTCGTGTCAGAAGCAAATACATTTTTGTCTCAAAAACCTACTTTTACAAAGGAAAAACCTATACGCCTTTTAAAAAAAAATACCTCAACCGAATATTAAATAGCTACCCAGCTCATTTCAGAAATTGTTTATAGGTACCTAGTTTTAGAAAACTAAACTTCACTCATCGTCATCCTCATCTCATCGCAGATCGCACTAGCCAGAGGCAGTGTTGTCACTTTACTTCAATTGAAGTAGATCTACTTCTTTTTTTTTTTTTTTTCAATTTATTTTTAAAAATACTTCCTACTTTGCACCATCGCCAATATATTGAAATCCACTTCTTTTTTAAAATCATTGCTTCATCCTACTTCAACCTTAAAAAAAAAAGGTCAAATCTACTTCTTTTTTCTCTCTTCACTCTAGTAGGGATTTATGCTGCATTTACACGAATGGCAAAATGCCATTTTATCTGTCAAATTATAGCCATTTTTCTTTGCATCGTGTAAACGCTCTAAATACTGGCAATATTTTTGCCAACAAAAATAATGGAAGAGAGAATTTGGCATAAAATGCTGCCAATAATATGGCCATGTGTTAATACTTTACTGATGCCATTTTCCAAATTATGCCATTCTAGAAAAAGTATGAACTTTGCTCATTCTTTTATGACTTAGTTGCCAGTATTTTGAAATCTGCCATTACTTGAACTCGTGTAAATGCATGTCATAAAAAAATTATCACTGCAATTATTTTACCAACTTTTGGCAGAGATATTGGCAACTTTGAAATTCGTGTAGATCTGGTATTACATTACAAAAATAAACTTGTAATAGCCCTTCCACACTAGCCCACTGTATACTAATACATGTCAAATTGAAAGTGGGAAAGAATTCCAAGCGACTGCCAAATTTGTGTGAAAGAAATGACTTCATATTTTTCTTCCACCCTTGCTTGCATTCCTTAAATTATTCATGTATTAACACATGTCAAATCGTGTGGGATAAAATGTCGGGTTGTGTAGGCTGGGCTTTCATATTTTGTTTCAACACTATTCTACGTCCCACTTTTTTCACATGTATTAATACACAGTGGGCTAGTGAAGAAGGCCTTAAACACAATACAAATACACAACTGAGTAATTTAACAAGGCATGTATGTAAATATAAGATCTGAAAGGATTTCAATTTTTGATTATAGTTTTATTTTTTGTTTAAGTTAATTAAATTTTATTACAAAAAAAAAAAATTAAAAATATGGATTTATGTAAAATGAAACTTTTTTTTGATATCTACTTTGATTTTTCTCAATCTACTTAACTTTTTTCTTTAAATCGTCTTCGACTTTTTTTCCGAAAGTGGTAACGCTGAAGGCTGAAGTAGAACTCAAAACAGAACAGTCAGTATCAGTAGACACAGACAGTAGACAGTAGGTCGCAGTCCTTTCAAGGGGTTGGATCTGCGCTATTGTTTATATACAATATACATACATACCTACATCAAATACAATAAAACCATTAAGCTCGATTCACAATGCGACGTGAAAACGCAACTTGAGCTTGACGAGAACTCGTCGTAGTTGTCAAACCAATTTCAAACCATGTATGTAAGTATACAAGGAAACGCCAGGGTATGCACAATGAAACGTTTCTCGTCGTCACGTAACGTGTGTTTAATATTTAACACAACAGATAACAGTGCCGATCTGCATATCACCGCGTGCACATCAACTTCGTGTGTTTGTTTGGGACGTATACAAACGAAAAAAAAAAGACAAACATAGACAAACGATTTTCTATCGAACTGCGTTTTTAGATTTTTCGAGCGTTATAGTTGGTGGGCCAACTACATGTCCCAAAAAAGTAATAATTAATTAAAAATAGAAATAAATACAAATTAAAAAAATAGCACGATGAAAAATCATTATAAAAAAGAGACAAACGAATGCAGGTTTTAAAATTTTAATAAAATTTGGTTAAAAAAAAATGTTTGTCAAAAAAATTTGGGACGTTTACAAACGAAAAAAAAAGACAAACATAGACAAGCGATTTTCTATCGAACTGCGTTTTTAGATTTTTCGAGCGTTATTGTTGGTGGGCCAACTACATGTCCAAAAAAAAGTAATTATTAATTAAAAATAGAAATAAATACAAATTTAAAAAATTAACACGATGAAAAATCATTATAAAAAAGAGACAAACGAATGCACATGTTTTAAAATTTTAATAAAATTTGGTTAACAAAAAATTTGTTGTCAAAAAAATTTGGGACGTTTACAAACGAAAAAAAAGACAAACATAGACAAGCGATTTTCTATCGAACTGTGTTTTGAGATTTTTCGAGTGTTGTAGTTGGTGGGCCAAACTCCGTACATTTGTTTGAAGTGGCTATATAAATAAAAAACGGTGAGTTTACAAACGAATCTAAAACTTGTACAAACGTAGACAAACAATGTACAAACGATTGCAATTAACAGTTTTGCTCAACTCAATAGTTGGTGGGCCAACTACATGCAAGCTCGAAAATGTACCCCTTTTTTACACTTTGATCATTTAAAAAAATTTTTTTTTGATAAGAAACAAAAAATAAATATGTACATAAAAAATAAAAAAATTTAATATTTTGAAAATATTTTTTTTGGTCAATAATTTTTATTTCGGCATAAACTTTCGATTGACGGGGTGTGCTATCCAAAAAAAAATGAGTTTGGGAAATAACGGACTCCCTAATGTATACATAATTGAAAATCCAATTGAGAAAAGAAATTGAAAAGAACACAAGGGACAAGTAGTACATTGTTTCATAATACAAGGCCTTATTGTCTTCAACACGCGTTGGCTGTGATTAAAGAAATTGGAGTCCAACTTAATGTGAAGATTTTCTTCCGCATTAGTTAGCCTCTCGAAGACTTCAAGATACGTCTTATAAGATACACAGTAAGACCCTTTGTGTTTCTTCAAGAAACTCCTTTGCTTTTAATTGTGATTTATCTGTAAATTGGTATCGATTGCTGTAATAAGTTCTTAGGAATACATCGACAGCGCTGGAGAGCAAGCAGTAGCAGAGATGCAGCAATTGATTCGACTGAGGTAAAGATTAAATAATTATATTCACGCTACAAACTGGATTGATCTCTAAAGAAATTGTTCTTTTCGAAATAGTTTTGTCAGCGAAAAGTGACGGCACTATTGAAGAATATAGATGGGATATGGCCATAAGGGTAGCTTTGTTTTCAAGGAGCAGCGGGCGGTAGGCGACAAGCGGCGCGGCATCTCTTCAGTGATAACGATGACAGCGACGATAATGACAACGATGAAGACAACCCTCATATAACGAGCTTATACAGAAAAAGAAGCATTTCCATTAGGCTTTCTTTGAATTGGGATCAAATAACAGCAACTGCACTTGGTTTATTGAATAAATTTTCGACGGTGATGTGCAGCTTCTTTGTTACAAATGATTAAAAATAAATAAAATGTTTGAATCGTTCCAGCAATCGTCACGTTTAAGGTACTGTCTTTATGACTATTAAAACTAAGCGGCTACCTTTTGATTAAAATCTAAACATGTGTTAAGAAGAAGAGGCGTTAATTAAAAGCAAGAAAATGTAGTTTCAGAAGTCAAATGATAGTGATTGAGGCTAGAGAGATTGATCTAGAAGAGCTCACCAGAGTTTTACATAAAACAAAAAACGTTAGGTTGGTAGTGTTTAAATGCGGTTGTGACAGAATGCATAAAGAAACCATTGATTTCAACTGTAAAAAGAATATCCAAGACATATAAGAACTTAATGTTCTTTGAATGTACTTTACTACAAATTTTTTTAATTTGTACTTGTTGCGTAAAGCTGAATTAACAAAATGGGGGGTCAATTCATAAAAGAACGTAATAAAGATGCATCACGTAACCTGACGATTTATAATTCTTGCTTTGTAATACGTTGAAGTTATTAAATGATTTAACCCAAACGATGGCAATTAAATAAAAGCTATTTTAAACTTTGTTTACAAACTGGGTGTAACAATCAGCTATGTACGCACTAGGATAGGTCAAATTGATCGAAATTGCTTTGATTTTTTTGATACCATAAAAAATTGGTTGCTTGGGGCTGAAATAATATTTAAAAAATGTGATCAAAATATAACGTTTTGAGGTCTTTCATCGCTATTTTCTATTTTCCATACAAATTGTATGGGGAAAGAAGCAAAATATTAACTTCATAACCGTTAATCCTGGAAGAAATTGGTTTACATACCTACATATTTAAACAAGACATTTTTTTTTTTTTTTTAAGACAAAATTATACGGGAGCGGGCGGGGTTTAATTCCTCCCGCTAAAGCAGGTGGGTAAAAAAAAAACACCTTAAATGGAAAATTAATTATAAAAAAAAAACACCTACGGTACATATTGTGCGATAGCTTTTGTTAAAATCAAAACTCTAAATTTTTATTGAAATTTTAAATCAAATTATTTTAGAGCTCAGTTTTTTTTATTATTTAAAGGCTCTCCCAAACCAACGCGGAACATTCGCTCTGCAGGGCGAATCATTCACAATGATAACAAAATGACAAACAATTCTAAATAACAACAAAAACTGCCGTTGGCGAATGTTCCGCGCCGCTTTCGCGTTGGTTTGGGAGAGCCTTAATACTTGATATAAAACTGTACTGTTGACTGAGCTTTTTTTTTGTTCGATGCTCTTATTACTTTTTGTTCCAATGGAAAAGTCGTAGCCTTAAACATTATGTTAATCTAACTTAAAGTACACAGCAGAGTTTATATATGCTTCGATATCATTAATTCTTATGACGTTAAACACTTTTAAATTTTATGACTGTGGCAAGTTTCTTCCTGTTTTTACTCTTCTTAAATGTTCTCTTTTAGATTTGTTTAACAATTGCATGCACAGTATTATACATATTATGCCAATATGTAATTTCTACGCAATAAAGCCCCACATTTTAATTTATTATTTTATTGAAAAATGCATTTCATATCATAAATTTCTAATCAACATTAATTGAGTCGATCATGGTTAGATGTGAAAAATTAACTCTCTATAACAATTTGTTAAGTTCATATTTCTCTACTTGTCGGCATTCTCAAATTTGCTTTTTTGCAGATTATTTTTCTTTTTATGCAAGTATGTACAGTACATCCATTTAAACTATCATCAATCATTCGAATGTTTGGTATTTTTTTGTTTTGTAAATGCAACTTCGATTAACAAGCAAACTTGTTGTATACTAATAAGATTAAAAACATGTAAAAAAAATCAATTACTTTCGTCTCATTCATTGATGCGAAAGTACCATGTTCAAGCAACAACTATTGATACCCGCGTATCTGTGATTGCTGACTAACATCAACCACCATGTTTCATATATGGCAATGGCATCATGACGACACAACGCCACGCACTCTGCGCCTAATCAAATGCGTGTAATAGGTGAATCGCGCAAAATTATTAGCAAAATACGTAATGATGAAGTCCAAATTTATGTGGCAGTGGCAGACGGCCCAAGTTATAGAGCTCCAAACAAACAGTCCGAGTCCAGCGTGACATAAATAAAATTTGCCGATGTCATTGTACTTTATAAAGAAAAAGAAGCCAGTGAACGTGGCCAACACGGTAGTCAAACGATGCACATTACTTACGTATGTGTTCATCTTTCAATTAACTGCATCAATGATTTGAATGGCACCACCTTTATGTCGCCATATGACAAGAATGGATAGTTTTGTGTCTACCCAAGCACGTCCAAGTTAAGACATTTTTTCGCGAAGCGTGCAAGTTTTTAACATTTTGGATGCGATCTTAAACTTGGGATTGGCATTTTTAATTAGCATTTGACATGAGCGACGTCAAAAGTGATTAAGAGAAAGACAGGCTTTCCATTTTGACACTGCATTTATTTACCAGCCAAATTTACTTACAAGCCAAATTTACCAGGAATTGATAAGATGTTGAAGAAACGGTAAAATTATTTAATATTGTGTTTTACTTACCTGAAAGTAGAAAGAAAGATTTATTATATTACCACTTATGAGATGATAAGTCAGGGCTTACTTAAGTTTGTAAGTAAGTAAATTGTTATATATTTCTTTATATTTTTGTTATATATTTAAATCTACAGTTGTAAATTTACACTTCTGCAGTTGTTATTTTTCACAAATAATCAAGTTTCAAAAACAAATTAAACTCACAAGACTCTTCAGCTGAACTCATGCATTGAATATTCATCACAGAACAGACCCACACCTATTTTTGATCTGATGTTTTGGAAAAACGAAAAGGAGTTCAAAATAAGAGAATCATAATTTCAAATAAATTTATACCAATTCTCTATTCATAAATCTAGACAACAAGCTTGTAATAAAAAAAAAAAGAATTGGATAAAACTATTTCTTTAAAAATGGGATTACGTACGGAACGATCGTCAAAAAAATTGGGTCCGATCAACACACAAAATGTCCACTGGTTTTAGTCCATTGGTTAAAATCTCGTCTTTTTTAAATTTAAAATGTCGTCTTTTTGAAATTTAAATGTCATCTTTTTGAAATTTGAAACGTCATCTTAAAAAAAAAGTCGAAAAGATATCGACTTGTCGATAACGTTATTGTCGACATTTTGAAAGTATCGTTATTAAGGTTGTTTCGGTTTATAATTTACTGAAAGACTTCTTTTCGCAATTATTTAGGTACTTAGCAGCGCCCAAATCATGCCCATTAACATTTTTGATTTAGATTGTCGATCAACATGGTAGTCTGTACGTGTTGTAGTGTATACTGTCATGGTTCCATAAGGAAGCCATCATTTACATACTAAAGTTTCCACGTTCATTTCATTTTAAATAACAATAGTATAGTTTAAATAACAATAGTATCTAATTAAACAAATAAAAATACAAAACAAATTAAATCTATACATTGACCGCAGACGGCGCATGCGTAATACAAATGACAGTTGTGTTGATTCCTATCCATTTGAGTGTTACGTTCGGGTCAACAAAATTTTATAACTTAGAACTCGGTCAAAAAATTGATATTGATAGAAATTTAGGTAAATCATTAAAAAAGAATGCAGGTAAAATCAATTTTTGATAAATTTAGCAATAACACAAGAACCGTTACGGTGCATTGCCCAAAAATCAATTATACGCGAAATTTTAAGGGAATACATTCATCCGTTTGATATATCTAGAGATCATTTTTATACATTCAAGACGGCGGCGGCCGTCGATGGCGGGTGGTGACCTAAACAGTTATCGCATAAACTGCAGATTGCAACGCAAATATTGTTTTTAATTAATGCAGTCAAGCTCGATGAACTTGAAGATATATTGGAGGTACTTAGTGCTACTTAAGGTGACAATGCAAGTATACCGCTATATTTTAAAATTAAATTTGTGAGGGCATCTCGCCGCTCTAATCATGCATCTGAGGCACGTTTTGAAGGATGCTACCCTGACGGGAATTTGATTTTTAATTCGTGATGGCTTACCTAAAATACTTATTTGGTGGGTTTGATTATTTTGTTTTTTGAACTTTTTTTTTGTTTGACTTGACAATTAAGTTTTGTGCAAACTGCATCTATCCGCATACTCATAAATTACCTTTCCCACACTTATTCTATGTTCTATATTCTAAAAGTTTGGACTTTTGATCCACTTAGCACATGCACACTTAATATTTGCGAGTTCCTAGTCTTTAAAACATTTTTTTACGCACATTCAAAAATTATCACACGCAGAATAACACAATCACACAAATCCATTTTTAAAACAACGAAAATAACACCAAACTAAACTACAACAACAAAAAACCCTAATTTATTTCAAATGAATAACAGAAATATGTGCCAAAAAAGGTTACCGCCAAAACAAAACTGATAGATATTTTTTAGTTTGTCAATAGAATGTCAAAAATGTGTGTCAAAACAAGGTGCTACGAAAAATTGTCAAAAACACTTTAGAACTTAGTTTCACTAAACCGAGATCTATTGATTTAAAACTCAATAATGATTTTAGACCGAGTATTATAGAGTAAGAGCCCAGGGTCGCCAGACATACGTGATTTTATCAAAGCTAACATTTGTTCTGCGAACAGATACTATGGTAGCTAAGAACAAATGGATACTAAGAATCTTCAATCCGGGTGCAATTAAGATAACATTGCGTTATTTTATCAAAGCTGAATTTTTGATATGTCTAAGGGGATGGTGTCATTTACTTTATTGGACACTTGCCAGACATCTACATTGGGGCCTAACTTGAGCCAGACACTTAAACTATGTCAAACTAATCGTGCCATTTACGTTGTAGTTTTAAAGCTAATATTTATATTTTTAATGGGCAACTGTTTAAAAATATTTCCCCATCAGCTATAAATCTACAGTGGCGCGTATTCATCAGCCAGACATTTAAAAACAGCTAAAATAAGCGAAAAAATCACGTTTTAGTAACAAAGAATTACTATTTTGACAGTTTAACGGTGATGTAAGGCCCCGCTGTAGGTGTCTTGCTGATAAGAAAATTTTGTAGAATATTTGCCCAAAGAAAAAATAAAATCTTGATTTGATTCTGTTATGTAAATGGCACGATTAGTTTGGCAGAGTTGATTTCTGGCAAGTGTCAAATAAATTAAATTACACCATCCCCTAACACATATCAGAAATTCAGCTTTGATAAAAGAACGCAATGTTGCAACATTTGTATGCAACTTTAACACTCGCTACCTCTTAATTGCACCCGGATTGAAGATTCTTAATATCCATTTGTTCTTAGCTACCATAGTATCTGTTCGCAGAAAAAATCTTAGCTTTGATAAAATCACGTATGTCTGGCGGCCCTGGGCTCTTAGTCTATTAGCGAAATGATTTAAAGTTAAGAAATGTGCGAGTTCTACATATTTTAAAAACTAAGTTCCAAAAATAAATCGAGAATTACTAGATCGAGTTTTAAATTGGTTTTAGAACTTTGTCAAGAAATTGGCCGTAAATATTTTGAGCATGTCATCTAATCCAATCAAATACATAAATGTTCATATATACATAACTAACTAATATAACTAACTATATACCTAGCTATAGTTATTTTAAGTTTCTCTGTATTAATTCAAACTATTTTTCATATCATCGCTTTGTATATCTTTAATTTAAAATTCATTTCGAAATTCATAAGAATCTTTTAAAAATATATATATAATCTGAAGCTTGAATATGGGTGTAGATAGATAGAGATTACATTTTTCCACTTGAATTGTCGGCATAGGTCTTATGTCCCACTCCAGAAGACTTCAAGAAATGCATCAGACAAGAGGCAAAAGAAAAATCTCTTCAAATCAATCAATCCACAAATGATTTCTTCATTGTTTCTCAACAAAAACAAACAAAAAAAATCATTTTAAATGAATTTCAATTAAATATTTCTTTTTTTAAACGAAAACTCAAGAGCCGTTGAGGAAATGCACTTAATAATAGTTTTGCAGCAGCAAAGTTTCGTGTATTTAATTTAAAAAAAAAGAAGTAAGTAAGTAAAATCATTATTGAAACTGGCCTTTTCTTAGATAATAATGATGATGGTAAGTTTTGTCCTCTGGTTTGTCTTTGAATTTTGTAATCATCTAATCTTATTATTATGAAAGTAGGAACACGTGCTGGAGTTGCATTGACCAACCATATAAAATTTGTAATCAATGGTAAAAGTTTTCAAGGCTATACCCGTGATTATCAACACCTCATTCTTGAAATATTCATAAAAAAAAAAAAACTATACTATATTTTTTGAAATGCTAACAAATCGTGAGGTCCACCTGTTTCAAAAATAAGTCAGCCATAGGTCTTTTTAGGTATGTTTGTTAAGATTTTTCAAGGTCGTAGAAATTTTTAGCACCTCAATTTTGGGATATTGGAAAAAAAAACACATCATTTGTCTATCTTCTAAATAAAACATACAATTGGCATTTAATAAGAATTAAACAACCATTCAGATGGTTTCTTTGTTTAACAAATTTCAAAAATGAGGTGCTTGCAATCTAAACGATACATACAAACAAAAAACTCTGAAAATTCATAAAAGAAACAAAAAAAAACTCTTATAATAGGCTATTGAATAGACCGGAATTTTAAGGGAAGAAAGGAACAATTGGGTTCACGGGTTTTTATTATTGAATATGTTTGTGTGGAATTTAAGCTTACTTAAAACACAAAATTCGCTTTAATACATTCATGCGTTTCTGAGAGAATGGTTAGACTGGTCATTTTTCAATATTGTCAGTATAACTCCAAAACTTAGCCCAATTTGTGAATTAAACTTAAGAAACTTTTTTTGGAAATTAGATTTTCTATCAAATTTGGTTTAAGAAAGTTTATAAAAAAATTTAAGTAGGGCAATTTGTCAAAAACTGACCTAAAAAAATCGATAAATTACTGATTTTAATTTTGTTTACTAAATTGCTCATAACTTTTTTGGAGCAAAGGTTTGCCGAGATATATCAGAATGAAACAAAGATGATGCTTGTTGGGGCGCAACGTATAGTTTTGAATTATATAACACATAAAAAACTACTTAAGAATAAATTTGAAATAAACGAATTAAATATTTAAATAACTATATTAACTTAACGAACATTTAAAGGAGAATGGGCAAAAATGTATGGGAGCTGGTCTACCCAGTCAACAGCAATGTGTTGTATGTCGTTGAAAAGGTAATTTTACTTACTTCATTTCATTGTATGACCATTAAGCTCTAAACTATGGGGTTCGTGAGATATTCGGAATCAAAGCACCGAAAAAGACAGTAATGCATTTCTTCATTGGTAGTGTGTCCTCATACCTACATTAATCTGTGATACATCGTTGAAAAGATAATTTTGTGTACTCGATTTTTGTATATAGCCGTGAAGACGTAGATCATAGGGTGCAAGAGATATGTGGGCATACAAATCGGCAAATATAACAACAATGCAATTCTTCATTTGGTACTGGTTTACCGGCTCAACAGTAATGAGTCATACGTCGTTGTAAAGGTTATGGCATTTGTTTCATTTCATTATATGGCAGCTAAGCTCTAAGCCATGGGGTTCGTAAGATATTCGGCTCTTAAGCACACAAAACAGCAATAATGCAATTCTGCATTTGTAACTTATCAACCAAGTCAACAACTATGAGTCATGTGTCGTTGAAAAGGCTGTTGCGTGTACTTCTTTTTATTATATGACCATTAAAGTGTAAATAATGGGATTCGAGAGATATGTGCCAAAAACGCTGAGAAGTGCAGTAATGCAATTCCGCACTGGTAGCTGGACTTTCAACTCAACAGAAATCTCTCTTATATCTTTGAAAACGCTATTGCATGTACTTCATTTTGCAATATGCCGTTTAGCTGTAGACCGTGGGGTTCAAGAGGTATTTGGCCATCAAAATAGGCAAATATAACTAATACAATCGCGTCATAGTAGAGCCAAGAAATACTACACATATATACTTATAAATAGAGGTAGGGAAGGACGAGAGGCTTTTAAACACTTTTATTGCTCATGCTTGACGGGGCGCCGAACTGTCAGTACATGTGCACATGTTGTATCAATTTTGTGGTATATGTGCATAGCCCAGCATCAAAATGGGTTTACACCACCTGCGGACCGCCTTAGTAATGTCATACTGGACGAAAGTATGATATAAATGTAAAAAAAAAAATTCAAATAAAATATTATAAGTGTTTTTTTTTATTCATGTTTATATTTTGTAGCCAAATACCTCTTAAACCCCACGGTCTACAGCTTAACGGCATAAAATGAAGTACATACAATAGCGTTTTCAAAGATATAAGAGAGATTTCTGTTGAGTTGAAAGACCAGCTACCAGTGTGGAATTGCATTACTGCACTTTTCAGCGTTTTTGGCACATATCTCTCGAATCCCATTATTTACACTTTAACGGTCCTATAATAAAAAGAAGTACACGCAACAGCCTTTTCAACGACACATGACTCATAGTTGTTGACTTGGTTGATAAGTTACCAATGCAGAATTGCATTATTGCTATTTTTTGTGCTTAAGAGCCGAATATCTTACGAACCCCATGGTTTAGAGCTTAACTGCCATATAATGAAATGAAGCAGATGCCATAAGCTTTTCAACGACGTACGACTCATCACTGTTGAGTTGGTAGACCAGTACCCAATGAAGATGTGCATTTTTGTTATATTTGCCTATTTTGATGGCCAAATACCTCTTGAACCCCACGGTCTACAGCTAAACGGCATATTGCAAAATGAAGTACATGCAATAGCGTTTTCAAAGATATAAGAGAGATTTCTGTTGAGTTGAAAGTCCAGCTACCAGTGCGGAATTGCATTACTGCACTTTTCAGCGTTTCTGGCACATATGTCTCGAATCCCATAATTTACACTTTAACGGTCATATAATAAAAAGAAGTACACGCAACAGCCTTTTCAACGACACATGACTCATAGTTGTTGACTTGGTTGATAAGTTACCAATGCAGAATTGCATTATTGCTGTTTTGTGTGCTTAAGAGCCGAATATCTTACGAACCCCATGGCTTAGAGCTTAACTGCCATATAATGAAATGAATCAAATGCCATAACCTTTACAGCGACGTATGACTCATTACTGTTGAGCCGGTAGACCAGTACCAAATGAAGAATTGCATTGTTGTTATATTTGCCGATTTGTATGCCCACATATCTCTTGCACCCTATGATCTACGTCTTCACGGCTATATACAAAAATCGAGTACACAAAATTATCTTTTCAACGATGTATCACAGATTAATGTAGGTATGAGGGCACACTACCAATGAAGAAATGCATTATTGTCTTTTTCGGTGCTTTGATTCCGAATATCTCACGAACCCCATAGTTTAGAGCTTAATGATCAAACAATGAAATGAAGTCAGTAAAATTACCTTTTCAACGACATACAACACATTACTGTTGAGTGGGTAGACCACTTTGCCCATTCTCCTTTGCCGCCACTATTTTAGGTTGAGCCATATTTTTTGCTTTCAAAAATATGTATTTAACATAGAAAAAACATAGAACATAGCTAATGTTAAACTTTAAACTTAAATAAAACTTTACTTCTTGTTACAATCTCGACGTGTACACTCTTTTCATCTAATCGGTCTTACTCAACGCTTTTGGCAATTGGTGGGAAAAAGCTCTCATCCATCATTTTTGGCGCCCAAACGTGGAAAAAGTTCTTAAATTTCATTCTAAAAGTATAAGTTTAAAAATAAAATAAAGAAATTTCGAACAGTTAAAGTTAAAACCTAAATATTCTTATTCACAATTTAATAAGATTAAAAAGTGTAGAGTGAATCATATCTCCAATAGACATTAACAATTTAAAAGAAAGGAGATCGGTACGCGGTTAATCGGATTGAAATTAAATACCTACATCAGGTTACCTTTACAAGAGCCGATCATCTTTAAAAAGCTGATCATATGAGCATCTTTAAAAGGAATCACCAGCAAACCCATGAACCCCACGAGAGAACGAGTTAAGGAGTCATCATTTGGAATTTGGATACAAGGGTAGATAAGTACATCTCCCAAAAAAGGTACTGTCATACTTATAACGAACTTGCGTTGCAGTGCAGTCCTTGTTTCAAATAATTAACCATAAAATTAATTCTGCATCTACCTACTTAGTAGCCCGTAGCGTAATGGTTAGTGCGTTTGACTGTCACGCTGGAGGTCTGGGATCGCTTCCCAGCCTCGTCCACCTAAAAACCAAGAGTATCACTTGTCACGAATAAGTGCTTCTCGTCTAGCCGTTCGGATTCGGCATAAAATTGTAGGTCTCTTCGATTCCTGTCGAAAGGCGCACACAGAAATGGATGCGAGTTGTTAGTCACTAGGTCCTGGTTCTTCATGAGCCGTTGTGCCACCCGATTTATTTTTTTTTTTCTACCTACTTAAAATCTGCGATTTTAAAAAGATCTTTTAACTATCAAATTAAAAAATCTATATCTTAAAACAAACGCAGTTTCGTCATAAGTTTGGAATTATATTAATCAAACAAATTATACGAATATATTTAAAATATAATTAAAAACTACATATCATATGGTCCATTCGATCCATTACTTTACCTAAGAGCTTTGCATTTCGTTGGACTTTGTATTAGGTCATACCATATAGATCAGTCAAAAGTTTTCTATGCACAAAAATCATACACGATCGTTATGCTTACGTCACATCATACGATTCTTATATTCCACATCATACATATAAGCTTTATTCTGCATGACCAGAACAAAGTTCCACAAAAGCTTTTCGTATTTTGTTCATAGAAGTGGATTGTAATCTCTAACTGCCCACACAGAACATCGTTGTCGTCGTCGCCATCGTCGTCGTAGTCGTCGTAGTCGTCGTAGTCGTCGTAGTCATCGTAGTCGTCTTAGTCGTCGTAGTCGTCGTAGTCGTCGTAGTCGTCGTAGTCGTCGTAGTCGTCGTAGTCGTCGTAGTCGTCGTA
This sequence comes from Melangyna quadrimaculata, assembly GCA_949320155.1. Lineage (NCBI taxonomy): Eukaryota > Metazoa > Arthropoda > Insecta > Diptera > Syrphidae > Melangyna > Melangyna quadrimaculata. Next base: position 229,019,359 of record OX439483.1, on the reverse strand, counting down.
GTCGTCGTAGTCGTCGTAGTCGTCGTAGTCGTCGTAGTCGTCGTAGTCGTCGTAGTCGTCGTAGTCGTCGTAGTCGTCGTAGTCGTCGTAGTCGTCGTAGTCGTCGTAGTCGTCGTAGTCGTCGTAGTCGTCGTAGTCGTCGTAGTCGTCGTCGTAGGTTCTTCTTGATTGCGCTTATCTACATACGTACATATATTTATTCACCTTCGTATGAAAGCATCGCTGGACTTTCACTTGTATGCTGCTTTATTGATCACCGCCAGCTTCATATTTGTTAAATCATCTTTCGCTTTTATTAAGGATTTTGGATTAGATATTTTAGAATTGATGCATTCATCGAATCATTTAAAAATTAATTCATCGAATCATTAAAAATTAATTTATCGAATTATTTAAAAATTAAGTCATCTACTGGCTACTGTAGCTGTTGGTATTCATTGAACTTAATTAAATAAGTATTATTTGGCATTCATTCCAATCACCGTGTGATTTTGCTGTTGTCGGAGAATTGTTGTTGCTGTTTAATTGCTGCTGGAGGATTGCTGCATTGCAGGGGCTGGTTTTGTTGTTGCTGTTGGATAGTTTTTTGTTGGTTGGTGCACTTGGAAACTTTGTTATTTCGAATTTGTAGGGGTTGATAGATTTTTGGTTAGACTTCCTGCTAGTTTACTTGTTTCAATTTGTCTGGAGTTTAGGACAGATTAGTATTGTAAACAAATTTCAATATGGCTACATCACAACCCAAACTGCCAGCAGTTGAAATCATAACTATTGACGAATTAAAGATACTTCGTGCATCGAGCAAAGGGAACATTACCCGTATAAAAACATTGGTAGATAAGCTAACTAGTGCTAATTCCACAGAATTGGAATGCAGCTTGGGAACATTGGAATCCTATTTTAAGCAGGTGTTATCGTATAAATCTCAAATAAAACGTTTGCAACCATCAGATAATGCAAGAGGTGAATTGGAGGAGCTGTATATTTCAACTAAATTGAAAATAGTTTCACTCTTGGGTACAGGGAGGCAAGGAAGTCTTTTTGAAACTTCGTTTGCCCTTCCTGCGTCTACAACCAGTCGTTTGCCACATCTTTCTCTACCACGCTTTAGCGGGAAGTATTCAGAATATACAAATTGTATCAGGGTTTTCGAAAATTTAGTAAATTCTGATCCTTCCTTGAGCAAAATTGAAAAGTTTAACCACCTGCTGTCTTGTCTTTCGGATCAAGCTCTGGGAACAATTGGGTCTTTTCATATAACGGAAGAGAGTTATTCTAAAGCACTGGATAAGTTAAATGAGAGATATGACAACAATACGTTGATATTTCTGGAAAATATTTCAAACATATTTGAACTTCCAAAGTGTTCAAAATCGTCAGCACCTCAACTTCGCAACGTTGTGAATAGTATCTCGGCAATTTATAAGTCACTCTCATCTTTAGGAAAAGATGAAGACATTTGTAATGCTATCATAATTTATATAGCTATGTCTAAGGTAGACAACGAAACTCAGGGAAAATGGGATGAGCAATTGGACTACTCAACACTTCCCAAATGGGATGATTGTGCCAAGATGATTGGTAAACGTTGTCAGTACCTAGAAGCTCGTACTAGTAAACAGGTTCATACAAATCGTGTAGAGTCTTCAAATTCTGCTCAAAAATCTTTCAACAAAGAAAGATTCCAAAAATGTACACCAAGTAAACAAAACTCGCTAGCTATCTCACAAAAGCAATGCGTTTTTTGCAAGGACAGCGAACATTTCATTGTCAATTGTTTTAGCTTCATTAAGCTTTCTGTTTCTGAGAGGTTTTTAACAACGAAAAAGCTCAACCTTTGTACCAATTGTTTGAATAAAATTCATATAAGGTCGAAATGTTCATCCACTTTTAATTGCAAAACGTGCAACAAGCCACACCATACCCTACTTCATCGAAAACAAGAACCAATTCTGGAAAAAGATTCTACGAGTAGCTCTTCATCAGCTGTTGTTAATACTGCATTACAACCAACTAAAATTAAGACTTCAAGCCAAATTATTTTAGCTACAGCTTTAGTTCTTGTTCATGACTCTTCAGGAAGTTTTCACATAGGAAGAGCTCTTCTCGATTCAGGAGTCAAAAGTTTTCTATGCACAAAAATCATACACGATCGTTATACTTACGTCACATCATACGATTCTTATATTCCACATCATACATATAAGCTTTATTCTGCATGATCAGAACAAAGTTCCACAAAAGCTTTTCGTATTTTGTTCATAGAAGTGGATTGTAATCTCTAACTGCCCACACAGAACAGCGTTCTCGTCGTCGCCATCGTCGTCGTAGACGTCGTCGTAGGTGCTTCTTGATTGCGCTTATCTACATACATACATATATTTATTCACCTTCGTATGAAAGCATTGTTGGACTTTCACTTGTATGCTGCTTTATTGATCACCGCCGGCTTCATATTTGTTAAGTCATCTTTCGCTTTTATTAAGGATTTTGGATTAGATATTTTAGAATTGATGCATTTATCGAATCATTTAAAAATTAATTCATCGAATCATTAAAAATTAATTTATCGAATCATTTAAAAATTAAGACCTTAATTAAATAAATATTATTTGGCATTCATTCCAATCACCGTGGGATTTTGCTGTTGTCGGAGAATTGTTGTTGCTGTTTTATTGCTGCTGGAGGATTGCTGCATTGCAAGGGCTGGTTTTGTTGTTGCTGTTGGATAGTTTTTTGTTGGTTGCTGCACTTGGAAACTTTGTTATTTCGAATTTGTAGGGGTTGATAGATTTTTGGTTAGACTTCCTGCTAGTTTACTTGTTTCAATTTGTCTGGAGTTTAGGACAGATTAGTATTGAAAACAAATTTCAATATGGCTACATCACAACCCAAACTGCCAGCAGTTGAAACCATAACTATTGACGAATTAAAGGTACTTCATGCATCGAGCAAAGGGAACATTACCCGTATAAAAACATTGGTAGATAAGCTAACTAGTGCTAATTCCACAGAATTGGAATGCAGATTGGGAATATTGGAATCCTATTTTAAGCAGGTGTTATCGTATCAATCTCAAATAGAACGTTTGCAACCATCAGATAATGCAAGAGGTGAATTGGAGGAGCTGTATATTTCAACTTAATCGAAAATAGTTTCACTCTTGGGTACAGGGAGGCAAGGAAGTCTTCCTGCGTCTACAACCAGTCGTTTGCCACATCTTTCTCTACCACGCTTTAGCAGGAAGTATTCAGAATATAAAAATTTTATCAGGGATTTCGAAAATTTAGTAAATTCTGATCCTTCCTTGAGAAAAATTGAAAAGTTTATCCACCTGCTGTCTTGTCTTTCGGATCAAGCTCTGGGAACAATTGGGTCTTTTCATATAACGGAAGAGAATTATTCTAAGGCACTGGATAAGTTAAATGAGAGATATGACAACAATACGTTGATATTTCTGGAAAATATTTCAAACTTATTTGAACTTCCAAAGTGTTCAAAATCGTCAGCCCCTCAACTTCGCAACGTTGTGAATAGTATCTCGGCAATTTATAATTCACTCTCATCTTTAGGAAAAGATGAAGATATTTGTAATGCTATCATAATTTATATAGCTATGTCTAAGGTAGACAACGAAACTCAGGAAAAATGGGATGAGCAATTGGACTACTCAACACTTCCCAAATGGGATGATTGTGCCAAGATGATTGGTAAACGTTTCAGTACCTAGAAGCTCGTACTAGTAAACAGGTTCATACAAATCGTGTAGATTCTTTAAATTCTGCTCAAAAATCTTTCAACAAAGAAAGATTCCAAAAATTTACACCAAGTAAACAAAACTCGCTAGCTATCTCACAAAAGCAATGCGTTTTTTGCAAGGACAGCGAACATTTCATTGTCAATTGTCATAGCTTCATTAAGCTTTCTGTTTCTGAGAGGTTTTCAACAACGAAAAAGCTCAACCTTTGTACCAATTGTTTGAATAAAGGTCATATAAGGTCGAAATGTTCATCAACTTTTAATTGCAAAACGTGCAACAAGCCACACCATACCCTACTTCATCGAAAACAAGAACCAGTTCTGAAAAAAGATTCTACGAGTAGCTCTTCATCAGCTGTTGTTAATACTGCATTACAACCAACTAAAATTAAGACTTCAAGCCAAATTATTTTAGCTACAGCTTTAGTTCTTGTTCATGACTCTTCAGGAAGTTTTCACATAGGAAGAGCTCTTCTCGATTCAAGGTCACAAATTAATCTTATAAGTGAAGATTTTGCTCGGATTCTAAATCTTTGAAAAACCAAAAAACATATTGAGATTATGGGAGTAGGATCTGCTCAAACTCAATCTAATTTTCAAACACAAACTCTTATAAGGTCACGATTTAACAACGTGGAGATGTCTTTGGAGTTTTCAGTGACGCAAAACATCATCGGTCATCAACCTGATATGGAAATCGAGATCTCGAATTGGAAGATCCCTTCTAATATTGAACTGGCAGATGCTTTATTCAATCAACCATCAGATATCGATCTTTTATTAGATGCAGAAGTCTTTTTTGATATATTGTCAGTGGGGCGAATCAAACTAGGATCTGGATTGCCAACATTGCAAAAGACCCAGTTTGGATGGATCGTCTCGGGGAGGTGTACCACTACAGTGAACGTAGCAAGAACACTTTGCTTAAATGTTACACAGGAAGAGGAACAGGATGACTTGCTGCATTTGTATGTCGAAAGGTTTTGGGAACTCGAGGAGGTAAACTGTCTTAAACAAAAATGGACCGAGAAGCAGGCAGCTTGCGAAGCTCATTTTTTGGAGACTGTCGAAGTACTTCCAAGTGGTCGTTTGTCTGTTCAACTCCTTTTCAAAAAAGATCCCAGCTGCTTAGGAGCTTCTTTTGATATAGCTTACAAACGTTTTTTTTCTCTGGAACATAGGCTAGAAAAACAGTCTTTGGTTAAAGTGCAATACTCGAATTTTCTAAGCGAATATGAAGAACTTGGACACATGTCATTAGTTGACAATCCAAATATGCAAGAATCACATTATTATATTCCTCATAAATGCGTGATTAGGCCCAATAGTACTTCCACTAAGCTTAGGGTTGTATTTGACGCCTCCTGTTGCACTTCTTCACAAATATCCTTAAATCAAATTCTCATGGTTGGACCAACAATTCAGGATGAGCTCTTCATACTTTTACTTCGTTTTCGTCTTCACCGCTATGCTCTTACTGCAGACATAGTTAAAATGTATACGCAGGTTTTAATACATCCGGAGCAGCAAAAGTTCCAGTATATACTTTGGCGAGAAAACTCTGCGGAACCTATAAGGACTTATAAACTGAATACGGTAACATATGGAACCTCTTCAGCACCTTTCCTTGCTATAAAGAGCAGTTTAAAAAGGGATCTCAAGTTGTAGGATCTGATTTTTATGTTGATGACATGCTCACGGGAGCTGATGATCTAGATTCGCTTCAGAAGATAAAAATGGAGGCTAATGCTATCTTAGGGTCTGCTGGTTTTGAATTGTCAAAATGGCACAGTAATTTCACAGAATCTCCTAATAAGACTAAGGACTTGAAAATCGTTGAAGCAAATTTAACAAGCACACTTGGAATCACTTGGGATTCCCACCTTGATAATTTTCAGTTCTCGTACAGCCCTAGTAAGACCTATCTGAAGGTCACCAAGCGTTCGATACTATCGCTTTCCTCGTCACTTTTTGATCCTATGGGTTTGTTAAGCCCTAACATCATTAAAGCCAAAGTTATTTTGCAAAAGTTGTGGATCACCAAGCTCGACTGGGATGAGTCAATCCGACAAGATTTACATACGGAATGGATCCAATTCGTTTTTGATCTTAATTCTCTTCAGAACCTACCTATTCCAAGATATGCTTTAACAGAAAACAAGTATGTCCAAATACATGGATTCTGGGATGCATCTATGATGGAATACGGCTGCTGTTTATATGTGAGAACAACAGATTCTGAGGGAAAAGTAACAACAAAATAGCTTGTAGCTAAATCACGGGTTGCTCCTACTAAACGGAAACAGCTACCTCGTTTGGAACTGTGCGGAGCTCATTTACTGGCGAAGGTTTGGGCTAAGATAAAAGGTATATTTGGCGATTGTATTTATAAGGTTTACTTTTGGACTGATGCTAATGTCGTGCTGCATTGGATAGGCACACATTCTTCCAAGTGAAGTACCTTTGTCGGCAACAGAGTAGCCGAAATACACGAAAAATCCGTGAATGTGTCTTGGCGACATATTCCTGGTACGGATAATCCCGCTGATATACTATCCAGAGGATGAACGGTAGAAAACTTACAAGACTCTATATGGTTCTCAGGTCCCAAATTTCTGCAGGAAAGTTCGAGAAATTGGCCAATCACTTCCAGAATTCAATTGTCAGAGGAAGAAATGAGCCTTGAAGTTCGAAAAAGCGCACTCATTTGCCAAGAAAAACCGCCTAACTATCTATATGATATCATCGAAAATTATAGTTCTTATACCAAAGTCCTCAATATAGTCGCACGTATGTTAAAAATTTTCGATAAAGAAGGAAAACTAGATTTCATCTATCTAACACCCAACGACATGGAAAAATCTTTAAGCCGAATTGTATGGGTTATACAATTTCAATTTTTCTCGGAGAAAATGAAATACATCAGGAAAAATATGCCTTTAAAAGGGTCCATTAAATGGTTTAATCCATTTTTGGAAAATGTTAATGGAGTCGAGCTGTTAAGAGTAGGGGGACGTTTAAAACACATCCCAAATCTGTCTTCGGATCAAAAACATCCTTACTTACTACCTAAAGATTCCAACTTTGTTTTTTGTATGATCAGACACTTACACTTAACGCATTATCATGCTGGTCCAAAAATGCTCGTTTCGCTCATCAGGAGAAAATTCTGGATTATAAACGCCCGAGAATTAGCAAGGCGCGTGGTTAGAGGTTGTATTCACTGCGTAAGATATAAGTCAAAACTTCTCGAGCAAGTCATGTGTAACTTACCGGCGGAAAGACTGACGGCATCTCGTCCATTCTTAAGATGCGGTGTGGACTTCTGTGGTCCAGTGATGACGTACCTGAAAATACGGGGGAAGAGACCATACAAATGTTACATTGCTGTCTTTGTTTGTTTTTCTTCTAAGGCTGTTCATTTAGAGGCAGTCTCAGACCTTTCGTCCGAAGCCTATATAGCTGCTCTTAAAAGGTTTATTGGTCGAAGAGGTTTCCCGTCAGACATTTATTCAGATAACGCTACCAACTTCGTAGGGGCACAGGCAAAGCTCTTAGAACTTACTAGCTATTTTTTAAACAAATCAACCCAATCAGACATAAATAATTTCTGTACTAATAACGGTGTTAAATTTCATTTTATTCCCCCCAGGGCTCCTCACTTTGGTGGACTGTGGGAAGCTGCAGTCAAGGTGGCAAAGGGTCATCTCATGAGGACGTTGTTCAACGCTAAGCTAACATACGAAGAACTGTCGACTGCTCTGGTTGAAATAGAGGGTATTATGAACTCCAGGCCAATAACACCACTCTCTTCCGATCCCAATGATTACGAAGCACTCACACCAGGCCATCTTCTCATCGGTTCCTCACTGAGGTCACTACCGGAACCAATTTGCGAAGCAGAACACATCAGCTACACTGCGGGACCCACTATTTTCGAATTCTCTATTATCGTAATGACATATTTGATCAAAATATCTACTTAAAATTATTTCAAGAATGGGAAACTTGCCATATAGTACCAATGAATTACAAGTCAAAAAGATGCTTACGAGCTGTTTCGATAGACAATTGTATTTAATGCAGTTTAGTTGGACTGTATAACATACTTCCAAATATTATATATTGAATATATATATATATATTTTGTATTATCTTCTAATTTAAGAGAACAATATATCTTTTTAATCGTTTTTATTATTATCAAAATATAATCAACGACAGGAAATCAAAATAAAAAATAATTTTTAAAATCAAATAACTTAACAGAAATACAAAGTAAAATTCTTCTTCAAACCAACCTAACCTTCTTCCTTGGGAGATCCTTATCCATAGTTGTTGGTTTGCTGATAATCGAAGAACCCCTTTTGTTGCTGCTGGCGGCAACACACTCCCCCCGTGAATGCTCTGCTTCACTTTCCATTTTCACTGGCAACCGAAACAGCTTTTGTATCGGACGCTCTAAGATTAAGAAGGGAACTTTTTTTCCGCCGGTTTAACCTTCCATTCCGAAGATGCCACTCGCAGCAACGTTTTCCTCTCGGATGATTACCAAATCACCTGTCTTCAGATTTGGTTGCGGTTGTCGCCATTTTGTTCGCTGATGTAGTTGATTCAAATAATCTTGCGCCCATGCTTTCCAAAACACTTGACTCATTTTTTGAATTTTCTGTACCGATTTCAAACGGTTGTCGGGAATATTCGAAACGTTTGATCCAAAAGGTTGTGTAATTGACTCTCCAATGAGGAAATGAGCTGGAGTAAGGAATGACAAATCCTCTGGGTCCTCCGTTAGAGCTGAAAGTGGCCGGGAGTTCATTACGGCACAAGTCTGTGCCAAAACTGTTTGGAACTCACTACTTGTTAGTTTGTGTGGACCGATCACTCTACGCAGGTGATATTTCATCGATTTCACACAAGCCTCCCAGAGTCCTCCTTGATGTGGTGCTGCAGGTGTGATGAACCGCCATTCGGTACCATATTGCTGCAATACCTTTGCCATATCCATTTCATTCCAACTGCGTATCATCTTTTTAAGTCCAACCGCCGCACCCTCGAAATTCTTCCCGTTGTCACTCCACATCCGAAAACAAGCACCACGAATACTGGTGAATCTTAAAAAGGCCTGTATAAAATCATGAGCTTCTTTAATGATCAATTTTGCTAACGGGCTGACATCAGGCAAAAGAATCGGATACTTCTGCTGCATCGGGATAAGTGCACGTCCAAGTCGACCACCTAAGCGCAGAAGCCTCTTGTTATCAAGCCATGGCGTGCAATTCGCTATTGGGCTTGATGGGTCGACTCCTCTACTGTGTGGATTCTCTAGTGATTTAATCTCTTTAGCGTAGTATAAACACTGTTCTTCACGAAGCCAGAATTCTTGAGCTGTTTTCATCTCTTCGTTTGACAACGGACCATTCCATCGACCTTCAGGTTGAACTCGTACATTATGAAGAAAACGGAAAACCCATACAGTCAGTCGACACAAATCAAACATTTTAGAGACACGTTCTAGAAGATTAACACCACGCAAAATAACGCTCATCGCTGCCAACTCTTTGTGGTATTGTCTGAAATGTGTAATATTGTCAACAGTTTTCTCCTCCTTCGCAATTTCCAATTCCATAACAGATGTCGCCTTTGATTGGTAGTTTGGCCAATGTATGGCTGTTTGACGTAGCCATGAAGGACAGTTGGAAAATTAACAAGATCAAACACCGATCTGCATCCTACTGCGAACACACGTGAAGCGAGTTTGAGTGCGGTATTTTTCGTTCTTTTGCCTAAACCCCCAAACAAAAAAAGTTTTTGCCATCACCTCCCACAAAGTGAAATAAAACAAAATAAATAAACAGCCCAAAATTGCAATAATTATCAATATATATCAAATAATTAAACAACATATCGGGCGGCGAGAAAAACAAAAAAAAAAATCAACCAAATACAAATCAGTGCCAGTGCGTGTGTAATAGAAAAAAAAAAAAGTGCATCCACAAAAAAAAGTCATACATAATCCACAACAACAAAAAAACTAAATAACCCATAGCCACAGCGAGCGGTACTCTCATTCCACTCCTTCCCAACATCTCTCGCAGTTGCTTTGGTTTGACCATTGCATGCACTATGTGGTTAAAATCCATACAATGTGTGCAATGGACTAAATCAAAGTAATATTGGATAAATTGCTGTAATTTTGTTTGGGTGACCAGGGGCGGCTCAATGCAACCTACCATTAAGGCATAACACTAATGGTAATTGTTATTGTGAAGTAATTTTGGTACCCAATATTTAATTTTAGCATAGTTAATTGTCTAGTTTTGTTTTTTTTATGTTGAATGCTGTAATGGAAGGTCAGTTTAGAGTCGATTATAGTAACATTCGGGGGCTTAGGACGAATTTCTGTGCTGCATATGTTCATACTGTAAAAAACAGGCCAGCAGTCTTCGCACTAAGCGAAACCCAGGTTGGTGAAAATTCCGATCCCTCGGAATTCAGCCTCCAAGGTTATAATTTAGTGCCGCTATTTTTTCCACATCATGGTCTTACCGTCTATGTACGTAATGATGTTGCTTATCAGCTCCAACCACAATATGGCCAATTTATAAATACAAATTTTAACTTCATGTGGTTCAAATTCACCATCCATAAGCGCATTATTCATACATGTTTTATTTACCGCAGCCCAAGTTTGGACGGCAATTCGACTTCCAACGAATTCGATGCGATATCTGACTCTATCCAGAGAATTGTTTCCCATTATCCGCACAGTGAAATCGTTGTTACGGGCGATTTCAATGTACACAATTCTACGTGGTTGCGCTATTCAGGCCAGACAACACCCGAAGGAAGGTATGTCGAGATTTTTGCTGAGTTAAACCACTTGACTCAGCTTGTTGACGAGCCTACTCGGATCCCTGACGTTACAGGTCAATCCGCCAACACTCTAGATTTGTTTCTTACCTCCGACCCTGGTAATTACACCTTTAGCGTATTATCACCTCTAGGCACATCAGACCATTGTGTTATATCTGCGAATTTCTCGTGCCACCAAAACACAGTTAAAGAAAAAACTCCCAAGAGAACCGTTTGGCATTACGAGAAAGCCAACTGGGACGATCTCAATGTTTTCTTCAGGAACTTTAACTGGTCACTATGCTTCCTCGATAATGACGTAGATTGCAGTGCAGATATGATTACAAACTTAGTTCTTTGTGGAATGAGAAATTTTATCCCGAATAGGGTGAAATCTATCAAACCCAAAGAAAACTCATGGTTTGATTCGAGCTGTAAGGAGGTTATTAGGGTTAGAGAAGTAAGCTTCCGTTGTTATAAAGCCAACCCTACTGAGGAAAACCGGAAAAAGTTTCAACAAGCTAGAAAGACCTGCAACGTTCATATTCGACGAACCAAATTTTTACATGATCAAAAATTACGGCAAAAAATTCTACAATGTCCCAAAGGTAGTAAACATTTTTGGTCATTTGTAAAAAACATACGAAACACCACCTCGTCCTCGGTTCCAACGCTCGTCTTTAATAACACCCCTTTTGTCAGTTCGTTAGATAAAGCCAATTTGCTTGCGGCACAGTTTGCTCTTAATTCGCCGCTGCCAGAAAGTGTTATGGCTCCTCCTGTAGTTGAGAGCGAAATGATTTTATGGGACAAATCTTTTTTCGCACTCGTGCAGTTGCTAGAGTTCTAAAAGATCTCGACGTAAACAAATCCGCTGGCCCGGATAGTATCCCTCCCATCGTTCTGAAGAGGTGTTCTTCAACGCTGGCAAAACCACTGCGTAATCTTTTCCATCTGTCCTACTCTACTGGTCTCTTTCGGAGTGGATGGAAAACAGCATTTGTCCAGCCTGTCCCTAAAAAAGGCTTATCTTCTTCACCCTCAAATTATCGACCAATTGCACTTACGTCCCTTCTTTCCAAGGTCATGGAAACGCTGATTAATTTTCAGCTCAAGAAATATCTCGAGGAACAAAAGCTTCTTAATGACCGGCATTACGGCTTTCGTAGCAATGGGTCCACTGGTGATTTGATCGTATGTATATCTCACCGAACAGTGGAACAAATCTTTACATCGTTTTGGAGAAAGTAAGATTATTGCACTTGATATTTCAAAAGCGTTTGATAGAGTTTGGCATCAAGCTCTTTTATCGAAAATGCGCGCATTTGGTTTCGATGAATCTCTTCTTCATTGGATTAGAAATTACCTTTCGGACCGTTCAATACAAGTTGCATTGGACGGTTTCAAGTCTGAAATCAACAAAATAAATGCTGGTTTGCCCCTGTGCTCCGTTTTGTCTCCGACTCTCTTTCTTATTTTTATAAATGATCTTTTGTCTAAAACTTCTAATCCATTTAACTGTTTCGCTGACGACAGTACCCTCAGCTTTTCATATTCGTTTACAGATTCACATCCATGTCCTTCGGATGTGGAACTTGAACGGCAGCGTATGATAAGCTCATTAAATTCTGATCTAAACAGCATCGTTCAATGGGGAATCAAAAACCGCGTAGAATTTAATGCTTCTAAAACTCAATGCTGTCTCCTGTCGTTAAAGCGGAACCCACCCTCAATGCTGCTATCCATGAGCGGCACTTGCATAGAGGAAACTGAACACCTTTCAGTTCTCGGTATGTGTATCACAGACCACCTTTTGTGGAACGACCACATATTTGACATCGCCAAAAATGCTGCTAGGTGTTTAGGTTTTCTCCGTCGATGCAAGAAATTTGTCTCCCGTTCTGATCTGGCTGTGATCAACAAAGCCTTTATTCGTCCAAAACTTGAGTAGAACTCCCATATTTGGGCAGGTGCCCCAATAACCCACTTGGAGTCTATTGGATAGAATTCAAAAGAGAGCTTTAAAAATGATAGGTGAAGGATCTATAACGGAAACAATTACATCTCTCGAACACCGCCGTAATGTTTCATGTCTTTCCCTATTTTACCGTTATTTTTATAAACAGTGTTCTAGTGAAATAGCCAGTTGCATTCCTCCCCTTAAACAATTCAACCGTAATACTCGCGCTTCTAGGAATGCCCATCAGTTTACCCTCGAGCCCAACTTCGGACGTACTGTTAAGTACAGAGATTCTTTCTTTATTCGAACCACAAGAATGTGGAATACTTAACCTGGCTCTGTGTTTCCCTCTTGTTGCAGTATTCAGACATTCAAAACAAATGTTCATCGGTATCTCCTTTTTAACCCTTTCCAATTTCCTGAACGCTCGCACTGTGTGTAAATATTTTAAGGGTAATAATAATCCCTTTTGTGCGCGCAAAGTTTAATAATGAAAAAAAAAAAAAAAAAAAAAAGGACCGTTCCACCAAAGTTTTGCTTCACGCAGCTGAAGCTCCGCGACTCAATTGATCAGCCGGATTCTCAGACGATGAGATGTAACGCCAATCCGCATCTGCAGTGAGTCGATGAATCTTTTGAATTCGGTTGTTTAGAAAGATCTTAAGTGTTGCAGAATCTTTCTTAAGCCATGCCAGCACAATCTGCGAATCTGACCACAGAGTAGATTTCACATGCGGGAGCTTTGCCGTCGTCTTAAACGTGTGTAGAAGCTCGCTGAGCATCAAGGCTGCACAAAGTTCTAAACGGGGTATTGTAATGGTTCTTAAAGGTGCAACCCGAGATTTAGCTGCAATGAGTCTACAATCGATTTTCTCTTATGTTTCGACACGTATATACAGTGCAGCTCCGTAAGCCAGAGTTGATGCGTCAGAAAATCCATGCAAGGAGATATTACGATCCCGAGAGATCCCCAACCATCGTGGCAACCCGATTTCTGTAACCATTTGCAACTGCTGCTCGAAACGCTGCCACTCTCGATAGATATTATCCGGCACTAATGAGTCCCACCCGATATTTGCGCTCCAAATCTTTTGCATCAAAATTTTCGCCTTGACTACAATAGGACCTAGATATCCGTTTGGATCAATAATTTGTGCTATACGACTAAGCAATCTCCTTTTGGTTGCCTCTTTTACTCCTAAAAGTGGTTGCGGTTGGAATTTGAACATAAGTTCATCTGTGGTTGGCAGCCATCGTAATCCCAGAACTGTTGTATCTGCAAACTCGCTGAGATCTAGAGGCTCTTTTGCCCTGGTTGGTACAACATTCGGTCTATTTAATCGCCATTTGTCCAATACGAATCCACTTGACCGCAACACCGCATCTATTTCTTCACTCAGTTGGCGAGCTTCCGCATATGTTTCTGCCCCTGACAGGCAGTCGTCCATATAAAAATCATGTTCTATCGCTTCTGCGCCCATTGGATATTGTGCTAGAGCTTCCCGGGCACCCTGAATCATAGCGCGTACCGCACAATGTGGAGCTGATGCCATACCAAACGTAACCACTGTCAGCCAATATTCCTTTATCGTGGTGTCGACATCCGGCCGCCAAAAGATTCGTTGTAGATGCCATTGCGTAGGATTGATATGTACCTGCAAGTACATCTTTTTTATAACAGCTGTGATAGCAACTGGATGACATCTGAAACGCATAATTAAGTCAGCTAAGTTGTCTTGCAATTTCTCGCCTACCAGCTGCACTTCGTTAAGTGAAATTCCGTGATCAGTTTTGCATGATGCATCATTTACTATACGAAACTTCCTTAGTACCGGATGATGCGGAATGTAATAACACAATTCCTTTGGTGGTCGATCGCCCAACTGCATTTGACCAGCACATAGCAGTTCTTTTATGGCTGCAAAGTATTTCTCCTTTAATTCTGGATCACGCTTAAAACGGCATTCTAACTGATGAAACCTGTTCAACGCCATCGCTCTTGAAGATCCAAGTTTGTCAATGTCTTCGCGCCATGGAATATCAAATTAAAAATGGCCCCCAGGAAGGCGTCGATGATGTTTCATGAAGATATCTTCGCATCGTTCGTGTTCCGCCGTGCGGGTTCGTTTAATTTCAATTTCTTCAAACTCCCAAAAACGCCTCAATAGATGATCCAACTGCGGTTCAATTGTTTCTGTGACTCCAATCACTCCTGTTAATCCAGAGTAAGTTCTTGCTCCTCCACCATACATCAACCAACCTAAAGTTGAAGGCTGGAATGCAATTCCTTGAGGACTCAGAATACTTCCGTCGAGTATCACTAGTGCCCATACACTCGCACCGAGCAAAATGTCAATTGCGGCAGGTACACATGCACTCGGATCAGCCAAGTTTGGCATTACTTCTGGTGAAATTAAGGCTTCGGGAATCTGTTAACCTGGCAACCACAGCTTTGACAGATTTGGTCAAGACATTAGATCTATGGTTGCTATCAGAGTATAACTTGTTCGAGCTAGTAGCTGGCATGCCAATTTTCGTGTATTTGGTTTTTCAGATGTACCGCCGATTCCATGTATTCGAACCCTGCATTGCTCTGTTGGCCATTTTAATGTGCGAACAAAATTGTCACTTATGAAATTGATTTGAGCACCAGTATCACATAAAGCTCGAAGGGGCGGGGACACGCAACCGTTAAATTCGATACGTACAATAGCAGTAGCTAGCAATGCAGACCATGTTCTTTCTTCAGTTTTAACTGGTGAATGAATGGACGTATCGAGGTCACTACGTCCTACATTTCTTGTTAGTTGCTAGTGTTTATCATATTGTGACACTCTTTGCCCAACATCAACTCCTTGTTCATTAATTTTTTGCTGCAATCCACTAAGTGTCTCCACAGCGGAACCTACGGTGAAGTTTGTTGGACACAACACACTATTATGCTTGACCTTACATCGGGGGCACTGTTTTTCTGGACATTTTACGGATGGATGTTTGGAACTAAAACAATTCATACAACGCCGTTGTTTAGTTGTGTATTGCAACCTGTCGGAAAGTGACATAATTTTAAATTTAGCACAGTGATATGGCCAATGTCGTTGGCCTATGCAAAGATCGCAATTTGGGAGAGGTTCTTTCACTCTGCCCGTGCTTCGGAACCCTAATGAGCTTGCGGCTCCACTACCTCCTAGGTTGTCACCGACCGTTGACTGAGTCCTGTAACTGAAGCTTGTATCTGTCGACTGGGACAAGACACTGGAGCGTAGTTCTAAAAATCGGAACATCCCATTAAGTGTTGGCAATTCTTCAGTCGATCGGTGCACTGACCATTGCACGTGACTCTCACTATCAAGTAGCCTTTCCAATTGGTAAATGAGCATATGCTCTGCTACTGCATCGGAGCTGAGTAATAATTTGAATTGACGAAATGCATTTCGTGCAGAATCAAGCATGTTTCGCATAGCGTTGCACGTCGGGTGCTGCAGTGGTTTCAGTCCTGATAAAATTTTGCAAATTTTCGGCTCGAATTGTGTTGTATTCGTTGCCGTATTGTGTACATAATTCAGTCCATAATTGGTTATAGGTGCTACCATCACCAATTGGCCAATTCTTGTATAAATGCTCTGCTCGACCTTGTAATGCTCTTAAAAGATATCGCATTTTTTGTGAACTCGAAAATTTCAGTTGATTATGCACATCAGTTTCGAATATTGCACGAAAATTAGCCCAGTCACTTTCCAAACCGGAGAACTTGGGTATGCGTGGTGCCTCAGAAATTTGAATCTGAATAGGTGAAGCACCGAAATGGCTGGCAAGAGAGGTTCCTGCTTCCGTGACCGACCCCATCGATGGAATCTGCCTGCGCAATTTGAATTTATATGATAAATAATCTTCTTCGGCTTCAGCTAAATAAGCGCTGCAATTAGCCAACTGCTCTTCCGTAAGTTCTTGTTGTTGGCCCAGCATTGACCAATCTGCTTCAAACCTTGTCCAAACTTGTTCGATTCGATTGAGACGAATCGTTGCCTCGTCGGACGACCATTGAGAAATTTCTTCATTGCTATGACTGTTAGAAGCACACCGTAAAGTTTCGCGGTACAACCTCATCGACTGTGGCAAAAGGTTTCTTAGCAACTGGGTTCGATTTGAGGTTGTGAAGGACTCACAATTAACCACTTCTCCCTCCATTACATGTGCGGCATCGATTTCTGCCTGCTGCTCGCGTGATATCCTCACAAATGCTCCTGGTGATCCTTTGAAAATAAAAATTAATATTAATACAAAAATTCTAAAACACTGATTGGCTTGAAATTTGCTCTTTTTGCTCTTTCTCTTATGCTCTTTGAATTTGTCTAAAACAGTAAAGCGAAATCAATTGTTAAACCTTCAGTAACAATCCAAATTAGTTTATTGTCAGCGCCACAACAAGCTAATTATGAAAGGCACGAATAATTTCCAAATTTTCTGAGCGACCGCACTGTCACTTAAAATAAGGAATTGATAAATGATATACATTTTGTCTGCTATCAGCACAACAGCATTACAAAATTTCTTCGCGAACGCATTTTCGCTAAAGAAATTTTTCCTACGAATTCGAATCCTGTCAGCGCAACACAAAAACGAATTCTGGAATCGCAAGCAAAATGTAAATCACATACATACATAATGGCCCTATTGCACATTTTGTTACTGATGTTGAAGAAATAAAATTCCAGATCTGGATTTGCGCCACTTGAAAAATGTCCGATGATATATAGTATATAGACCAGTTTGTGGATCAAATGGAATTTATAGGAAACTTTTTTCATATGTATGTTTAATCGTTTGGTTGCTTGTTCAAAAATCAAAATGAAAAAAGTAAAATAACTTTTAAGATTAAGACCACGCTCAATGCAATTACAAAATATTTGTTTATTTGTAACGCGGTTAATCCGGAATGTTAAAAATATTTAATGAAAAAAGTAAGTTGTAGTACATAACTGTATCAAAAAAGAAAAGTGGAACAAAATTGATTTATTTCCTACTAGATTGGAGAGTACTACAAAAAGGCAAATGTTTTTCTTTCAAAAATTTTTTAATTTTCTTTACAACAGATGGGCTAATAAATCTTTTTTGTTTTTCAATTAAAAAAATTGGAATGAGAACAACTCTCCACTTTGGTTGCACACATCGATTTATTATTCACCTTTTAGCAAAGACATAATCCGAAAATTCAAACAGAAAAACACGTTCCACAAAATGATTTCTGCATTGGATTTTTATGGTGAGTAAAGCAATAATGTGGTGAGAAATGTCCAGAGTTAAGGTGAAAATTGATTAATTTGCTCAGTTGTGTTGAAAACTAATTTAAAATATGAGTGTCGGCAGATCTAGAAAAACATTTGTGGCCTCTTGCTGGTCTTAATTTAAGATAGACAGTGTTTAAGATGAAATAGTACATAAGTACCTACTTCGAAAAATTATGATAAAACTGCAAGCGCTATAGAAACATGTAGATGTCTATTTTCAAGCATTTGGTACTTAACCGGCTGATGTGAAACAACGACATTTTTCTTCGGTTCCAACAACACAGCAAAATGTTATGTTTGCTAAATTTTTTTTAAGGAGTAGAGTAACCATAGGTAGGTATATGCGAATAAAAATCACACTATTTTACGCTGTAACGAAATGTCATTTCATTTTCTGTACATGGTCCAGGCAATCAATATTATTCTCTGTGAGACTTCTTCTAATACATAAATTGGTATAGTTGTGTCATTTTTGAATGTGATTTTTTGTTTCTCATTTGTTTGTTAACTTACACATGCATCAGGGAGGCAGTCGGATAAGTGATGACTGATAGGCAAAATGTAAGCGTTAATGAATAAAACAATGAGGGTACGTATCATAAATTTCCCTAGACCTAAATCACAGCATTAAAAAGACATTTTAACAGAAAACGGATCTCCTGGGAATTAACAAACTGTTATTTATCTGATAGATAAAATCAGAAACGAATTGTTTAGTCATGTCATCTGAAATGTTGGTATAATTTTAAAATACAAAATAAATGTCTGGCTGTTACTGCAACAGTAGGTACACTTCGTGCCTCGCCCAGTCAGAATTGATAAATTTAACTTTTTATCTTGAAGGAAGTTCAGCATTCTTTTTGTCCCTATGTAACATTTGGTAGTTTTTTGTGAAAAAGATTAAAAAAAAGATCAACGAATGTGAATGTGATCCAATTGTTTTTGATTGAATACCCTTTTTTGTGATTATCGCGCTGACGCGACGCGACGTAACGAATAAAGGTTGATATATATTTCTTTAGCGACACTTTAATTGAATTTGTTCACTGGGGTTTTAAATTTATATAATATAATAAAGTTTTGTTGGTACGCGATTGAAAGTTTCAAAAAAGGACTTTTTTCTTGATAAGTAGTGGCATGGGAAATGTGATGTTAACTTGCCTGCGCATAATTATTGACTCTAATGGCCAATTATTAGGAGGTCTCAAAATGATTACACTATTAAGCTTCGCATTTTTTTTTTCTTATGAAATCTATACAATTATACTTGAGTTTGTCGACTTTGACTTGAGCATCGTCTCAAGACTCGTTCCGGGATATGAACTTTCTTCGAGCTATTCATTTTAATTAACGATTTGTCCGTCTACAACACAGTAAAAGATTTGCAATGGATATTAGTACAACATAGTCGTACGTTCTTATTTGTGTTTATTTGGAATGACTGCGTGTGAATAATAATATTCTAGAAGTTAATACTGTATTGGTTTAGTTTTTATTTGTGTCTTAATAACTTGCATGCAATTGTAAGAATAGATTTAATATTCATCAAAACAAAAAAACAGTAGTCGGTAAGCACATCCGTTCACTGATGGAATGATCAATATAATAAATTATAATTTGATTTGTGATGGTTGTTGAAAATAAAATGCACGGCTGGATAGCACGAACTTGAACTTTAAAGCAAATCCGTCCATTCGTTTAGGCTCTAGCTCGATGTAAATCAGAACACACAGACAAACAGACCGACCGGGGCGGACGGGAGTCTTTTCGAAAATATTTTTTTTTGGAATTCTTCATCATCGACGTTTTTTTTGACACGAAACTAATAATGTTATTACTATAACTATTATTTTCATTGAACATTTAGCGCAAAGTTTTAAACATTTTAATACGATACTACACTCTGTTCAGTTCGTATTTTCAGTACAGGGAAGATAGGGCGTTTGCCTCTCACCCTTACTTTTATGGATTTCAATAAGCTATCTCTTTTTTTATAAAGCTTTTGCATTATCGCGCATTATAAATTGGCATATTTTTTTCTCTTCTCTCTCATTCAAATGTCAGTGGTGTTACCAACTGCTAATTTAGATTTCATAAACAGAAAAAATGTAGATCGTAAATTAAATCGTTAAAAAAATTAATGTAAATGCAAATAAAAATAAATCTATCTTTTTCCATTTCTTTTCTTACCAAGAGGTAAGATAGTAGGCGCGTTTTTTTAAGAGTTCCCCAATAGGCATAATCTCTTTTTACGTAAAAATAAATCACAGACAAAATAAATTAAATTTAAAAAAACATTTTATCACTCCGACGAGTAGTTGCTGCTGCTACTCTCTTCATTTAAGTTTATAACTAAATTTTCCACTGCTCTTTCAGTAAAAACATCCATTTCCAACATCTTTGGCTCAATCACCTGCTCAACGTGTTGGACACACCTTTGCCATTTTTAGCGTCAACCTTCACAAGTCCTGTTTTTAGAAGATCTTTTACTTCTGCCAGTTTAAAAGACTTATTTTGGCTTGCCACGACTTCTTTCCTTAAAGTTTTATTGCTTTGTTTGTGTTGTGTATTCTTAATTTTGTATGAATTTTAAGGATTTGGTTAGATTAATTTATAAGATTTGTTTCAGAAAAAAGGATTAGTAATGCCTTATTAGAATTTTTAGAAAGGAAATACATTTTATTTTATGAACCCTTGGTCAAATATTACAATAAACACGAAACCTTATTCTTTTTATTTTTATTTTCATGAAGAAAAAAAACTATTTGGCAGTTTAAATTGCAGTTAATTAATCAACCGAACTCTATCAAAAACTTTCTCAAATAGTAATTCTTATTTAAAAAAAAAAAAATTCCCAACAAATATTGTATAGCAGCATTTTCACCAGGAAAAAATATAAAACGAAAAGATGTAAGCAGAAAAACACGAAGTGACAACACTTAACACACATACAAAAATATAATGCTCTCAAAAGCTATTATAAAGCTATAATTCTGAAAGCTACATAGCAAAAACCAAAGAAAAAGGTATTTGAATTTCCAGTAAAAAGTTATTTTTTTTTTTTTTTTTGTAAAAAAGTTTTTTTTTTTCTAAAATAAGTTTTTTTTTGTAAAAAGTTATTTTTTTTTTTTTTTTTTGTAAAAAAGTTGTATCTTTTTTTTGTTAAGATGTCATTCTTTTTCTATAAAAAAAAAATCATTTTCTTTACTAAAAAAGTTATTTTCTTTTATTTCAATGGATTTAAATTAAAAACAAAAAAAAAACTGAATGAACTCTCCTTGGACTCGGTTTTGGAACTCACGTTTTAAGTACCAAACGGTTACTTTTGGATCCGAGTACTAAACGATTACTTTTGGATACGGGTACCAAACGATTACTTTTCGTTACTTTTGGATCCGAGTACCAAACGATTACTTTTGGATCCGAGTACCTTGATTACATTGAATTTGATTACTTTTCGTTACATTTCGTTACTGTTGGATTCGATTACTTTTAGATTCGCTTACTTTTGGATTACAGTTGGAATTGTGTTTCTTGGGGTTTAATGATTACGAGCACAAAGTAGGTAATCTGTCAAAAGACTGGAAAACCAAGAATATTGTATTTTGTAGATAGATACCGTGTTTTTGGATTTATGAAAGGTTGTTAAATTATATTTTCATAATACTATGGTCATGGTCAATGCTTAAACAAAATAATTTAAGGAAAAATTATTAAGCGTATGGGTGGTCCAAAAAAAGTATTTCTGATGTTTTCAGCTAAAATTTTGACTTTAAATTATTAAAAATCGATATTTTTTTCTCTTCAAACTCGATTAGCGGCTAAGCTAATAATATCCATCGTAGCGACTTCAAATGATATATTCGTGATCAAGATGTGCCATACTGAATCGATGTAACACACAACTCACGATACGAAAAACCGGATTTTCACTTTAAACGTGATTTGTGGCTAAACAAAGCGTCCCAGAGGTGTCAAACTTGACACCTTTAAACATGATTTGCGGCCAATCTAAACATCGTAGCGAAAATGGGATATTTGTTATCTAGGAAGTGTTCTCTTCCCATTGATGTATCTATCGCACGATAAGAAAAAAACAACTTCGCAAAATTGATGTTTGCCCTTTAAACTCCATTTGTGGCTTAACTAACAATCGTGCTAAATGGCATATTTGTTATCTAGGGAGTGATCTCATTTCATCGATGTATCGAATGATATGAAAAACCGACTTTTATCTTTAAACTCGATTTGCGAGCCAGAGAAGCATCTTAGAACCCCCAAAACTTGCACATTCAAACTTAATTTGCGGCTAAACTAAGCATCTTACAGAACTAAAAATTGCAATTTCGTTATCTAGGGAGTGCCACCTTTCATCGATGTATCTATAACTCGATTTGCGAGCCAAAGACGCATCGTAGACCCTCCAAAGTTTGCACATTCAAACTTGTTTTGCGGCTAAACTAAGCATCTGACAGAACTAAAAATTGCATATTCGTTATCAAAGGAGTGCCACCTTTCAATCGATGTATCGCATGATATGAAAAACCGACTTTTATCTTTAAACTCGATTTGCGAGCCAAAGAAGCATCGTAGACCCCCCAAAGTTTGTACATTCAAACTTGATTTGCGGCTAAACTAAGCATCTGACAGAACAAAAACTTGCATATTAGTTATCTAGGGAGTGCCACCTTTCAATCGGTGTATCGCATGATATCAATCTTTAAACTTGCGAGCGAAAGAAGCATCGTAGACGCCTTTAAGTTTGCACATTCAAACTTGATTCGCGGCTAAACTAAGCATTTCAGAACTAAAAATTGCATATTCGTGATCTAGGGAGTGATCTCTTTCCATCGATGTATCGCACAATACGAAAAACCGACTTTTCACTTAAATAGTGATTTGTGGCTAAACTAAGCGTTTCAGAGGTGTCTAAGAAGTGTTCCCTTCCTATCAATGTATCGCACGATAAAAAAACAACTTCGCAAAAGGAAAAGATAATGTTCTTCAAGCTAATTGCTCACAATTCGAACATTGCATAGGTACGATTACCTCAACCTGACGATATTCACAATCCGGTGTTTCACAAAAGGTGTTATTTTTGGAGGGAGGAGGTATAGTTTGGACGCAAGCGAGTTGAAATATAGAAATTAGATCGAAAAAAAGTTGTTTCTTTTTTGTCTAAGAGTTTATTTTTTTCAAAGAAAAACATTTTTTTTTCTAAAAAATGTTTGTTTTTTTTTTCAAAAAAAGTTTTTTTTTTTTTTTTGTAAAAAAGTTAGTTTTTTTTTGTAAATAAGTTATTTTTTTTTTTGTAAAAAATTTATTTTTTTTATTTTTGTAAAAAGTTTTTTTTTTCTAAAAAATCATTTTCTTACTAAAAAGTTATTTTCCTTAATTTCAATTAAATCCAATTCAAAACAAAAAACGTAATTATCCCTCTTTGGATTCGGATCTCGGTTCTCGGGCTCACATTTGAGTACCTAACGATTACTTTTCGTTACCTTCGGATCCGAGTACCAAACGATTACTTTTGGATCCGAGTACCAAACGATTACTTTTGGATACGGGTACCAAACGATTAATTTTCGTTACTCTGGTAATCGTTAGTAATCGTTACTCTGGTTACTCAAAAAAGTACTCGATTACTTTGTTTACTTCAATTAATCGTTACTTTGTAACGATTACTAACGATTTCTTACACCACTGCTCACAACCACGGAGCAGACAGGTCATGATGGGATGTACGTGGGTTTATGGAATATTACAAAAACAATTTCAATGGAAGTCAGGGGTTCTGTTTTTTATTTCACAGGCAATTTCTTAAGTTGAGTGCAATGCAAACACCAGCCAGCACATGTATGTTTGAAAAAGCTCTCCCATAAGGCCTGTACTGAAAATACGAAATGAACAGAGTATAAAGCAAATTTAGTATGATACTATACTCTGTTCAACAAAAATTGTCGGTACAGGGAAGATAGGACGTTTGTATCTGTCTGGTCGCATTGGCTTGCATATATGTAGCTATTTCAAGTAAAAGCTCTCATAGAGTTTCCGTACTTTGCATTATATGATTATATCTCTTTTTTTTTTTTTTTTTTTTTTATATTAAGCGCGTGCAAAAGGGGTTGTGACTACCCTTAAGATGATATACACAGCACGAGCGATTAGGTAGATTGGAGGGGATTTAAAAGGAGATACCGATGCACATTGGTTTTGAACGTCTGTAGATCACAATGGGAGGGGAAAATTGAGCTGGGTAGAGCATTCCACATTCGAGTAGTGCGACTAAAGAAAGAACCTCTGTACTTAACAGTACGACCGAAATTGGACTCAAGGGTAAACTGATGGGCATTCCTAGAAGCGCGAGTATTACGGTTGAATTGTTTAAGGGGAGGAATGCAACTGGCTATTTCACTAGAACACTGTTTATAAAAATAACGGTAAAATAGGGAAAGACATGAAACATTACGGCGGTGTTCGAG
The DNA here is from genome assembly GCA_949320155.1 of Melangyna quadrimaculata. Lineage (NCBI taxonomy): Eukaryota > Metazoa > Arthropoda > Insecta > Diptera > Syrphidae > Melangyna > Melangyna quadrimaculata. The sequence goes on along the minus strand of OX439483.1, from coordinate 228,995,015 downwards.
AGATGTAATTGTTTCCGTTATAGATCCTTCACCTATCATTTTTAAAGCTCTCTTTTGAATTCTATCCAAAAGACTCAAGTGGGTTATTGGGGCACCTGCCCAAATATGGGAGTTCTACTCAAGTTTTGGACGAATAAAGGCTTTGTAGATCACAGCCAGATCAGAAGGGGAGACAAATTTCTTGCATCGACGGAGAAAACCTAAACACTTAGCAGCATTTTTGGCGATGTCGAATAGGTGGTCGTTCCATAAAAGGTGGTCTGTGACACACATACCGAGGACTGAAAGCTTTTCGGTTTCCTCAATGCAAGTGCCACTCATGGATAGTGGCATGGGGGGTGGGTTTCGTTTTAACGACAGTAGACAGCATTGAGTTTTTGAAGCATTAAATTCTACACGATTTTTTATTCCCCATTGGACAATGCTGTCGAGATCAGAATTTAATGAGCTTATCATACGCTGCCGTTCAAGTTCCACATCCGAAGGACATGGATGTTAATCTAAGAACGAATATGAAAAGCTGAGGGTACCGTCGTCAGCGAAACAATTTAATGGATTAGAAGTTTCAGATAAAAGATCGTTTATGAATATAAGGAAGAGAGTCGGAGACAGAACGGAGCCCTGGGGCACACCAGCATTTATTTTGTGAATTTCAGACTTGAAACCATCCAATACAACTTGTATTGAACGGTCCGAAAGGTAATTTCTAATCCAACGAAGAAGAGATTCATCGATACCAAATGCACGCATTTTCGATAAGAGAGCTTGATGCCAAACTCTATCAAATGCTTTAGAAATATCAAGCGCAATAATCCAAAAATGACCAAAAATTTTTACTACCTTTGGGACATTGTAGAATTTTTTGCCGTAATTTTTGATCATGTAAAAATTTGGTTCGTCGAATATGAACGTTACAGGTCTTCCTAGCTTGTTGAAACTTTTTCGGTTTTCCTCAGTAGGGTTGGCTTTATAACTTCGGAAGCTTACTTCTCTAACACTAATAACCTCTTCAAAGCTCGAATCAAACCATGAGTTTTCTTTGGGTTCGATAGGTTTCACCCTATTCGGGATAAAATTTCTCATTCCACAAAGAATTAAGTTTGTAATCATATCTGCACTGGAATCTACGTCACTATCGAGGAAGCATTGTGACCAGTTAAAGTTCCTGAAGAAAACATTGAGACCGTCCCAGTTGGCTTTCTCATACTGCCAAACGGTTCTCTTGGGAGTTTTTTCTTTAACTGTGTTTTGGTGGCACGAGAAATTCGCAGATATGACACAATGGTCTGATGTGCCTAGAGGCGATAATACACTTATAGTGTATTTATCAGGGCCAGAGGTAAGTAACAAATCTAGAGTGTTGGCGGATTGACCTGCAACGTCAGGAATCCGAGTAGGCTCGTCGACCAGCTGAGTTAGGTTGTTTATCTCAGCAAAAATCTCGACATACCTTCCTTCGGGTGTTGTCTGACCCGAATAGCGTAGCCACGAAGAATTATGTACATTGAAATCGCTCGTAACAACGATTTCACTCTGCGGAAAATGGGAAATAATTCTCTGGATGGAGTCGGATAGTGCATCGAAATCGTTGGAAGTCGAATTACTATCCAAACTAGGACTACGATAAATAAAACAAGTATGGATGATGCGCTTATGGATGGTGAATTTAAACCACATGAAATTAAAGTTCGTATTCAAACATGAACCATATTGTGGTTGAAGCTGAAAAGCTACATCACTGCGAACATACACGGCGAGACCGTGATGTGGAAAAAATAGAGGCACTAAGCTATAACCATGTAGGCTGAATTCCGAGTGATCGGTATTTTCCCCTACCTGGGTTTCACTTAGTGCCAAAACAGCTGGCCTGTTTTTCACAGTATGGACATATGCAGCACAAAAATTCTGCCTCAGTCCCCGAATGTTGCTGTAGTCAACCCTAAATTCACCCACCATTACAATAAACAGACATAAAAAACCAAATCAGACAGTTATCTATGCTGATATCAAGTTTGGGCCCCAAATGACTTCACAGTACAATACTACTAGTGTTATGCCTAAAAAAGCAGTGTACTGATCCGCCCCTGGATACACAAAATCAATAACAGCAATTTATCTGATATGCTCTGGCTTAGTCAATTACAAGCATTATATGAGATGATACATACACTGCATATAATGACGAAGTCAAAGCACTGTGAGTGAAGTGGAACTGTTCTCAAAAGCTTGAAAACAGAAAGCTATTTTATAAAAACCACTGAAAAAGCTCTTTTGTATTGCTTTCAATGGGTAAGGTAACTATGTTGGAATATGTATATACTTTTTTAAGCTCACACAGCCAGAGTAGAAAAGATTATATGATCAGTGTGCTTTGGGCATGCAATGAGGACGGGCATGGTTGAGTGTACGATATTTTGCCGGGCATTACAACAACAATTCCTGTACATTGTTCAGTGGTGTAGAATCTTTTTTATTGGCAGTTTTCGCAATTCAGTATAGCATTTATATATATGAAAGTATAGACACCACGGTTGCAAGTCTATACAATTGTACTTTTTTCGATACACTCGACAATGCTAAGTTACACAAATACACTTTTATAAAATTCAGTACACTTTTGCCCTGCCACTTAATAACTACTTCAACTATATATGTTTTTAGAAAATCAAACAGCTACTTTCTTTTTTACCGAAGTACGAGCAACGAGCATAATGCTTGTCGTTTAACAACTGACGAAATACCTATTTTTGCGTCTTTTATCAAAATGACAAGTGGAAATACCTTCAAATTGCTTGTCTTTGGACTGGCAAACTCCGTTTGTCAATGAAAGACAAGTGGAAATAACTGAATTGACCAATAAAATGCCACATTGTCTTTGAAAGATAACGAAAAATTTTGTCCAACTTGTTTTATCCTTTGTCAATGACACTGATTTGACAGATATAAAGTTTAATTAGAAGTGAATCTTTTTTCACATTGAAGTTATTTTTTGTTATTTGACAGGTAAAAGAAAATTAATTCCGTAAAATGAGTGACCAGAATATAAGTTATCGGATCGCAATTTAGAGGAGGATAAAATTTTGTAAAAGCTAACAGCAAAAAAAAAAAAAAAAAAAAAAAAAAAAAAAAAAAAAAAAAAAAAAGGAGGGGACAACGGAGATGACCCGATCTTTTATTTAAAAAGTGCTGCAGTTCAATCAGGAATCACCCGATATTTATTGTAAAAAGTTATGCAGTTCAATAAATCAAGAGTGCGCTAGACTAGAAATGTTAATTGGAAATGGTTGGAAAAAAGACGAATGTAAATTTCATGTGTCATACGCTAAATTTTGATTCTGCATCGATTTCCAGTGCAGGAATTTGTTGGAATAGAACATTATAGTTGAAAAGTTTTTTAACTAAATATTTATTTTTTTAAATGAAAGTGGTTAGAGGTAATAAATGAAAATTCAACGAGTAATTTCCAATTCTGATTTTTGATAACAAAATAACTTTTTTTTAATAATGTAGGTATATAGTTAGTCACCTTTCAATCGATGTATTGCATGATATGAAAAACCGACTTTTATATTTCAACTCGATTTGCGAGCCAAAGAAGCATCGTAGACCCCCCAAAGTTTGCACATTCGAACTTGATTTGCGGCTAAACTAAGCATTTGACAGAACTAAAGCTATCTAGGGAGTGCCACCTTTCAATCGGTGTATCGCATGATATGTAGTTATTGTTGTGTATGATAAAACCATCGACTCAATGTACCATTTCGTTTCCACATCTCTCCAAACACCTTACGCTTTATAATAACTCTGTCATCTTGATTTAAGATTATAGTATTATAGTTTTATAGATTAAAGTATTATAGTTTAGTCTTATAAGTTACGCGATGTAATAAAGAACTTACAGCGAGACGCATTGTTTTATTTAACGAGTAAACTGATTAACAATTGGCGACGAGGATGTTACATCAAGCGTAAAATTTAATCCGTAATCATCATAAATATTATAAGTAATTCGTACTTGCTAATAAGTCAGTGGTGAAGCGTATAATTTAAGCTGTATGTCGAACATCGACGGTAAAATAATTAAAATAGAAAAATTGCACGAAATTCTTGCAAACGGAAGCAGCATGGGTTTAATAGGAAATCTGGAGGTCTTCATACCCGGCGATGACTTCACCGTGTATCAGAAGCGGTTTTCCCAAATCATTAAAATTAATAAAATCGAAGATGAGAACAAGGTTCCGTTGTTCATTACTCTGGCGGGAGGAGAAGTTTGCAAGACACTCAAAAATATCACTCACCCCGAGGAACCAGAAACTAAAACGCTAACTGAAGTATTGACTCTTCTAGAAAATCACTACGCACCAAAAACTCACAAGCGTTCGGAGCGAGTTAAGTTTTACATGGCTAACCAGCAGCATGGCGAATCAATCTTCGATTACATTGTACGTCTTAAAGAGTTGTCACTTAATTGCAAGTTCGATACTTATCACGATGAGGCATTATGCGATAAGTTCATAACGGGTGTAAGAGAAGATGGTCTCAAGCAAAGGATACTAGTGAAGTTTTTGGACTACTGTCAACTAGCAAAGAATTATGAAATGGCTGAGAACAATTGTAAGGTAGCAGGTGGATCTAATCAAGTAAATCTGGTGAAGAACTCAAGTCACACGTTTCCTGGTAAAAAGCATGTCGAGAGATACCACGTGCCAAACAAAAATCACACAACTCGACAGCAAAATAAATTCTCCGAGAACAACCACACGAGCAAAGCTCAAACAAGTAAGGAATGCAGTCGTTGCAAGAAGTCATTCTGGTGAGTGCCCAGCCTTGAATTGGCACTGTCATCGCTGCAAGCGCAAAGGCCACACACGAGCAGCATGTTTTGCAAACATCAATAACATCACAAGTTCGGGAGCATCTTTACGTGCTGGTTGCATTTTAAATAAAGATGGTAAAGATATCATCTTCGAGGTAGACACGGGATCCTTTGTAACCATTATTAGTGAAAATATTTATAATCGTTTTTTTAATCATAAGAAATAAGAGCCTTATAGTCAATTAATTTTTTTCTTTCACAGGAGATGAAATTGGAATAATAGGAAAGTTTTTGGCAGGTGTGCATTATGATGGGGAATATTACAGGAACGGATTTTAAGTCCACGTGTTTAATCGGAAGAGACTGGTTGGATGTTCTTGCACCAAAATTGAGATCTTTACTATTCAAGTCTCCAGAAAAGTTTAATGAAGGTAATTTAAAAAAAATAGCATGTACTAAAGGTGAAGTGGAAATATCTAAAACTTTATTAAACACAATCAAAGCAAAATTTCCGAATATAGTGAACAAAAATTTAAATACGCCTATCATTGGATTCGAGGTTGATATAAATTTATCAAAAATGCATGCCGATGCTCGCCCTATTTTTTGCAAAGCTTATAATATTCCTTACAAGTTTCGGGATAAATACAATGACGAAATTTAAAAGCTAATAGAGCAGAATATATTGGTGCCGGTGGAAACATCACGTTGGGCTTCTCCGTTATTTGATGTGCCCAAGGCTAACGGGGAAATTAGGTTATGTGTGCATCTAAAAAAAAACTATTAACAAATTCATTGATACAGCCCAATATCCGTGCCGTTACCCGAAGATTTATTTGCTAGCTTAGCCGGTTATAAATATTACTGCGTCATTGATTGCGTGAGTGCTTATTTACAGGTTCCTGTCGACGAGAAATCAAGTGACTTTCTCACCGTAAATACACTCACAGGGTTATATCAGTTTACGCGTCTTGTTTTTGGGTTAAGCAGTAGCGCTGCAATTTGGCAGTCAATCATTGACAGAATACTACTCGGAACAAAGGGTAAACCATACGTAGATGATATTCTCGTTGGTGGTAACACTTTTGAGGAATGTTATGAAAGACTGTTTGAGGTTTTAGAAAAACGGATTCACCTAAAATTAAAAATACAAAAACAAAGAAAAAAATAACAAATCATAATCATATTTTTAAACCCAATGAATTAATTTTATATAAAAACATTTTTGGAAATAATGTAAAATGGATAACTGGTAAAATTATAAAAAAGTTAAGTAAATTCATTTATGAAATTTTGTTGAATAATTCAACTATAAAAACCGCTCATGTAAATCAATTGAAAAAACAACATTCGAGGAATAAGTATTTTATAAAAACTTATTATAATGAATTTGTTAATCTTTCAAAACAAAACATACCTTTAGATAAAAGAATAGAAAAGAGGAGGAGAAGTGAAAGCGAAATAGAGCGTTGCCAGATTGATTGGAGCAACAGACCCAAGAGAAATATTAAAAAACCTCAACGGTTTGGTCATGCTTAAGCCTTTTAGGAAAAAAGGGGAAGTTGTTGTGTATGATAAAACCATCGACTCAATGTACCATTTCGTTTCCACATCTCTCCAAACACCTTACGCTTTATAATAACTCTGTCATCTTGATTACTCTTAGTATTATAGTTTAGTCTTATAAGTTACGCGATGTAATAAAGAACTTACAGCGAGACGCATTGTTTTATTTAACGAGTAAACTGCTTAACAGGTATATAGTTAGTTATTGATAAGATAGTAAGCTTACTTTTTTTCTTTATGAATCTATATCTGTTTTATAAAAAAAAACTCCTTCTGCACATATCTACACAAATTTCATCGAAGATCTCATTATCCATGAGTGTAAATTCGGAAAAGTCCAATCCATGTTGAAATACTTGTCAACGAACTGATAAAGGCATCTGTTAAAAATTATTTGTCTTTGAAAAGGCAAAAAACTAATTTGTGGCAGTTAAAGACACAAGTGAAAATGAACTGGCATTCGTGTTGTTAAAATACCAGCTGTCAAACTGTGCCAATTCAATGACAAGTAGATGCTTACCATTATGGTTGAATATTTCAAGGGTGAAATGCACTTGGCTATTTCAAGAACACTGTTTATAAAATAAGCCGGTACTACTAAACATAGAAAGTTATACTGTAACATTACTTTATACTAAATTTTGGAGAATTAAGTGTACCTAGCTGTTTTCCAGTCCAAACACACGATATGTTTTATTTAAAAAAAAATGTTCCTGTTTATTTCATAAACATTGATTTTTTTTTTAAACAAAAAGTACAATTCGATACACTTTTTTTTAACATTCGATACATTGCTGAAAGACGATTTTTCATCCCTGATACACACGCGCCACTGTTTTGAAAAAAGCTCGCCCATAAGCCCTGTACTGACAATTTTTGTTGAACAGAGTATTGGCATTTTCGAAAGCATGATTACTTTTAGGATCATATACTATTTGCTTAATTATCGTGTTAGCTTGTTTCAAATTTTGCGCTATTGTTTTCATTTGTATGTACGAATATATTTTATGTATGTATCTTTATCACTTTTAGTCGCGGGGGAGAAATAAATTCAAACCTTGTCAAAATAAACATCATGTTTATACATATACAACCTATTCTTTTAAAAAGTTAACATTATTATTTGCACAGTTATTTGAATTAAGTTAGAATCGAAGTCATCTGTTTATAAAGAAACTCTGCCATTTAAAAGCTTTATCAATATATAAGTGCTAAAATATGAAGTCAGACATCTATTTTTGATGTTTTAATTGTCTAGGTATTATGTTATACCTTTTATTATTTAGAGAACATCTATTGTATCTACTATTTTCAATTATTCCAAGTATGTGTTTCTAGACGACATCGGCACCGTCAGTCATGTCAGAACAAATTGATTTGTTATCAAAAATTGAAACATAAGATGCAAAAGGCACTGTCAATAGATTGATAGATAGATAGATAGATAAAATTCTTTATTTTTTCGATTCTATATTGATACAATTATAAACTTAAGAATACGGACATGGCAATCTGCCGTCTGCCGGATATGACATTTCATGAGTAAGTAAATATAAAATTAAAAAAGTAAAATAGAAATCATGTAATTAACAATAATTTTACAAAATGATTTTTACACTACGAGTATCTTGATATAAAAAAAGAAAATATTTTTAATCAGAAATAGCAAGAATAAAAACGAAAAATGACACTAAATTTATAGTTTTAGCAAAGATTAAATCGGTATGGTTCTTAGGTTTTCATAATTTTGATGATATGCAACATAAAAAACATAAGATTTAGATAAATAATGGGAGAGCGATAACCATGAGGTTTTTGCAATTTTAATGATTTGCCACATAAAAAGTAATAAATTTAAACGATTTGGGATTTTTTGCAATTTTAATGGTTTGCCACATAAAAAGTAATAATTTTAAATGATTTGTTATTTTTTTCAATTTTGATGATTTGCCATATAAAAAGTAATAATTTGAAGAAATATTTAAAGAATCAAAATTTCAAAAACTATTCCGATAATTTAAAGCGTGTTTGCAAAATTTGTATAAGTTAGACCAACCATGACCACCATTTAATATTTCATACAAGCTATTGAGTGAAATAAAACTTTCTTGGAAATACAAGCGCCGAATTTCTTGTAATAAAGGGCAAACCGCAATGAAGTGGTAAACATCTTCACATTCTCTTCTGTTGCACAAGTCACAAGTCTGCTGAAGATCAGTTCTATGTGGGATGTAGTTCAGATTAAGGATTTCTACTCTTGCTCTGAAAATAGTACTTATAGCCTCAGACGAGTACTTAACGTTGAAATAGCTATCCTCAGTTAGAATTTGTAGAATAATCTGGAAGTTGACGACGAGGCTCTGGTTAGGTGCTGGTCATATATCCTTTCATCGGTCTTAGCAATAATTGATGCGAATATATTTTGCCATTCGAAAACGTTCTCCTCTGTTAAGGACAGACGAAGGTCATTGGATAAGGCCAACTGATTCCATTCCCTAAAAGGATACTGATTCAATTGCAGTTGTCTAATCAGAATTGTTTTGTGGAGACTGGTATTGCTTCTCCTCATCACTTTTATTAAATAGTCTGCATGAGCTTTAAGATTATTAATGTAGATGGGTGGTAAGCCAGATTCCACGTGTATAGCATAGGTTGGTGCTGAATTCGGTAATCGAAATATTCGTTTGAAGAAGAATCTTTGAACAGCTTCAAATTCTACGAAGGGCGTAACACCAAAGGCTTGCACTCCATAGCACATGCAAGTGTTAATTGTCGCACTAAACACTTGATATTTTGTCGAATGGTCAATGTTTTGGTTAGCAAAGAACCTTTTCCACATAATATTTAGCGCCAGCTTAGCTTCAGTGCTTTTATCCTTTGCATGCTTCCCAAAGTTCAAGTTCGATGTTAACAACACTCCAAGGTACTTGAATTCACGTACTATGTCAATTGTTTCATTATTGAGACGCCAAGTTTCTTCAGGTAGCCTTACCCTTCTATTTCGACTTTCAAAAATCATAATTTCGGTTTTTTGGACATTGATGCTGAGATCCCAAGTCTTACAGTAATCATCCAGACGATTAATTTGGAGTTGGAGAGTAAAGGGGTTGTCAGCTATTAATACCAAGTCATCAGCGTAGAGAAGAACCTTGATGAGAGTTCCAGCGAACATAACACCTCCAGGAAGCATTTCAGAGATATCATCGATAAACAGCGCGAATAAAAGAGGGCTTAGAATACATCCACCTGCTGACGTATCAAACCACTCTGACAACTTGGTACCATCCCAAACTGCTGCACTAGATGACGACAAGAAATTTTTATAAAGCATCAGAAACTTCCGAGACACTCCAAGCTTATCTAGCTTATATATCAGAGCCTGTCTGTTGACGGTATCAAAAGCGGCTTTAAAATCAACAAAACATACATATAGTCTCTTATTTTTTTCAGTATATTTCTTAGCAATGCAAGTTAAGGCAAAAATGTGGTCCATAGTGGAAAATCCAGAACGAAAACCCGTTTGGAATGAACTCAACCTGTTCGTTCTTTCTATCCAGTTCGAAAGTCTTCCATAAAGAATTCCGCAAATATCTTTCTTAGAGAGTTGAGTATTGAGATTCCTCTATAGTTTTCGGGTTGCATCGTATCACCTTTTTTCAATATTGGGAATATGAGGGCTTTTGAAAAAGTTGTAGGCACATAAGCATTGTTACAAAGAAGGTTTAAATAATTTACGATATACGTTTTGAGTTGGCCATTGCTATGTTTTAAGAATTCAACTGGGATACCATCAATGCCTGCCGCTTTGTTGTTTCTCATTCCTAAAAGAGTTGCCTCCAGTTCTCCTAAAGATATCGGAGCGTCCAATTCAGACACATAAAAGTCTTGCATTGCATAGCTGAAGGTATGAAGATGCTCATCAGCCGACAAAAGAGTTTTAAAATGTGCTGCTAGAGTCTGAGCTTCAACAGCGATCTTCATACCTCGGTGCAATCCACTCAGTTCACGTACGCTGGACCAAAATTGCTTGGAATTTTTGCTATGTTGTACCTGTACGGCCAGATTTTTAAGGTAATTTATTTTTTTGGTACAGCATAATTGTTTAAATTCCCTGTTGGCACCAAGATACAAATTTTTGAAGGAGATGATGTTTGTCAATCTGAATAGCTTTAAATATTTAAACGACAGTTTACGAAGCTTTACACACTCCTTGTCGAACCATTTACATTTAGGTGTGAAAGTTATGTAATTATTATTAACATCTGGTGCCGAGGCATAAATTATTCTCACAACATTTTCTTCAATTTGTTCTACGGAGCTTGTTGACTGGAGCGGAAGGAAGTTACATTGGTAATCAAGATTTGCTTTATAACGGGAGGCTTTGCTTTGAATCCATTTTAGTTTTCGTAAAGTATCCAAGTTCCTCGGTTGGATTTCTTCCTTAAAATGCGCTTTAATCATAATTGGTAAGTGAGAAGAAAAACCAGCCAAAAGCACCTCAAAATCATCGACTACATTGAACCACTCTCCAGATATGGCACAAAAGTCAATTACTGATTGTCCTTGACCGCTAATGAACGTGAAATTACCATCTACGTCGCCATTCGACACTCCATTCAGCACAAAAAATCCAAAATCTTCAAAAAATTCTGCCAGTAGTTTACCATTTCTGTTAAGAGTTATATCTTTTGAACTCCTGTTGGCACCGAAATTCAGCAGGGTTTGTGACATATGAGCAGGATGATTCTGATAATCACCAATCCGAGCATTGAGATCGCCAATAATAAGAGTATTTTCTAAAGACGAATTGGTCATAAAACTACACAAATTATCAAAATCATTCTGCCAATTGTTGCAGTTAAGATAAACCGGTATAATATAATAATTCAAACTATTGCTTAATATATGAATAAGAAGTTTGTTATTAATGGTCCTAAATTGAGCAAGGTGAGAAATATTAGATTTTATTGCACAAAGTATACCTCCACTCGCCCTCCCATGTACACTACTTCGTATTGCTGAGATAAAAGTTATTTTATAATCTTTGAAATATTTTAAAAAATCATTTTCATCTTTCGGTTCTAAAAAAGTTTCTATTAATATAATAACATCAAAACTAAAAATATATTTGAAAAAATCAGGTTGCAAGAGTTTGCTTTTAAGACCTGTTTAAATTTATAATAGTTTTTGGGCAGACGACAGTTTTGTCCTAGTGCGTAGTCGACCTAAAATGCTTCGGCAACTGAAGCCCAGATGGCGGTAACATCGACTGAGAGCCAGATGATGATTGGTGGTTTTCAACTGCGACTAACTTCGCTCCCTCGCTGCAGTCAAAATACTCCAAAGAACTGTCACCAAACATGTTGTTGACAAATGTCAACTCCGCTACTGTTTTTATGACAAGGCCTCGTGAATGTTTAAACGCAAATGTGTAATTGTTTATTTGCAATTTATCACCTTTGATACTAATTTTGGCATCCGGTTTAATTTCCAAAAGTTTGTTCTTATAGACATTTAGTGTTCGTCTCTTTTGTCGGTACATCAATGATTGCTCTCGGTAAATACTAATGCCCTTACCCTTGAGTTGGCTCCCGGCGGACAAGATTTTTTCTGCATCTTCTGCCGAGTGAAGTTCCATGAAGACCGTACCTCTTTGTAATTGTGTGTTGTGGAGTACCCGAGTTTTTTTCAAGTGTATTTCTTCACCTTCTTTTAACTTGAGAAGCCCCTGGCATGTTTGTTTTGCTAAATCAACAGCATTGGTTTCTCTGTCTAGAGGAAGGTGTACCACCAGACAGTTTTCGTTACTTTTTCGCGAAATCATTTCTAATTGAGACTCCAATACATCACACCGCTCGGTCATAACCTTTAATTTTTGGTTCAATTGTGCATTAGTTGACTTTAATTCGTTTAGTTCGGTAGACAAGAATGCAACATCAGATTTCGTGGCCAAATCGGATATAGTCTTATTTAAAATGTCTTGCAATTGAGTAATCGACATATTTCCAACTGCCATTTTGTTGGAATCGTGTTTTTTTGTTATATTGTTAGATTCTGGTGAAGTGTCCGTTATCCCTCTTGGACAGTAAAGTGATATATTCGCACACAAAACGATTTTCTGGTGCAAAACAAGTTGTTTTATATACTTTTTATAAATGTTTGTTTGATGTTTTCAAAAGAAATTTCAACTTTATTAAGAGCTTAGTTAAAATAACACTTCCACCACTGACAGTTGAAATGTCACCATCAATAGATTGGAATACTGCATTAACTTAATTGTGTATTTATTGATTGACTGCACTTTTGCGGGTCTTATTAAGTGATTGTCCCTATACCTACTGATTAATTGATGTATTTTTTTTTTTCTTTGATTGTAAATTATTTGTTTGCTTTAAAAACATTTAAGAAAAGAAAATGATCACATTCATATGTATGTCCTGTATGTCAATAAGTCATGAAAACCAGACAACATTAATAAATAAATGTATTTGTTATCGGCAAAAGATTTTTTTTTCTTAAAAGCCACATCCACACTGCATAGTGCACAATCAACTATAAATATAAAATACAATATGATAACCTCGAGACCACTAATGAATGGTCAGTTTTTTTTTGTCAACAGACTTTTATTGTAGTTTGGCCTTTTTATCTTAAATAATGAAATTCATTTTCCGTCTTGTTTTCAACGGTGTAAGTGAGTCACAATATTAACCGAAATCTTTTGGTTGTTAGCAGTAAAAAATGTTTAGACTTTTTGTACGAAAATTATTTACCCATCGTTATATTTCGGTTACGTTAAGTTATGTTAAATTAAGCTGTGAATTAATAATTTCAAGAAAAGAAAGATAACACAGAAAATTTATGTGCATGAATTTATTTTCTTTCAGGAAAATTAAAAACTTGACTCACATTGATAGCTAAAAGTAGGGCTGCCACGAGATGTGAAAAGTCTCGGTCTCGATCTCGGTATCGCATGACGAGACCAAGACGAGACGAGACGAGACTGGCTTTTAACATTGAATAATAACATATAGAAGGGACACCTAGCAAACTGTCACTAGGTGGCTACTGTCCTTGTGTTATTCTATCATATACAACAACCATTATTATGAATATGTTCCTTCCGGGAAATTGGTTCCATTTGGGCAATTACTTCTTTGTTTGAGGAAGAAGTCAATGCCAATCTCAAAGGAAGGTAGGTAGACTGGTAGTGTGAGGGTTCTTTTTCTTTTTTTTTTTAATGAAAATGGTTTTGTTGCTCGCAAGTATGTAATTGGGAATGATGAAATGTATGTTCCAATTTTGTTATTTTTTTTTTTTTTTTTTTTTTGTATAAATAAAGGAAGTTAGGTAGACTGGTGAGGTAGTGTGAGGGTTGTTTTGTTTTTTTTTTTTTTTTTGAATGCAAATGGTGTTATTGCTCGCAAGTTTGTAATTGGGGATGATGAAATTTATGCTTCATTTTTTTTTCTTGTATAAATCTGTGTAAATCGCGATTGTAAAGATTTATTATTTGTAGAAAAGTAAGTACCTATGTAAATATGCAAACATTTTGTAAACGTACCTAGTCTTGCTATAAGCATAAAGATTGTTTAATTTGATAGTTCCAAAAATTACTTAGTACTTTACTTACCAATGTTTTGTACCCACTTTATTTTTATTCACCACTCCTTTTTTGAGGAATGAAAGGAATAAAAAGTTAATCATTGTTGCGATTGGAATAACAAAATTTAATTACCAATACAGACAAAATTATATGTTTATAGGTAAACAAAACAATCTGTTCTGTTGTTATGCAAAACTAAAAATTTAAATTTAAAAAAAAAATGAGCCAATAGTAAGGTACCCACATATGTAGGTATCTGCATACTGCATATGCATTTTATTGAATTGAAAGGGCTTAGTTAAGTAGTGGGTGGTAGGTAAAATAAAAGTATTTTTTTTTTGTATTTATATCTATAAACATAATATAGGGTAGGTATATAAGTTTTCAAAAACATTTCTTAAAAAATCTGATGGTTTTCGAGAAATTTTCAAAACGACTGGATTTTCCGCTTACACCACCAACTGAAAGTCCTTGTCTAAATTTAAGGTGTTTATTTAAAAAATGCGTAAGACATCAAAATGAAGCTGTCTACCAAAATTCAGCTTTTTTCGGAGTTACCTATATATTTCAAGTAAAATTCTAATTTTATCGAAATATTTGAAGAAAAATGTTTAATTTTTCTTTGGTTTTGAACCTGTTTCATTGGGTTCAAACGGTCATAACTTTCTATCTGAGCATAGCTTTGGCCAATTGTATACCTTTTTATAAACAACAGAAAAATAGACAATTTTTGAAACCTTTATTGTGCCATATGAATTTTGTTCAGGTAGCTCTTGAGAATATTGAGGTAACAAATTAAGTTTGGCAAAGTTCAAGAACGAATGCATTCTTGGGAAATGGTGATGCCAATGAAAAATATTATACTCGGTAAAATTAGTAAACTGTAAAAAACAAAATCAATTATGGACAGGTGAGCAAAAAACTGGTTTAACGTTAGTTTTTTTCAGATTTCAAAAAAAAGACATGGGATTTCAAATATAGAACTTCAGACGTCTTAGGGGCCGGATTAATGTTTATAAAAGGAGACAGAATTACAGAATTTATTTAAAGCTAGTTAGGGGGTTCCTCATTTAAAATAAAAAAATGATCTTTATAAGGAATCACCCTAATATATATTAGGGGCCAGTTATAAATATCAGTAAAAGTTGAAACAGGTGAACACGTTATGACAATATTATCCGTAAAATAAAATTTATCCGAGGTCGATATCTTTATTCGTTCTCAAAATATGTTGGATGAAAAAAGTACCCCGAAGGTACATACATACACACATTTTTTTTCTGGTTCTAGATACCTCAAAACGTAAAGATATGTCAAAATTTTCAATTCGACAAATCGCACCAATTACAATAACTTCCATGATTGCAAGTTAATAACTTATTAATAAGTGCCGATATAACCTGCAATCGTAATTGCCGTCGTAATTGGTAAAAATGTACCCCAGCGCGTGCGGTATCTGGGGGGATGGTAGAGAGGCGTGGGTTAAAAAAAAACGAAATGTTCAATTTTTGGGAATTGGAAATCAGCTGTTCAAAACGGATTTCCATCAGTAAAATAAATAAATACTTTTTTTACAAACATTATTCTTCCATGGTATTATTTTTTGCGATAGAAAAATATTTTAATTCATTTGCCATCGATTCGTACAATTTTTATGTTTCAAATCTTTTATTAACACCAAAAAAAGAAAATTTTTACTGATGGTTTTTACTAATCGCTATACGTAACTGGCCCCTTATGTCGTGGAATAAGTTTGAATTTTTTTATAAATCATATTCTACTATATACATACCACGAAAATTTTTAAATTGCTGTAGAAAAAATAATATGCTGAATTTGTAAGAAAATCTTTTCAGCACGTTATGACGTTGAAATCCATCCGAAGTCGATATCTATATTCAGTGACGTAAAAAGTACCCCGAACGTACGTGCATACACACATACAGACATCTTTCTAAAAACGACGGATTCTGATTCTTAGAGACCCCAAAACGTTAATACATGTCATCCAATTACAATAACTTCCAATGGGAATTTCAAAATTTAAATTATTTGTTTTTTTAATAATTGTTCGAAATAAAGTAGGTAGGCAGGTACCACATATTTTTGTTTGCAAACTTCTTATAAATTTTAAGTCAAGATACCTCATACAAAAATAAATTAACCTCCTGCATAAACGGGGAGAATAGACCCCCACCCCTCTCCAATATGAATTTTTTCCTTGTCTATCGATTCAACCTACACGAACAATCTTTTTTTCACACCTTAGGTGTGTGTGCATGTTACATGTTATGATTTTATTACTTAATAAATACTAAGGAACATTGTATAAAAAAAAATTGTATAATAAAAAAATTACAAATTAAATATGTATACCTATGTAGGTAAAGTGGTTTATCATTATACATTAAAACACCTAAAATTAACTTAAAAAGAAAAAAAAATTAGTTTCATACCAAAACCAAATTGTTTAAAACAGAAAAAAATCAATAACGAATTAGTTATTAATTGTTTACAAATGAAATATGAAAGTTGTTCTTATTTATTATTTCTTATTAACAGGTTATTACATATGACATGGTAATATTAATTAATGGGCATAGAGCTGGAAAGTCTACTTGCTTGAATGTTGTTCTTTGCACTTCCCAAACATCAAGAATTATGCATGCCTTTATAGGTACTTACCCACCTACCTAAATTTCAAATCTCTATCAATCAATATTATTAAACATAAAGTTCACCAAGGCACAAAAACTATGATATACCTACTACCTACATCACATACCTATAGGTACCTAAAACAAACATTTTTCCTTTGCTCAGCTCATGAAATAAAAAAAAAAAAAATTACAAAATTAAAGCAATCGTCATCATCCCCAATTCCAAGCAAGCACCAATAATACATTTAAATTTTCCGACAGAAAACAAAATAAAAAAAAAACTTACAAATCCATTTTGTCTACCCCTTGTATATAAAATCCATAGTACTATCATGGACAAAAATTTTTAGGGCGACCCACTGCCTGTGGTGGCGCCACTTTAGCTCGCGGAGAAATCCATTTTTGGGAGACAATTTTCGGCGGAGACTTCCAGTTTTGGGAGACTTGCATTAATCGGAGAATCGAGACTTATGTAGTTAGAGCAAGAGAAGTGTATTTCTTTCGATTCTAATAAGAATCAAATGGAGTAAGTGAGATTACAAATTCAAGTTTTTTTTTAAAGGTATATGATGAGAAAAAGGTGAAGAGAATGACAAACAAATGTTCGGATCCTCTTTGATTGAATGTGCAATGTAATATTTTTGTCTTAATTTACTGATATGATATATGCGAGAAGCAAGGAATATAGTTTTTTTTTTTTTGTGGGAAAGAATAATGCGTATAGGTATACCTACATTCGTATATTATCAAGGGTAGGTTGATTTTAATGCGGGAAAGAAAAATATGGTCATGTTGTGTAAGTATATTTATATACATATTTGTATATGCCATCGTATAGGTATTATTGAGGGTAGTTTTTATATTAAACTGTCTG
Source organism: Melangyna quadrimaculata (assembly GCA_949320155.1). Classification (NCBI taxonomy): domain Eukaryota; kingdom Metazoa; phylum Arthropoda; class Insecta; order Diptera; family Syrphidae; genus Melangyna; species Melangyna quadrimaculata. Next base: position 228,977,493 of record OX439483.1, on the reverse strand, counting down.
GCAAAGATTTCTTATTTGCCGTGAAATTTGTTGCAAGTGCAAGATTTTGAGCAAATTTTTTTTGCGGGAAAGGAAAATATAACTAAATAAGTAGATATATTCGTATAAATAATGAATGATAGGTTTTATTAATATCCAAATGATGATGATGATTTTGAGTTTGACCTGAAATTTTTCACAAGAAATTTACAATTTATTATGCCGAGGAATACCTATATAAGTAAATGACAAAAGTGAGAATTTGTATGCAAGTTGAGGTAGGTAGGTTCTTGGTGGTAGGTAGATTGTATACCTAGGTACAGAAAATAAAAACAAATTTCCTGTTTTTGGCTTGAAATTTGTTTGTTTGATTTTCAGAGTAGGTAGGAGGTAGGTAGGTTTATTTGGCTTGACTTTGCATTCACAATTTATCATACGAGTAGGAATGTAGGTAGGTATGAAGGTACCAACCTAGGTAACTTTTAATTGTTTGACACTAGAGTCTGTCATTGTGGTGGTTGAATTTCAGCCAGTGGGCTATATCATAATGGGTAGGTAGGTTTTATAAGTTTTAGTTGTCAAATCATTTTTTTTTTTATTTGAGTGTAGGTTAGGTAGGTACCTACCTACCTAGCAATTTTTGAAATGTATACCTAGCTACGCATATGTACCTACAACATTGTTCGTTTAATTAAAACTACCTATAGGTATGTATACTACATAGGTATGTAGCTAACATTTTTATTTTTCAAACCAACCAGAAGGCGAAAATGAATGTAAATTGCAAGACGGATAGTGCACTGAAAATTGAATTATACACAGCTATAGGTAGGTATGCACATACTTATGTATATGTATACAGGGTGTCCGGTTATTCATAACCCATACTTTGGCATGTGATTTTTGGTCATATTCTTAGGAAAAAATTGTTCTATAGTGAAGTCTGATTTTCAACTTTGACATCATTTTTTGAGGATTTAAAAAAAGACAAACTTTGGTGTACCCTGACCCCTGTTAAGGTTAATTTCTCTGTCAGTGCTAATGGTAGGGACCTCATTTTGGACTTTTTTTTAGTTAGAAATAACTAGCCTTTAAAACTACGTTTAAATTAAGCCGATATGTGTTAAGGGTTGCTAGATATTTAATTTTAAATGGTGTTCAATTTTTCTTGCCCGAGCAAAATTTTGACTTTGAGGTCAATTTTTTATTCAAAAAATGCCTAATAACATAAAGTTTTATTATTTTTACCTGATGAACAAAACAATAATAAAAAAAAACTCATTAATAAGTGCACCCAAAAACCCATACATTTTATGATACTTGGGAAAATCTAAACCAGGTTTTTAACCAGGGTTTTTTACATACTTTTATTGATTGGGTTCAAACGGTTATAACTGTCTATTTAAACATAGCTTTGGCAAGTTGTATACCTTTTTAAAAACTACAGAAAAATAAGCAATTTTTGAAATATAAAACCTGTATTGAGCCATATGAATTTTGTTCAGGGAGCTCTTCAGAAGATTAAGGTCAAAATTTATTTTGGCAAAGTTCAATATTAACTAATGAATTTTAGGCAAATGGTGATGCCAATAAAAAATATTTTACTTAGTTAAGTTAGTGGAACTATAAGTCAATGTTTTAATGCAAAAAATCAATTGCGGACAGGGTGAGAAAACTGGTTCAAAGTAAGATTTTTTTTTCAAATTTCAAAAAATAGCCGTTACTCGAGAACTGCTATGTTTCGGTATGGAAAAGTATAGTATGCCCTGGCCTTTCACCAGTTTTTGGTTTGGACCATTGTTAATGGGACACCCTGTATATGTACCTAGGTAGGTACATACATATACAGATCAGGCTTGATCTCAATTTATTTTTAAATTTTGGAACACGAATTTGATTTCGGTATATTTGTGTTTACCGTGGCTTTTCTTTAGTACGCGGTACACAGCGTTAATTTTCGGTACTGTTCCGGTCGTTTTGGTGCAGGACCTCAGGTATATTATACTTTTACAAACTAAAAATCTTAAAACAATTTTTCTGAAAAACAATTTTAAAAAGTGAGAACGCCGTGATGAAACGCCAATTTGTATGGACTAAAGGCCGTTATAAGCCATATTGAATCAATACTTCAACAAGTCCAATTAAATAATGCTAAGTCTTCTACTTGGCTGATGTATTTCAATAGTATATAGAATTTTTATTATAAAAAAAACTCATATGTAAACAATGCTAGGCCACGAGTAACAAAATTTCCAACAATTCTTGATTAGACATTCTTATTGGGTTGGATATAGTTCACAATTGATTTTCGCTGTTAAGTTGATGTAATCTGGACTGAACTTAATAAAAATTGCGTCTTGTCAAGGCCCTCACTGTCTACTGAAGAGTCCAAGTGAGAACGCCGGGACGAAACGCCAATTTTTGTCGACTAAAGGCCGTTAAAAGCTATATTGAATCAATTTTAAAAATACTTTTTTTTAACAATTACCTTAAACTAGAGAACAAAAATTGGAAAAAATTGTATTAGATTTTTTTTCCAAATTTTACTTGACTGAATACTATTTTTTTCTTTATAAACTGCTTCAATTAATTTTTAGTCAAACACTTGAAACTAGAAGATCAATTAAACATTATAATCCAGGAAAATTAGACATAAATTCCTACAAAGTTCGGAAAAATTATATACAGCGTTTTTGTTTTTGAATCTGCTTTTTTTATGGTGTTATTATTGAGAAAGAGTCCCCATCGATCCTAGCTCCGCGTCTATTAAAAAGAGGGCGTAAAATGTCACAAAGCATGGTATTTCGCTGATTTTGATCAAACAAAAATCGTCGACCAATGAAACATGACGTTAATATTTCAATTTATCATTGAAAATTAGGATCAAAAGCGTGCCTACAAATATCTGGGTTGAAAAGGTGTTTTACAGGTAGGGGGGGGGTTGCAGAATGAAGACTGGGGTGCGGATTTATATCGGAAAAAGTTTATAAAATAGTGTCAATGAAATTGTGAAAAAATGTGATATTTGTCATGATAACGAAGTCATGAAGAGGGTAGACGGGTTGTTTTTGAGGAGGGGTCAGGGGTATTCAAACCACAAAAAATTATTTTGAGGTAACCTACGCATAAGGTACATCGTTTGTCCACTTTTTTGCACAATTTCACTGACACTATTTTATATACTTTTTCATTATAAATCCACACCCCATTCTTCAACCTATAACCCCCGCCCCTACTATAAAAACACCTTTCACCCCAGATATTTGTAAGCACCCTGTTGATCCTATATTTCAATGATAAACTGAAATATTTACGTCATGTTTCATTAGTCGACGATTTTTGTTTGATCAAAATCAGCAACCTTTGACCCCCTCTTTTTAATAGACGCGGAGCTAGGATCGATGGGGACTTCTACTCAAAAATTCATAACACCATAAAAAAGCTGATTCAAAAACAAAAACCCTGTATATAATTTTTGTATTTTATAACCTTTCATTTGATACTTCCTTTATAAATATCAAAAAATAATTGCCCAAGTTATGGCCATTTACGATTATTTTATGTATAGGTATATAATTGTGTATCACTAGTTTTTTTTTAATTTTTTTGAAGCGATAAAAATCAAATTTGGTTTTTTTATTCAAACACCCCCACTTTGTTCCCGTTAGATTAACAAATAGAAAATTATTTACACACTTACTAGTAGGTAGCAGGTCGTCAAAGGCGCTATGTTATTTAATGTGAGTCAGGGCTGAGCGTAAATACCTATATATGTATATAAATTAGTTGACTACCTCACGCTTCACTTAAAAAAAGAAGTTATTTAGTTGTGGCAATCCTTAAAATTTTACTCAATTTAGGCTTATTAAAGTTAGTTTTTTTTTTTTTTTTTGTAAAAAGTTAATTTTTTCCTTGTACAAAATTTAATTATTTTAATAACGTTAATTTTTTTTTTTGTAAAAAAGTTTTTTTTTTTTTTTTTTTTTTTTTGTAAAAAGTTATTATTTTTTTTTTTTTTTTGTAAAAAAGTTAATTTTTGTTTGTAAAAAAAGTAAATTTTTTTTGTAAAAAAGTTAATTTTTTCCCTTCTTCCTATTTCACTCTAACTGTTATAAATTATGCTATTCTTTTCCTATTCTTGCAAATAGTTCTCCACAAAATTCAAATGTCTCCGTGAGATAGGGTTGTGGAATTTAATGATATTCTTTTGCCCACTGAATGAAGATGTCAGTCCATTCGACATTCACCATGATATTACTATGGATTTCATATACAAGGCTGCACGTGTTCAATAAAATACAAAAGGATTTTTTTGATCCCTAATGAGTTTGGAAATTGAATGATGAAAAAAGGAAATATTATCTTTGTATTGTCACCACCGAGTTACAGCAGCGCTTTGTAGATTGAGTAATGTTCGGTGCCCACTTCTATATGTTATTATTCAATGCTTTTATGCAACCGAGACGAGATCGAGACGAGACTGTATATTTGGACCGAAATTTACAGAGTCTAATAAATTCAGAAATCCAATTTCAGTTAAATATTTATTTTCTTTTGCACGTATTCAAACAATAATCGAAAATATTTCGTTGCAATAATTAACAGGTTGTCAGGAAATCGTATTTTTCGGAGACGAGACCGAGTCGAGACTTAATTCTATGAGACCGAGACGAGACTGAAAATTTTCGATTTTAAAGAGACCGAGACGAGAATTAAAAAAGTCTCGCAGAGTCTCGTATCGTGGCCAGCCCTAGCTAAAAGGAAATAAGATTTCAACTGAATTTGCATATGAATATAAAATTTAATGGTTAGCCTCCTCAAAAAATTATCTAAAAAAATTAGAGCTTGAAGTTTTTTTTTTTTCAAAGCCGAGCACATGGATTCGTTAGACGACCATCACATACTGACTTTTTCGAGCTTAGTGAAAGATCCAAAATGCAAACATCTAAAGTTTTGCGTTCAGAATTTGAATCCGAAGAGTTATGCTATGATGCAGACGAAACTTCGGCAACAAGAAAAACTAGATTCTGTTATTGTTATGAAAACGTGCAGAAAAGTATCAAAAAGATTGTTGAAAACTGAAGACCAATATTATACCGTATGCCGCAAATATAGCTCTGTCACCAATATAATATCCTTGATATAAAGCAGTTACAGAACCTATTGTCGCTAACAACTAGAATGGATCTAGAAATTGACGTGTAAAGGTTCGATAATAAAAAGAAAGAAAAAACCTAAACAATGGAAGTTGTATTGTTTTTGTTTTTATTTTAGTTGACTGTATTGAATGAAATGTGTTAATAATATGTTCATATCGTTAACGAGAAAATAATAAAAAAAATATCGAAAAACAATTTTGAAATTTTGTGATAAAATACCAACAAATTTGCAAACAAAAGTTAAAAATAGTAAACAGTTGATTTTTTCTTTGATTAACTAAGATACACCGAATTGCAAAATTATGACAAAATCAACCAAACCAGTAACAAGATATTCGAGAATATGCCAAAACTATTAAAAAAAAAAATCATCAATTTTCTCAAGAAAAAAAAAAAAAAAACAAAATTTATTTCCGTTATTCGCTTTTTTTTTGTTTTAGTAATATTAAAACTATTCTACAGTTTACATGTTTACTAGCTGACCCGGCGAACTTCATTCCGCCTGAATTTCGTTAATGTAATGAAATTAAAAATTCCGAGCATGCACAATGTTGTTTCATGTAATTCGGTATGAATAACAATGAAAATTCAAAAGTATTGGACTTCTTACTGTGATTCACAATAAATGTGGAAGTATGTGCATTTCAGACACTTGAACCTGAATTTCTGTGTTGAATAGAAGAAATAGATGATATACAAAATACAGGCACTTGAAACCTGAATTATATGTAGCGATCGTATTAATAGTCAAAACGATTGTTATTTAAATGAATTTTGTTGTTGGCCCATATGCCTCTTTTATATTTATTGAAAATAAAATAAATTTCTTACAAAGAATTTACTCATTGCATAATAAATAATATGAACAATAATAATAATTAATATGGGTCAATTCACAATATGCAACGTTCTACCACCGTGGTTCGATTGTACCCATTTCTGAATATTTTCGTTATCAAGACTTGGTTTACTGTTTATTTATGCTGCTTTACATTGTTGTACATTTTGAATTGGTCAAAATCAATTGTGTTCTCATTTTACGTTGACATTGTACTGTTTTCGAGTTTGTGGATCTGGTGTGGAATTAGGAGCTGGCGTCACTCCCTTCCGAAGGTTGCTAATAATTCCTAAGTTCATTGATAGAAAAATAGTGAAACAGCTAACGAAGTGGTGATGAATGCTTTTGGAGAAAAGAGTGCCGCGTTCAGCTTGGAGAGACCTTGATGTTTTAAGGCCAGAGAGTTAAATCTGGAGATGGTTTAATCGTTCTAGATGACTGTTGTTGAATATTGGAAGCGATTCCAGAGCTATGTACGTGAGGATTCTTGAGTTTGGCAATTGAGGATATGTTCTTAAAGCTTATTAAGGACGATTATAAGATGCTGATCATAACCTGATATCCTTCAATTGTAATGACTAATGAGATTGTTTCTCAGTATATAGTCATTTTCGACTAAGAGAATGCCAGATCAGTGAATTCAATTTGAAGAGTTTTTGTTTTGCATCCAGCAGTTAGTTAAACATTAAGAAGGGTTCCGAATATCCATTGATTTGTGCTAGATGTGTATGGCATCAATATTGAAGTCCCATATTTCTCACAAGTTTCATTGTATGTGGCGTTTACGTGTCGGCAAACCTACCACTTTGTACGTGTACGTGCCCGAGAATTAAACGAAAAAAATTGTGTAATTTAAACCACTTCAGTAAAAAAGCGGAAGGTTGGCCGAAACACCACACCATTTGTGTTTGAAAACACATGAACATTATATATTTAGATATTTTTATTGTTATTTTGTACATATATAAATCATCATAGAGGCCAATACTTTGCAATGACAGCATCCAAACGAAGTTTGACAACGAAAAATACATGCAATTTTTCTGCAAAACATTCGTGATGAGCTCTTACGTTGTGGAAAATCAATACGTCTGGCGACTTAGTCCACTGGAATCACCCATCGCCAAAAACTTGCCTAGAGAACTCTGCATCGAACTGATAATTTCGTAAAGCAACTCACATGTTGTTTTCAATTGCAATTCTCACGTAATGCCTTCAGTCAAGCGTTCAATTCATCTGCTGAAGTTGCTTTTGGAATGACAGGTAATTTTTGAAGGAAATCACAGCTAACCACCGAAACGTCGTTTGTCACTTCGTAAATCTTTCAACCTGCAATTCAGGGCTCCCAATGCACGTTTGTGAGCCATTGTACACTCGTTCCAGGTGACAATCTTACATAGTTTCGCCAAAGCAGAGTTCTTTGAAATGTTTCATGTAGGTTCTTCATCTACTTGCAGGCAATTGCAATGCAGAATAAACGTTCGACCGCCTTCCAACAACCTAGCCGCTATTCCAAATACGTACTTAGAACACAATGAAAATAAAAAAAAAAAATATAACATTTTATTTTATCTGACTGAACGCAATAGCAGTCCAATTCAAATTTGAATGACGAAACGAACAGGACACCTAATACTCCTTTCTTGGGCCAACACGAACCCATCAATCCCAAAATTGTCAAAATCAGAATCTTCCCGTTCCAGTTTTCCTGGAAAATTTCCGGGATTTTCCTGCATTATACTTTGTCCTTCCTTGGGCGAATACAAATTCATCAATCCCAGAATCGTGAAAATCGAAGTATCCGTTCTTTTTTTGTACACTATCAGATCTTTGTCAAAGAGCGCTTAAATCAAGCTGCAACTTACGACCAAGGAATTGCCAACACATGTGTACACCGGCTCATCATTTAGTGCAGTGTTAGTAGTTAGTAGTAACAGACAGACTACAAAAGAACACTAAGGAGAACGGATTCTCAACACAAATTGAGACAATCAAGAACAAAACACAAAACAATAATAACACACAAATTGAGAGTTATACAAACATTTATGAGCGTGGTATATTGGTCTTCAATACACTTTTAAGTTTAATTTTATTAAAATTGAAATCAAAAATACCTTCATTTAAATTTAATAGCTTGCGCATACGAGTTAACGGTTCATGCATTCCATAATTAGTACGATGCTGGGGTAAGTTCATCAAATCCAGACTGCGAAGGCTGTGGGCCCCTCCACGAAAGTTGAAACTTAAGCAATTTAATAAATCGGGCGCATCGATAACATCACTTATAAGTTGTTGTGCGAATACAATATCATTACTGATCCTCCGTTGAGACAAAGTTTGGATCTGAAGAAGATTTATTCGATGCTCGTATGGCGGAAGGTTAAAAGGATCTGCCCATTGTAATCCCTTCAACGCGAAACGAATAAAATTACGCTGTACTGCTTCTATCCTATTTTTATGAATTTCGTAGAAAGGAGTGCATATCTGAGATGCATATTCAAGGTGGGGTCGAACTAAGCAGTTGTAAAGAGCGAGGGTTACGTAAGATCTTGAAAATCCTTAGCCCATCGCTTTACAAATCCCAACATAGAGTTGGCTTTTTAAACAATAAAATTGATGTGTTCCAAAAAATCAAGCGTGGAAGTAAAATGAACTCCAAGGTCTTTAAAACATTGAACACGAAGTAAAACATGTTCGGAAATTTTATAATCATATGAAATTGGAATCCTTTTTTTAGAAAATGTCATGGCTTGACATTTAATTGGGTTCAGATTCACACCGTTTTTATGACACCATAAAACGAAATTGTTAATATCGTCTTGCAGAAGCAATCGATCACTAGCAGATGCAATGCATTTGAAAATTTTCATATCATCTGCAAATATAAGAATTTCGCTATTACGTTCACACAAAGGGACATCATTAATAGCCAATATAAAAAGGAAAGGTCCTAAATGACTACCCTGAGGAACCCCCGATTTAGCAATAAAAGGGTTGGAGAAAGACTCTCTAAATTTAACCTGGTAAGATCTATTCTGGAGATATGATGAAATCCAAGCGATGAATCCATGAGGAAATCCAAACGCTTTAAGTTTAAACGTGATAATTTCATGGGGTAGTTGATCAAAAGCCTTGGAGTAGCCTGTATAGATACAGTCAAGCTCTAGTCAGTATTTGAGCACCTGTGCATAAGTACAAGCAAATTTGTCACCGTCGATCGCTTCTGCATAAAACCATGTTGTTGTTTGTAAATGATATTTTTACAGTTGAATGTCAAACTATCGCACACCACTTGCTCAAAAAGCTTCGGAATGCGATATAGTTTAGAGATTGGTCTGTAGTTAGCAATATCTGATTTGTCACCTCTTTTAAAAACTGGGGTAATGAATGCTTTCTTCCCAATACTGGGAAATTTTCCTGATCTTAGAGACGGGGCAAAGATATTTAGAAGGGGGGATGCTAAGATTGATTTAAATTTTTCAACACAATTGGAGGGATACCGTCTGGTCCTGGTGAGAAATCTTCATGAAGTATAGAGAGATAATGTAAAACTATGTCAATATCGAAATGAATATTGTTAAATGTAGCCTGCCATCAGATTTCTTTTTTAAGTTAACAAATTTCCAAAAACTTTTGGGTTCAAGCTTAATTGAATTTTCCATAATTTTCAGGTATTCGTTGTATAAATGATTGGAGAGGTTTTTAAATTCTTCAAAAAGTGAAATATACATTTCATAGTTTTGCAAAGACAAACTCTTTATGTAATTTTTCCTAGCCCTATTTCTTTTGTTGCGGAGAATTTTGAGCTCTTTTGTATACCATGGATGGCTTATGCTTGAGTATTTGGATAATTTTTTGAGGAACTGTCATTTAAACAGTTTTTCAAAACCAGATAAAAATAAGAAACTGCATCGTCAATGTCACCTTAAATTGGTATATTATCAATACCAGAAGTACGTAATCAATCAGATAGCAACTGAAAATTTTGAAAATTTATGTGTGGTCTTGAGTATTACTATTACTAGGTAAATGACCACTCAAGTCAAGAAAGATGTTCAAAGGAGGATGATACCTATTTATGTTACTACTGTACTAACAGCGTCGGAAGAAAAAACTGAATCGATTTTTACAATTTTTGATACAGCTAACTTGCTGTAAGTCTGTAGAGGTAATGTTGTCCAACAATTGAAGTTCCTGCTGGGATGAATGCAGAGATGCTTCAAAGTAGGACTCGTCTTCTGATCCAATCAATGTGTTGAAGGTTGAAATCGCCTAATAGGAGAATAGTGGAATCCAAGCCCGCGATGTCGGTAAGATAATCAAGGGCTAAAGAAAGCTCTACAAAGACTGAAAGTGAGCTTTTAGGAGGAATGTAGACATTTAAAACGTATAGATCTTTCGATTGAAGGGATATTTTAATACAAATAAGTTCTATAGCTAGACTAAAAGAGAATGTTACAAGTGTCGTACTGAAATTATTTCGAATAGCAATTAAGACTCGTCCACCTATTATATTCTCATTGTCTACATTACGATCTATTCTGAAAACTAAAAACTCTTGATCAAAAAGTTCGGTGTCAATGATCGCAGCGGTTAGCCAGTGAAGACCAGAAGATCGCAAGGAAAAGCTTGAGAATTTTTAAAAATAGTAGAAGTCTTACTGCGAAGCCCTCTTACATTTTGGTAGTAGAGGGTAAGCCTACTAAGTTTTTTGAAGTATTATTAATTTTTGAAGTGCTGCGAACTCTCTTTTGCCTAGATGGGATTGAAAACTCTTTAACCAAGGTATTAGGACGCCAAGAACTGTTGCAGATGGGATCAAAAAGTGACTGTGGAGCAGTTTTTTTTAAATGAAGAGGCGAAGTTTGGTTTACTTGGTTTACTTACTTTAGTGCATTTTATTGAAGATGTGTTCGGAATATTCTTTAAAGCAACTAGATGTTGAAGAATGTCTTCGGGTGATATTTCAGGCAGAAGGCGCGAAATAAAGATTGATTTAGGTTTGGGCACCGCTTCTAAAGTTCTAGGAGCAACTAAATAATTTGAAGGGGTTGGATTTATTACTTCAGAAACAAGAGCTGAAACTGAAGGACTGGGAGTAAAAATTGGCAAGGAATTTAAAGGGATGGGATCAGATAATAGTGAAACGGGAGCAGTAAAAACAGGATTGGGACTAGAAATAATGTTAGGTACTTCAGTAAGATCCACTAAATAGTTGAAATTATTCAGGTCAAGCAAGTTCTCGGCTTGATTAAAATCTGGTACGAATTTATCTTTAGTCTGATTGCTTTGATTGTTTTTAAGTTACTTTTCTTAGGAGCAGGACCAATGTTCTTAGATGAGGTTGCACCATCACGCCCTCTCTGTTTGCCTTTTTTAGAAATAATAATTGAATCAGTGGCGGAAGTAGTAGTAGGGACTGCCCGAGCTACATTTTCCCCAACATAAGACTCCATTATTAAATCTGATTCAGGTATTCATAAATCACTTGTAGAAGATGAATTGTCTACCAAAGTACTTGAAAACGAGAACTTATTAACTTTGGAAACCACATTAGAGAAGGTAGGGGCCGGCTCCTCAAAAACATCGGAAATCCTAATAATGTCAACCTTTAAAGCAGAAATTTTGAAAGCAAGATTTGACAATGAAAACTTCCTACAATTGGCGCAATACCAAAAGCCAATAGCTGAGGAATTAATCTTGTCAATAAATGCATTAGTTGCACCAACACATTTGGCATGATAAAGTTAGGAATTAGGAATTTATGTCGATTTAAAGGAAGTAAGAAGTAAGAATTTAGAAATTATATCCTGGACGAATTTATTTATTTACTTGTAGGTATTTGGGAATAAAAATAAAAAGCGAAAAAAAGCTTAAAAGAAAGCACTACAAACTAAGGAGAGGTGAGTTTAACATGCAAGAAAAGTTGGTTATATAGGTAGGAAGGGGAAGAAAATATAGATTGGTGTGGTTATAAATAAAATAATAATAATAAAAAAAAAATGAGAAAATTAAGCATGCACGTTACTTAAGAGATGCTTGAAAATTATAAATATGTATAGATTTCATGCATCAGGAAGCTTTAACAAAAAAAAAAGCAAATATAGGTACTTACTAGAGTAATGAACTATAAGAACATGCAAAACTAATGAATTAAAAAGAAAACACTATTGAAAAAATATCACCTTGAAGGCATGCAATTAAGTTGTATTTTAGAATTAATAATAAAATTTAAAACTAATGCCAAACCATTAAAAATAAACAAAAAGCAAGGAGCTATCAAACACGCACAACCACAGTGTAAAAAACCAGTGCTGAAAAACGGAAAATAGTGGCGCAAAATTTTAGACGATTTAGTACGATGTTAAATCATTTTTAGTATGACACTTAATTAAAAATTGTGTTTTGCTAATTTAAAACGAGTTTAGCATCGTACTAGATATGCCCTAACATTTTACTAAAGTTAAAACCACAACTGGCTGTTTTATCTTTTTAGTATCGTACTAAATCCATATTATGTGAATTTTACTCCAGGTATAGAATGGACCCGGGGGGCTGCTTTCCAGCAAGTGTACAAGGTGAATGCTAGCATTCGCCCGAACCATGACCTGGAAAACAGAGCCTTGCTTCACCACTTCTACCTTCGAAATGAAATGACGCAATGGCGATCAGAGAATCTCGGTTTCACCGGGTTCAATGAAGAACACTTGGCAAACGCCACCATCGCCGAGCGAAACGGGGCTAATTCCCAGTTAACTTCGAAAGTTGAGCTCCAGCTCATCTTCGCTTTATTAAAGAATAAGAAGTCAGCAGGAATCGATGGTATATCCAACGTTGTACTGCGACATCTGCCTCAGGAAGCAGTTGACATTTATGCCACACTGTTTAACAACGCTCTGAATAATGCATACATGAGGTCATCAGAATTCTTTTGCAGCGTGACTTAGACAAGATTCAGCGATATTGTTATGACTGGAAGTTGAATATCAACGTCTAGAAATCCGAAACTATTCTGTTCAGGACTCCATTGCGTGGAGCCTCTAGAGATACAAGAAAGAACTGGCACAAGCTGGTGATCATAGGGCCACATGGACATCCACTGGCGAGTAAAAGTGTAGTAAAGTACATTGGCATCTGGATGGATCAGTATTTGTATTTCGACAGACATATAAGTGCTGCTCTGATCAGGGCCAGGGGAGCTTTTGCCCAGACAAATCGGTTGTTTTATAGCTGCCGTCTTGACAGCAGGGTTAAGGTGATTTGCTACATGGCCTTGGTGGTTGAACGTTGCCCCATCTCAAATAGAAAAGATTCGGGTGTTTGAGAGGTAAAGTCTTCGACGCTGCCTTGGATTACACAGAACACCAGAGTCGGAGTACAAACATTATTATTCCAACGAGGTTCTATACAACGGAGCCAACATTAACAGAATCGATAATTTTATACTCAAGCTTATTCGGGGTCACATTGCAAGAGCGATGTCCTCAGCCAATAGCTTAATTTTTGGGGCTTACTACCCCAACACTGATAACAACGAGAGTGTGCGTTTAAGTGGATTTATCCCACCCGATGCTTTCCTCTATTTAGACAGTCGAGGGCTGATACAGGATAGAGCGGCAGTTGCACAGGGCGGAGAGCGCCTGCGGTTCAGTAGGACTGTTTCCGATCGGGACCGAAGAGACAGGGTAAAACAGGAGAACCAGTTTTGGTGGTTAAATCAAGAATTGGATACAATAAAGTTGACTGAGTTTTCTTGTCTTGGCCGACTTACATAGTTTTAAGTGTATTAATTAAGTAGGGACAGTCAGGGTGGCACAAACAAAAAAAAAAAAAAAAAAAAAAAAAAAAAAAAAAAAAAAAAAAAAAAAAAAAAAAAAAAAATCAAACAAAAAAATAACAAAAATGAAAAATGCTTGCTGTGGCTGTTCTAGTTTTAAGGTAGTTGTAAGTAGTTTTATAGTAGTTTTAAGTATAGTTTTTAAGTAGTTTTAATTAGTTTTAATAAGCTTGTAAGGTTTATAAAGAATCCAAGTTTTTTCAATTCTTTCTTGGGAAAAATAAAACCTTGATAGATATTATTTTTAAGTAGTTCGTAGGCCGAAAGGCATTAGCATTAAGTTATTGTTTAATTTAGAGCGCCCGCTTAGGGCCAGTAAGTTATTTTTAAGATATTGATAAGAAGGCTAGTTTTTCATGAATTGTTGTCTAGCTTTAAGATAGTTATAAGGAAAATGAAAAATAAAAATGAATTAAAAAAAAATAGAATGGACCCAAAGGTTCCAGGTTCGAGCCCTGCTGGTACCCAATTTTTTTTGTAAATAATGAAGTTAAAATGATAAAAAAAATAAAATAAACGAATACACATGATGGGTTTCCATCAACTATAATTAGTTTACAAGGCATAAAAACAATAATTGTACTCATCAAATTCAAACCCTACAAATATTCTGCTATCCTACAATTGTATGCCGAATCCGAACGGCTAGGCTAGAAGGACTTATTCATGACAAGTGATACTCTTGGAGGATTTGTCACTTCCTCGCAAGAGGCAGTAGCCTTGATAAAAACTTTTCAGTTTTTAGGTTGACGAGGCTGAGATGTGAACCCAGACCTCCAGCGTGACAGTCCAACTTACTAACCATTACGCTACGGGCTACTACAGGCTTTAACAGGCACCCTATATTAAAAATATTTAATTTTACAATTCGTTCCTGAAGTATACGCTTCACATACTTTTTGAATAATTTAAATAGACTTAAAACTTAGGAAATACTTTTTTGAAACAACCTTATCGACTAAGAGCCCAGGGCCGCCAGACATACGTCATTTTATCAAAGCTAAGATTTTTTTCTGCAAACAGATACTATGGTAGCTAAGAACAAATGGATACTAAGAATCTTCAATACGGGTGCAATTAAGAGGTAGCGAGTGTTAAAGTTGCATACAAATGTTGCAACATTGCGTTATTTTATCAAAACTGAATTTTTGATATGTGAAAATTTATTGTGAAAATATATTTTGTGAAAATATATTCTGCCTATCATAGTATCCGATCGGAACGTAAATTTCTCCGACTCATACAAAATGATTTTTTATTTTTCATTTTTATGATAAAAATTTTTTATAAATCGGTAACAACTCCGGAAAATTATTCCAACGTGCGGTTGAAAAGGGAAAAATTAAAGTGATATTTCTTATCATATATATTATTTCTGTTGTCAAACTCCTTTTTTCTCATTTATAAAATAGTCAAATCCACTTAAATAGGTATCACTGAATAGGAATTTACACATACTCATGACATTTTCATAAATTTCAAATAATTCAATAAATGAAAAATTTGACATAAAGAGTACCTCACTTTTAACCCATTGAATGAGTGAAAGAGAAATATATGTATTACTTCTTCTGTAATTTAAAATCCTTTTTTCGCTGCACCTTAAGTGAGTGGGGGAGAAACATTCTTTAGTTCCCCCATGCGTCCATGCATGAATGAAAGAAACATATTTATTACTTTTGTAATGTATAATCCTTTTTTTTTCGCTTGCACATTGAGGGAGTGGTGGACAAACATATTTTTACCTACTTCTATTGTTTTTAATCTTTTTTCTTATTATAAAAAGCCGAATGCATTTATTAGGTATTACTTGATTGCATGAATGAAAGAAACATATTTATTTATTCTTTAATTTAAAATCATAGAAGAAGAAAAAGAGAAACGATCATATCGAGGAAAAAGTGAGGTTTTTTCAAAATAGTGTGAGTTACACAAGCACAAATGCATTCACACAGGGTCGGAATGCAGTGAAATAGCTAAATGCTGGGGCCCCCAAAAGAATTTTTAGCTGTGTTTTTGAGAGATATATTTTTGAGATGAGATTTAAGTTTAATAGTAAAAAAAACTTATTAAACTAAATAAAAAAGTGAAATAAATGTAAATATAGTGAATACATGCAATACTTCATTGAAAAAAAAAAAAAATAACATATGCGGTGCTCTGTTAAATCCTGTAAACATATCATGTGGAATATGAGACACAATCAGCCCGTTTGATGCAAAAATTGTAAACTCCATATTATAGGTGTTTTTACACGAATTAACGCATATTTTTTAAAATAAAGTATTGCTAATACTCACTATGTTACTTTTATTTCACTTTTTTATTTATTGTTTTCACTATTTTAGCGTTTTGAAATCTCTAAACACTTTTCTCTAGCTCGGCAAAATGACAGTGGTGCATTCTTTTTCTATAAAATGTTAACTATCGTTGTTGTGTCAAAAAAAAAATTAAATGTCATTGTTAAAAGTGTAACACTGTGTAACATTTCGTTTAGGAACGATCAATGTTAAAAATATTGTTGTTATGTCAATCAAAAGGGGTTGACACATTTAGAATAAAAATAATCAAAGAAATTTTTTTATTGCAGCAAATTTTATTAGAAAAAATATTATGATCACTTAAATGCATATGTTAAATATTTAAATTAAATTCTTCTAATAAGTTCATATCAATAATAAAAAGAATTTATTTATTCTATTTAAACATTCTATTTGAAAATTTAAAGCCTTATTGAATGTGCGAAATTTTCGCACGGGTCTTCTGGTGTTTCTAATATTTCTTAAAATTCGGATAAAATTCCGTTCCGATCGGATACTATGATAGGGCTGATTATTTTAATTTTTTTTTCACGAAATATGTATTTAACGGTCAGACTCCAAAATGAGAGAATTCCAGAATTTATTTAACTTACACTTTTCAGTAGGTAAAAAAGAGGTGCGACATTTTTTTTTTTTTATTATTATTTTATTATACATTTCGAACTTTTTCCAAGGAGCTTGGATGGCCCGCATTTGAAGGCGCCCCAATGAAACTACTGCTGTCTAAGAAAACTGACTCTGCGTCTGCTTGATGACTGAAAATACTCTTAGCGGCGCAAAGCGAAACAGAGGGCCCAAGATGAAAGTTGAAATCTTGGAACCCGCGGTTCCACCAAGGCCCACTCAAGGTACTGTTGTCTAACAAAAACTGTTGAAGAAAGTCCGGAAATACTTATTTAAACAAAACTTTTCGGACTTTTACCATTGTCACTGAAAAGTTCTAAGTTTTACCGGTAAATTAGGAAGAAATATAGAAGTCTACCTAAAGCATCTCCATAAACTTATATCCAGGAAAAAAAAATTCATTACAATCATTTCAGTATTTTCGTAGATAAAGAGGAACAAACAGACTGTCTGTCTTTCACATTTATAATATTATTAAGATGTTATGGTGAAAAAAAAAAGGAAGTCCCTATATATCTGAAAATTAAATTTCTAATTACCTATGGTTTAAATTATACCTACCTACAGAACTGATCTGTTTATTTTATTTTATTATTTTATTTTTTATTTAAATGATTTATGTAGGTATGTTGTTTTTTTGAAGTGAAACTTCTTTGGGCGCGTTAAGAGTGAAATTTCAAGGTTGAATTTTTGTAAAACGAAAAAATGTAACTCCACATGTGCAACGCTGAGATCATTGATTAGCTAAGTGGTGGGAGGTAGATTAAAAATTTTTATTGATAGGCTAATATATTTTATATTGCAATAAGTTTGGATTTAATGATAATCTATATTATTGTAGCAGATAAAAGGGAATATGTCCTTTTATGTCTTTTTTCTAATTTCGTTAATTAGAATGCTAGAGTTTTGAATTCTAAAAATCATACTAGCTTAAGATTTTTGTCTGTCCCCTACTGGTATGGAGATATAAATTATTTTAAAAAATTTATCTCAAAATAGTTTAATTTCAAAAAATTGAATTAAATCAGGAGAGTCCGCTAAAAATTTGAATTATCTATGGTTGCAAAATACATAAAACCAAATTAAAGTATATACAAATTTTTGATTTTGCAGAGATTTTGAGTGTAGGAATTTTTGGAAATAGTCGGAAAACCTACTTTATAACTTTTAAATTTTCACCTTTTTCTACTTTAAATTTTCACGATTATTATTAATAAATTTTCAAGTTTACAACCCCAAACCATCGATAATCTTGATATAGAACACTTAGCTGCGTCTTACGCATATAAGTTTAATATCCCTATACATATCGAGATTTTGAGATCGCCAAAGAAGTTTCACTTCTGCCACGAGTACTGAGTTACACGCGCCCTTTTTAATTATAAATTTCGAATATTTGTTTGTACATTTATTCATCAAATAAAGAAGATATTATTATCTCCATAAATCTATCTTCCAGAAACACATAAGAATCTCCTGCTATTATCTAACCAATATGTGGTAAAAATGACATCTTTCTAACATCATAAGTCTTCCTTGTACGTGGTCGAAGACTTTTTTTCATTTATTTTTGTCGTGTATCCAAACGTCGTTTAAAACGTCAACCGAAAGAATATATATATAAATCATACGTACCATGTCCCTTAACATGGACGACGAAACTATTTTTCTTTCTTTCGGAACTTTGTCTTAAAACTCTTACGATTGATCTCTATGTACATTTTTTGAGTATCACCCAATAAAGTTCCACACACACATCTTTACAATACAATTCCATGAAATCAACCAGCACTGCAAAACTACATATAAACTGCACATGAAGATGACAATATCAAATGGTCAGCGTACGTGGCATAGGCATTAAATGTTTCTATCGATTTTGGAATCCATGATATGCCCCTCACATAGCACAAAATCCATTTTCTATATCAAAAACTAAAACAGAAAATGAATAGATGCCAATATGGCATATGGTAATTTGAGAATAGAGTGAACTTCATGACCACGATTATCATAACTCCACTGATAAGTCCAGACGCATAAGACATAGGGGCATATTCATAGTCGCAGATAGACCCAGGATTAAATAAGCTACAGTTTAAGACAATTTTGGCTCAATGAATACAGACCGATTTTAATTACAAATTGTTGGTTTTATATTTTTATAAGATAACTAACTTGTTATACTACACAATAGCTTCAAATATTTTGAAATCAACGTCAGAAAATTCAACTAAACCTATGTTTAACTTAGACCCAGGTCTAAAATGACTATGAATATGCCCCATAGTAGTTTTGTTTCTCAGTTTTGTAGCCCTTCTGAGTTAATATTTATACATACATAGAACCTGCTACAGCTTATATACAATACGAATTTGCTTCTATTTACATATTATATTCGAGTTGACTAATAAGAACATTTATTGTGTAAATGCTAATCTGAAAATTCTAATTCTACTACTATCATGTTACTTTAGTGTCAGTCTTTTCAAAATTTAGAATTCCGGTTAATTATTAAAAGACAAATTAATGAAGTTTTAATTAGTTGGATAAGAATAAAATATATGACAATGTTTTTATTTGTAAGAAATTATAGAATGATGTTTCTTGAACACGCTATTTTCGGTGTCGAAAACCCCCCATTTGGTATAAGAAGTTCTTGAATGTCTTGAAAAACCTTACGTCTCACCAAAATTGAATAATTTTTTGTAAAAATAAAAATAAATATTTTAAGTAAGGAATTTATAACTTTGTTAAAATACCTAATTACGTAAAAAACAGAGCAAAAAATTGTTGTTTTAAGAAAAATAACTAGTTTTCGTAATTTTTAATTTTCTCCCAAATTTAGATTTCATAACAACTTTTATTTATCGCAAGGAATATATAAAAAAGAAAATCCACTTTAAACCACATACCGAAGTTGCTAGCTCGAAGCACGTACTATCTTAAACCTTCCACTTCAGATGTCTCAACTGACGAAACGGTAGAAATCTAAATAGCGGTATCAATCAGGAACTAAGATCATGTTAGTTGTTAACAACTTTTTATTAGAAAGATCAATAAATCGATTTTGTATAGTTTTGGACATGTTTTTGGGAAATTTTACCTGTGTGCATCGCGAAAAACTTTTTACACTCCTTTTTTACACTTCTTTTCTAAGAAGGCTCCTCAATGGGGTGGCTTTCAATTCCTAAAGAAGCAGATGTACTAGTACTCACACACCGATCTCCCTTTTACACTATCTAAATTCTGCTTATCAAAATTTGTTAAGAAATTCCTTTTCTTTTCATTTTTCAATAAAGTTCATTTGGGGCCAATTTTTCAATAGCCAGTTAAACCTCAGATAGTACTTATTCTTCAAATAAAACCAAAATTTGTACCTGTTGCTTTATTATTTATTCCCTATGATAGTTGAATAGCCCGGGGAGAGTACGATAACTTGGGCGCCGAAAATTGATAACGGATTTTTGTAGAAGGGTCAAATACAAGCATTTTTTACTATGGGAGGGGGGGTCTATCTCGCCCCGTTTAGGAGGTAGGGGCGATTTTCGCTAAAAACGACTTAAATGGAAAAATAAATATTAAAAAGCAACGACAATACTTAAAATGCAAAACAGTAAAGGTTTTAAAAGCCAGAAGTCTGTTCTTTAATCCTACATTTAAATTAAATTATTTGTGTCAATAGTTTTCAAAAAATTTGCATTCAAAATCAAAATTTTGATAAAAAAAAAAAACGCAAAAAAGAATGATTGGACCAATTTTGCTCAAAATTGTAAAAAAGAAAACTAAATTTTCTTCTTGTGGGCAATGCTCATATCAATTCCCAATCGAGCACAAAAAACCGAAAGCTTTTATGTCCTCTAGTTTTTGAGAAAATTGAAAATTACTAGAATTATGTACTTACTACTTTTCATACATTTACATTTATCATATGTAGCTTGGAAACAGAGAATACATTCAAAGTTCCTTATATGCAAACGAAATTTGGCATACACCGAACCTCGCACATACCCCAAATCCTATAGTGAGCCCAAACAGGGGGGTTGCAGGGGGGAAGCATGCCCCCCCCCCCCATACATACCACGCTTTTAAAATGCCCGCCTAATGCTGGATACTAGCACATCAAATTTTGCATACACCGAACCTCGCACATACCCCAAATCCTATAGTGAGCCCAAGCAGGTGGTTGTAGGGGGGCAGCATGCCTCACAAAACATACTCCACTGCTTATACGCCGTAGGGCTGGGTGTTGGGAAAGTATGATAATTTAGAGTCAATTTGTGTAAGAATTAATCCATATTCTATTTTTACTATCAAAATAAGACCACGAAAAAAAAAACTCAAGCAAACAAAATTAATTGAATTAAAATAGAAGTTTTGGTCATTTTTAATTTTCTCGAAAACTAAAAGACATACAATCATTTTGTTTTCGGTTTCTGATTGAGAATAAATATGAGCAACGATGTCTAAGAAAAAATATGTAATATAATATCTCAAAGTTTTGAAAAATTACACTTTAAACATTTTTTTATGTTTTTTTTCCCAAGTTTTGAGTTTGAAAGTAGTTTTTTTCAAAAACTATCGATATATTTCACTTGATTTAAAAACGGGCTAATAAAACAGAGCATTGACTTTTTAAAAAAAGATATACATAATACTCAATTATTACCGTTATTTTTTAATAATTTTTCATTCCATTTAAGTACTTTTTTCATTAAATTGCCCCTCCCGCCTAAACGGGGGGAGATAGACCCCCCCTTCACTTATAGTAAAAAAAATTTGTATTTGAAACCTCTACAAAAATCCCTTATCAATTTGCGGCGCCCAAGTTATCGTACTTGTGCCAATAGCCCAGTCAAAGTCGACAATAAATTCGCAAAGTGCAATGTAGTTCTGCATTTTTGATATGTTGTTGGGGCATGTTAGGGGCCAGTTATAGCTATCATTGAAAACCATAATTGAAAATATAAATTGTCAATTTTGAGAGATTTCGAAGAAAAAATATATGATTATTTTGATGCCAAAGTAAAGCTAATTGACTTGATAATTATTTCTAGGTAAGGGCCCAGTTATAGCTATCATTGGAAACTATCATTGCAAAAGTTAGCTGTTTATTTTCAGACCCTTGGAAAGGTTAATCATTGAATATTTTAATGCAGAAATATAGCTTACGACTGCAAAATTATTTATCCTCCAAAAAAAAATCATTTTGACCCGAATCTTCCCCATAACGCAACTTTTAATTTTTTCAATGATCATTGGTAAGGTAGTTCATCATTGAAAAATTAAAATTCATTTTCTGATAAAAGTTGTGCAAAATGGAATTTTTTTTACCTAGAAATAAATATTAAGTCAATTAGCTTTGCTTTGGCATCAAAATAATCATATATTTTTTCTTCAAAATCTCTTAAAATTGACAATTAATATTTTCAATTATGATTTCCAATGATAGCTATAACTGGGCCCTAAAACAAAATTCAATTTTGTTCAACTTTTCTCTTAAAATGACTTTTAATTTTTCAATGATGAACTACCTTACCAATGATCATTGAAAAAATTAAAAGTTACCTTAGGTGCCAGTTATAGCTATCATTGAAAACCATCATTGAAAAAGTTAACTGTTGATTTTGAGACCCTTCGAAAGTTTAATCATTGAATATTTTAATGCAGAAATATAGCTTACGACTTCAAAATTATTTCTCCTTCAACAAAAATTCATTTTGACCCATATCTTCCCCATAACGTAACTTTTAATTTTTCAATGATGAACTACCTTACCAATGATCATTGAAAAAATTAAAAGTTACGTTAGGGGCCAGTTATAGCTATCATTGAAAACCATCATTGAAAAGGTTAGCTTTTGATTTTGAGACCCTTCGAAAGTTTAATCATTGAATATTTGAATGCAGAAATATAGCTTACGACTTCAAAATTATTTCTCCTTCAAAAAAATTCATTTTGACCCATATCTTCCCCAATACGTTACTTTTAATTTTTCAATGATGAACTACCTTACCAATGATCATTGAAAAAATAAAAAGTTACGTTATGGGGAAGATATGGGTCAAAATGAATTTTTTTTGAAGGAGAAATAATTTTGAAGTCGTAAGCTATATATCTGCATTAAAATATTCAATGATTAAACTTTCGAAAGGTCTCAAAATCAACAGTTAACTTTTTCAATTATGGTTTTCAATGATAGCTATAACTGGCCCCTTAGGCCCCAGTTATAGCTATCATTGAAAACCATCATTGAAAAAGTTAACTGTTGATTTTGAGACCTTTCGAAAGTTTAATCATTGAATATTTTAATGCAGAAATATAGCTTACGACTTCAAAATTATTTCTCCTTCAAAAAAAATTCATTTTGACCCATATCTTCCCCATAACGTAACTTTTAATTTTTCAATGATGAACTACCTTACCAATGATCATTGAAAAAATTAAAAGTTACGTTATCGGGAAGATATGGGTGAAAATTAAATTTTTTTTTGCAGGAGAAATAATTTTAAAATCGTAAGCTATATTTCTGCATTAAAATATTCAATGATTTAACTTTCGAAAGGTCTCAAAATCAACAGTTAACTTTTTCAATGATGGTTTTCAATGATAGCTATAACTGGGGCCTTAGGGCCCAGTTATAGCTATCATTGGAAACCATCATTGAAAAAGTTAGATGTTGAATTTGACACCTTTCGAAAGTTTAATCATTGAATATTTAAATGCAGAAATATAGCTTCCGACTTCAAAATTATTTCTCTCCCAAAAAAAAATCATTTTGACCCATATCTTCCCCATAGCGTAACTTTTAATTTTTTCAATGATCATTGGTAAGGTAGTTCATCATTGAAAAAATAAAAGTAATTTTATGAGAAAAATTGTGCCAAATTGAATTTTGTTTTTCCTAGAAATAATTGTTAATTCAATTAGCTTTACTTTAGCATCAAAATAATCATTTATTTTTTCTTCAGAATCTCTCAAAATTGACAATTAGTATTTTCAATGATGGTTTTCAATGATAGCTATAACTGGCCCCTTATGGGGAAGTTATGGGTCAAAATGAATTTTTTATAGACAAGAAATAATTCTGAAGTCCTAAGCTATATTTCAGCATTAAAATATTCAATGATTAAACTTTCGAAGGTTCTCAAAATCAACAGTTAACTTTTTCAATAATGGTTTTCAATGATAGCTATAACTGGCCCCTTAGGTCCCAGTTATAGCTATCATTGAAAACTATCATTGAAAATATTAATTGTCAATTTTGAGAGATTTTGAAGAAAAAATAGGTGATTATTTTGATGCCACAGTAAAGCTAATTTACTTAATATTTATTTCTAGGTAAAACAAAATTCATTTTTGCACAACTTTTCTCATAAAATGACTTTTGATTTTTCAATGATGAACTACCTTACCAATGATCATTAGAAAAATTAAAAGTAAAGTAATGGGGAAGATATGGGTCAAAATGAATTTTTTATGGAGGAGAAATAATTTTGAAGTCGTAAGCTTTATTTCTGCGTTTAAATATTCAACGATTAAACTTTCCAAGGAACTCAAAATCAACAGCTAACTTTTTCAATGATGGTTTTCAATGATAGCTATAACTGGCCCCTTAGGGAACAGTTATAGCTATCATTGAAAACCATCATTGAAAAAGTTAGCTGTTGATTTCGAGACCCTTCGAAAGTTTAATCATTGATTATTTGAATGCAGAAATATAGCTTACGACTTCAAAATTATTTCTCCTCCAAAAAAAATTCATTTTGGCCCATATCTTCCCCATAAGGGGCCAGTTATAGCTATCATTGAAAACCATCATTGAAAAAGTTGTCTGTTGATTTTGAGACCCTTCGAAAGTTTAATCATTGAATATTTGAATGCAGGAATATAGCTTACGACTTCAAAATTATTTCTCCTCCAAAAAAAATTAATTTTGACCCATATCTTCCCCATAACCTAACTTTTAATTTTTCCAATGATCATTGACAAAATTAAAAGTTACGTTATGGGGAAGATATGGGTCAAAATGAATTTTTTTTGAATTAGAAATAATTTTGAAGTCGTAAGCTATATTTCTGCATTAAAATATTCAATGATTAAACTTTCGAAAGGTCTCAAAATCAACAGTTAACTTTTTCAATGATGGTTTTCAATGATAGCTATAACTGGCACCTAACGTAACTTTTAATTTTTTCAATGATCATTGGTAAGGTAGTTCATCATTGAAAAATTAAAAGTTACGTTATGGGGAAGATATGGGTCAAAATGAATTTTTTTTGAAGGAGAAATAATTTTGAAGTCGTAAGCTATATTTCTGCATTAAAATATTCAATGATTAAACTTTCGAAGGGTCTCGAAATCAACAGCTAACTTTTTCAATGATGGTTTTCAATGATAGCTATAACTGCCACCTAATGGGGAAGATATGGGCGAAATGAATTTTTTTTTGGAGGAGAAATAATTTTGAGGTAGTAAGCTTTATTTCTGCATTAAAATATTCAATGATTCGACTTTCCAAGGGTCTCAAAATAAACAGCTAACTTTTTCAATGATGGTTTTCAATGATAGCTATAACTGGCACCTTAGAGAGTAGTTTCTAGCTAATTTTGCAACTTCGAAAAACCTGTGCTCGCTACAGGAAAAATGCAACAATGAAAAAAACGCTAAAATCGCCCCATTTTTTCAGACATTTTCCTTTATAACTTTGGAAATATGCAACATACGAAAAAACTATCCACTTTATTCTTATTTGATATAAAATTTTCTACAAGACCACATTCATATATGTTATATTTGAGTTGCTATCTAACCATGAATAAACAAAAATTCTGAAAAACTAAGTTAGTTTGAAGCACTCAAAAATTAGGTCAAAAATTGTCCAATTCTGATAAAAATTTGTCATGGAATAGTCTAGAGTATTAAAAGACGAATTTCTGAACGCACAATGTTTGCATCATTGTTGTGGTCAAAGTGTCAAAGTAGGACACTTAAGTTGGCACTGATTTTTGTACACGTACTTGGAACCCTTAACTATGATAAAATATAGTTTTAATATTAATATCTTTTTGTGAGCAACTTTGGTAGCGACTTTAAATGTTTGAAAAATTTCAAAAACTCTTCACAAAATAATTTTTTATTTATACACTGCAAAATGTTCGTAACTTTTAAAATCGCTACCAATGTTGCTTTAAAAAAGATATTAATATTGTAACTATGTTTTATCATATAAAAGCTATTTGACTGATTTGGATCGAATTTCGTCTTATAATACTCTAGACTATTTAATTCCAAATTTTTAGCAGAACTGGACAATACGACCTTATTTTTGAGTGCTTCAAAATACCTTAGTTTTTCACAATTTTTTTTTTGTACTCATGGTAAGATAGCAACTCAAATATAACATACATGAATTTTAAACTAATGTAATGTTGTAGAAAATTTTATAACAAACAAGAATATGGTGGATGGTTTTTTCGTAAGTTGAATATTTTCAAAGTTATAAAGGAAAATGTCTGAAAAAATGGGTTGATTTTAGCGTTTTTTTCACTGTTGCATTTTTGCTGCAGTGAGCACAGGTTTTTCGAAGTTGCGAACTTAGCTACAGACTACTCTTACATGCCCCAATAACATATATGCAGAAGTTCATCGCACTTTGCGAATTTAGCCCTTTTTTTTGTAATTATTGACTTGGGTATAACTAATGATTGAAAAATCGGCTATTAGTAAAAAGTTTTTGAAAAATTTTGAAAAAAAAATTATTTACTTCTTACTATGCACCTGTACAATTTTTTTTGAAGTTTCACTTAGCCAAACACTGAAAATCGTATGGTTCTAGGACTTTTATTTTATTAAAAATTCATCGATAACTTCATGAACAAAATTGCAGCTATTGATGGGCTGCAAATTGTTTGTTTGAAATTTAATTAATTTACATATATGTAACTGCTTAAAGTCGCAAGAACAAAAACATCTTCCACATTCTAATCGCTTATAAAATCAAAACAAAAAGACGCCCGTTTTTCCACCGAAATGAAAACCTGAATTTAACAGCTGCTGTGATATATTATTACTTAACAGCTCTTGCATTCTAAATTGAGAACTCCTCCTGATGGTGTCACCATTTGCTGGTGCAAAACAAAAAAAATATCTAGTATTCACACTACTCATATATGTTTGTAACCCATGAAGATTGAAAATTGCACCAAAACAAAAATAAACGCTCAGCAAGCCAAAAATACCTAAGAGTTCATTCACATTCGACACTGACAAAGTAATTATGTACACATGAACTGAGCTTGTAGCCAGCAAGTGCCACAACCAAAAACAGAGCTCGCTACTGGTTAGTTGGATCTTGGATGATTATAATGAATAATGATGTTTCTGGTCTTTTGGTACCGCTTGCTTATGCAGGTCGCACAAAACATGTAAGTAAAAGAAAAAGGAACTTTTTGATACAGGCTAGGCTTATTTTCGCATTGGATGTGTACTACTAAGCAAGGAGAATAATTTATGGGTAAGATTTGTTGAAACAGGTCGATCAAACAAAAAAGCAACTAGTCTTCCAAAAAAATTAAATGAATTCATGAGTGATGAGACCAAAAGCACTAAGCGAATGCATGGTGTCCACTATATTTTCAAAATAAATTTCCCTGACTTTTCCTGACCAATTTCAAAATTTTCCCTGACCAAAAAATTAAAAAAAAAATATTTTTTCATGAGTAGGTACGTATTCAATAAATATTGCACAAAGTGGTAGAAAATGTACATATTTAAATGGAGTTAATTAAACCTTAGGCAAAAAGAACTCAAATTGTGTTTTTCAAAGATCTATCGGAAGGTATACATTACCGATTGTATTGAAAGTGAAAAATAATAACTGCACGAATTTAAAAAAAAAATTGTTTTGCAATGTAGTTCATAGTAATGATAAATGACCATTTAAATAAAATCCTTTTACACTGTGATTACTTACCCGGGGTTTAGACAAGCGAGTAGAACTAGTAGCATTTGTATCATAGTGTTAGTTTTATGGATGTATGTGTAACTAGTAGCTTTCTGCGCGTTTTGTCAACTAGTATGATTTTTTAAAAATATTTCATACAGAAAAATATACAAATTATGGAAACTATGGAATCAAAATAAATAAATTAAAAAAATACACTACACTAGTAGGATAACTGGCAGGCTACTCGCAGGCAAAAATATTATACTATTTGGGCTACTAGTTGGCTCTCTCGTGTTCTGATACACTAAAGGACCATTCACATGAGAGCGACCAACGACCGACGAATGAACACACAAATGGGAATTAAAAAATTAATAAACCATAATATTACACAAAATCTAGTCAAAATGGTAGAATTCGATTTAAGATTAATTTTAAAATTATACAATCTGAATTTTTATTTGCTTAAATATGAGAAATTTTAAAAAAATAAATTGGTCGTAACGAATTGCGGCTATTCGCGACGAACAAATTGTTTTCTTAAAATTCTCTTGTTTTAGCAATTAAAACGAAAATTTTAGTATCTTAAAATAATCCTCAATTATATTTCATCCATTTTGTCTAGATTTTGTAAAGACCTAAGGTTTATTAATGTTTTAAATCCCATTTGTTCACATATTCGTCGGTCGTTGGTCGCTCTCATGCGTACAGTCTTTAACACACATAAACGCTACTAGTTCTACTCGCTTGCCTAAACCCCGGGTTAGGATCTTTTGGTCTATTTGTAAAAAATGCGAATAAAAACAAAATTATTCCATTATTTTCCCAACGTTTCGTGAGTATTCCTCACTTCTTCAGGGGTTATATATTTTTTTCTATTTGATTGTTAAAAAAACTACATACTCTGCTTCTTATATCCTGCTATTGCATCATTCCCGAAGACGGCACTGACACAAAATTGAACATTAAAAAAAATAAATAATATATTAAGAACAATCTAGCAGGTACTTTTATTAAATTTAATAAAAGTACCTAAGCTCAACTGTGATATAAGTGTCATTGTTAATTTTGTATTTGATTATTTTTTGCTAGATTGGTCTTAATTTATTATTTATTTGCTTTTATGTTCAATTTTGTGTCAGTGCCGTCTCCGGGAATGATGCAATAGTAGGATACAAGAAGCAGAGTACCTATGTAGGTTTTAACAATCAAATTGAAAAAAAATATAGGTATAACCCCTGAAGAAGTGAGGAATACTCACGAAACGTTGGGAAAATAATGGAATAATATTGTTTTAATTCGCATTTTTTACAAAAAGACCAAAATAGCCTAAATAATCACAGTGGAAAAGTGAGACAAAAAATTGGTCAAATTCATAACATAATAAAATCCTTTTAAATGGTGACGTGAAATAAAGCCCAACGAAATAAAACCAAATCTCAAATTTGTCCTAATTTCGCTTTGAAAATGGAAATAAGGCCAAATTGGCTCTATTTCTATTTCCAAAATGAAATAAGGGCAAATTTCATTTGGAAAAAAGACCAAATTGTTTTTTTCGAACAAATTCAGTGATAACAGAAGTTTTGAAAGCAGACCGATTGAAATCATAGGCGCTTTCCAGGCGACTGAGCGTAGCCTAAGAGAAAAGACGGAGTCACGTGGGCGGAAGATAGGACGCAAAAAGGGAGTTAAAATCCTTGAACCCGCGAAGCGGGCCACCCGAAGTACTGTTTACTTCAAAAACTTTGAAACTTAGGTGCCTGCCAGTTGGGGGATTAATTCCTTTTTTTTGGGAACTAACCCCCTCGTGTGCTAGTTCCCATAAAAATGGAATTAAACCCGATCTGGGAGGCACCTATGCTATGGTGCCGTGACATTTGGCCATGTGTCATATGGCCGTAAATTCGGCCATGTGACACATTGTGAAAGCGTCAAATGTCCATATTCCAACATTTGGCTATTTATCGTTTTTACAAAGTGTCATACGGCTATTATGGACACATATCACTTTCAAATTATTCAAATTATATATATATTCAAATTATTTGGGAGTGGATTGATTTGCCAGAAGTAAGCGCGAATTAAAACAAACAACTTGTAAACGTTTTCAGAAGGTTGTTTCGAATTTTATATTTTTTGTAAAATAGTATTTTTTAAAATGTTCTGTGAACTATCTTTAAAAACAAAATTAAAACGCGAATTTAAAAAAAAAAATACTTGTAAACGTTTTCAAAAAGTTGTTTTGAAATGTTTTAATTTTGGGCATTTGAAGCTTTCACAATGTGTCACATGGCCATTTTTCAAAATACGGCCATATAACACATGTCACGGCACCATAACATAGGTGCCTCCCAGATCGGGTTTATTTCCATTTTTATGGGAACTAGCACACGTGGGGGTTAGTTCCCAAAAAAAAGGGATTATGGTGGATTTACATGTATCTTCATCTGCAAAATACAGAAAAGTAGAGCAGGACAGATGTATACAAAAAATCCGAGCGAGTGAAAGAGAACCATCAAGAAGATTTCTGTATTATGGGACTTTCCTATAATGCTGAAACGAAGTTCTTTTGCATTTTGATCTTTTCTCTCTTTCTAACAAATATACATTTTGTATTTGGCATCCCTTTTTTTGTGCAGAAACCAAATGCAGATACATGTAAATCCACCATTAATCCCCCAACTGGCAGGCACCTAAGTTTCAAAGTTTTTGAACTAAACAGTACTTTGGGTGGCCCGCTTCGCGGGTTCAAGGATTTTAACTCCCTTTTTGGGTCCTCTCTACCGCTCACGTGACTCCGTCACTCCGCTAAGGGTACGCTCAGTCGGCTAGCAAGTGCCTATGCTTTCAGTCGGTCTGCTTTCAAAGTTTTTGTACTAAACAGTGATTTGGGTAAAAGTCTTTAACCCCCGCGGTTTCTTTTTTGGGAAATTACACGCGCGGGGGTTAATTCCGTGGGCGTTAATGCACTGAACCGAATTAAAAGAGCAACGGTGATTTGTTTTGCAGTTTTTTGAAACGGAAAAAACATGAAAACGAAATAAAGCCAAATTGGCATTATTTCGTTTTCTAAAGCGAAATAAAGCCAAAACTAAAA
This sequence comes from Melangyna quadrimaculata, assembly GCA_949320155.1. Classification (NCBI taxonomy): domain Eukaryota; kingdom Metazoa; phylum Arthropoda; class Insecta; order Diptera; family Syrphidae; genus Melangyna; species Melangyna quadrimaculata. Next base: position 228,946,687 of record OX439483.1, on the reverse strand, counting down.
TTTAGCGTTATTAACTTATTAAAAACGAAATAAGGCTAAATTTTTGGTATTTGGTTTTATTTCGTTGGACCTTATTTCACGTCACCTTTTAAATCATACATCTTTGCGATATTAAAATTTAATAGTTTATTTTTTTTTTTTAATAAATCAAAATGTATTAATTCAGGTTTGCAGAAACAGTATGAAGAAATAATCGTACTTAAAATATATAAACTTGTACGCGTCGTTGGTTGAATCTCAGTCAAATTTAACAGTTTTTATTTTTTCTTTTATTGGCCGCGATCGGAAATCTATGCGATAGCTTATTTAAAGGTCGATTCACAATGCAAGGAGTAAACGCGACGAGAGCTTGACGTGATTCGCTGTAATTTTTTTCTAGTCATAAAATCGTTGCCCAATTTACAATGCGACGAGTTTCTTGTTTTTGTTCTTGCTGTGCAGTCTGCGTTCAAAATAATGAAAAAAATTACTTTTATTATTTAATGTCGGTTTCGAGTGGACGGTTCGGAGTTACTCCTTCAACTCCAGATTTTCCATATTCGATAGGAATGGAACAGAAACAGTGAAAATGGAGTAGCTCCGGATGACCAATCGAAAACGGCATAAATATTATAACTGTGTTTGTCCATAGCTGGCTGGGGAAAAGATTTTCGGCTAAAAATCCTAATAAATTAAAACAATACGACATTATAATATTGTCAACATAAATAGATCTATAAATATAATTTCATTGTCAACAAAATTTATTTTTTTTTTTTGTTAATTTCCGCTTATCTGTTGTTTTCTTTATTCTTTTCTACAATTTCACAAAATTCACCATCAGTCAAATATAAAAATCGTCAACGAGAGCGTCTTTTTTTTCAATTTTCCCAACTTTGGCGTGACGTGACGACGAGAAACGTTTCATTATGCATTTTTTTGACACATTCACAGGTATGTCAAAAGATACGAAATGAATAATTTTAAACATAGATGTAATCAAAACGGAATGTTTGATCAGAATAAAGTTTCTTATGAGAGAAAGTGAAAAATGAGTTCAGTGAATTTTTTAAAAATTGATATAGAAAAAATTCCCTGACCGCTTCCCGAATTCCCTGACTTTCCGTGACCAAATTTTTTTCCCTGACTTTCCAGTTTAGCGGACACCATGGAATGATATTTAATGTTTTTTTTTTTCAGTATTTTGGAGCATACCCTGGATGCACATTTTAATTTAAATGCTGCACCTTAGATTAATCTTTCGATGCTAGGTCTTTTTTAAGGCTATTGAATTTGCCCTAGCAACGTTCATAATTTACGTATGTACATAAGGGTGTCCGTTATTTCCCAAACTCATTTTTTGGGATAGCAAACCCCGTCAATCGAAAGGTTATGCCGAAATAAAAAATGATTGACCAACAAAATTTTTTTCCGAGGTCATTAACACGTGCCTCTAAGGTCATACTTTTCCCATACAAATTTGTATGGGAATTTTAAACTTTTCACATTTTATTTTGTTTTCTCTGGAACTATTACAGTTATTCTAAATTTTTTGAGAATTCTGATTGGTTTATCGGTCCTTTAAAAAACTGCATTTAAAAATGTATTAAAAAAATTTAATTTATAATTTATTTCTATTTTTGAAGTTAATATATACTTTAATATTATATGTTTTTCTCTTATTTTTCTCTCTCGATCTTCAACTGTTTTTGTTGTTTTTTTTTTATTGATTATCATTAAGTAATTAGTTTTTTAAAAAATTGCATTACAAAAAAATAATGAAAACAAATTAGAAATAATTTATTTCAATTTTTCAAAATATTAAATATTTTTATTTTTTTTAAGTATTTAATTTTTTTGTTAAGAAAAAAAAAAAAAATACTTGTAATGTTTAATATTTTGAAAAACCGAAATAAATTATTTCTAATTTGTTTTCATTCTTTGTTTTAATGCAATTTTTTAAAAAAAACTTATTACTTTATGATAAATAATCAATAAAAAAAACAACGAAAACAGTTGAAGATGGAGAGAGAAAAATAAGAGAAAAACATCTAATATTAAAGTATATATTAACTTTTGTTTTTCAAGATATTTAAGAATTAAGAAACCAACCAACAAAAGTTGGTGATAAATGATAAATTTGCTGAAATGAAATAATTAAGTCGGATTCTTTTTAGTTTTAGAGAAAGTTGGTTCATTTCTTAATATCTTGAAAAATAAAAGTTCTAGAAACATCCGAATTTGAGTTTTTGACTAGAAATTAATAAGAGCATTGAATTTTGAAAACAAAAATAATACTTAATATCGTAAAATTTTGAGAAACTATCGTTTGAATTTTTGTTTTAATTTATTTTTTTTAGAGTTCTGAGTTTGGAAATTATTTTTTTCAAAAAGCGATGAGCGACCTCTAAAAATTAATTTAAAAATCTGAATTTTTAACAGGCTTATTATTTTGCTCATATCTAAGTAATAAGCTGGTGGCATTGGAAATCGGAGACTTGTTTTTATTTTTGAATCAGTCTAATGCCCATATAAATTTGTACCCTAAACACTAAAAACCAGATGGTTCTAAGACTTTTACTTTTAAAAAAATATGTATTAAGAAATAAATTTCCTTATAAAAACAAACAAATTTCCAAATAACTAAGCTGACACTTGGATAAAGAGAGCAGTTTGCTGAAATGATCATTTAGTGGAATTATTCTTATTTTTATGAAGTTGATTTATTTTTGATAAGCACGGAATATTGAAATCTCCTCATTACGTAAAATTAACAAAAAAAAGTACCTCGAACCTTAGTCTTTGTGTTGTATTTTTTTCGACGGTATTTTAAAAATTATAGCTCGTCTTCGTCTGCTATTTTGATTTCAAAAAATGGTCCACTTTGCTAAGCTTTGTGAATGTTTTATCCTGGAAAAGAGTGTTTCTCGTGGTTTTTTGGGAAAAGTTCTTAAAATTTAATTTTTGTCTGTAATTTTTGTATAAAGTTATCATTTTTATAAATTAAAAAAAAAATTGTATATTAATTTAACAAAATACTGTAAGATTTTAGCTCATTATATTAACGTTAACTCGGCCCCCAAGACATCGGAAAGTTTTTATGTGAAATCCCATGTATTTTTGTAAATTTAACTTTGAAAATTCAAAATGTTGGTAATAATTTATAAAAAAAAAATGAAATTTGACATATGTACATGTAGTCACTTTAATGACTATAAAATTTCATGTTTAAAATTTTACAACAGTTATTTCTCTAAATATAAGACATTTAAACAAAAACATAACATTGTCTCCTATTGATCTAATTCAGGGATTCAGAGTAAAAAAAAACAAGATGGTTGAATATTATTCTTATTGATTGTAAATGTACATATGTACGTAAATAACAATGAGGTAATGAAAAAGTCTGTGATTCACAATTATAATTCAGATCGGTTTAGCATTTTTCTTGACAAGTAGGTGGAACTAATTAAAATGTCTGAAATTTTGAATAAATAAAACAGCTCGATGTAGATTTTTAATTGCAGGTACGTATCTAATATTAAAAACAATGGCGCAAAATTTTAAACAATAAAACCGGCTTAAATCACTTTTAAAATGGGATTCGGCTCTAAAAACTCTTTTTAAAGCGAGAGTCGACTCTTTCGTAATTTTAAACGACATGAAGTATAATTTAACGTTAAACCACTCTTCTAACTTTAAAAGCAGCAAATCGATTGTTTAACTTCTTAAAGTATGCTTTTACCACTTGATATGTTTACAACAACAAAAAAGCGTAAGTTGGTACAATGATTTTGGATGTTTTTTTTTAATTTTTGAATATTTAGAGCTTTGTTAAGAATGAAAAGTATTTATTAATGTATTTAAAACATCACAAACATCAATCACACAGACACATCAACCAACATACACGTAAGTACCTACCTAAACTTCTCAACATTGTCCATGGGCTTGATTTTTTTTGTAGAATCAGGGATAATGCGAGTAGATTTCTTTTCAACTAAATAAAGAGCAATAACATTCAAACAAAATACAATCATATTCTATTACACAACACACACATAACTATATTGAAATAATTTGTTCTTAAGTTCTTTGTTTATTTTAACATTTTTTGTTGTTGTTTAGCTGCGTTCCTTCTTTAAATCTGTCAAATGTTTGCCTGTTCAACCATAATTTGCTTACGTTACGTTGCGGAGTCCACTTTAGTTAAAAGAGTTGTTTAACGTGTTTAAAATTATGAAATAGTTAGACAAGCGCAACTAAACGACTACTTTAACTAGAGCTGGTTTTATTCCTTAAACGAGCAATGTTTAAAATTTTGCTCCAATGTATTCAATATCACATAAGTATGTCATATTAATCTCATGAATTAGATCAATAACAAAAAATTAAATAAAAATGGTTTTGTCTAAATGTCTGTAAGTAGGGAAAAATAACTATTGTAAAATGAGCATGAGAAAGGTGAAAAGTGACTACAACAATTTGTTTATCAATTATAACTTTGTTATGAATTTGCTTTGGATTTACAAAAATACATGAAATGTCCGTACAAAACTTCCCACAAACTAATGTTAATATAGTGAGCTTAAATTTTACAGATTTTTTTGTCTTTCAAAATCCACCCTAATTACTATGTATTGTTTAATTATACATACGGGTTAAGGAGTATAATTCAATAAAAATGTTTGTATTTATTTGTCAAACGGTTACGATTTTTAATCCATAGATTGTCACATACCTGAAAGAAATTTAAAAAATATTATTATTTTATGTATGATGATAGGTAATGATGAAACAAATATAAAATAAGAAATAAGTTTAAAACCATTTTTCAAATAAATTAAGGCAACGGCTGTGTACAAATCCAGATAATCACTCCTAAACACTCTTCTATGGGTACAAGCAATAAAGTAAGTACAAATACTTTTGGAACGATTTCTCCAAGTGGATAAATAGAAGCAATTAGTTTTAACTTTAAAGGACATTAGTAGGCAAATTAGAGTCCATAACACCGTTTTTTTTAGAAAATATCGAACAAAATGCTTTTGGCACTTTAAGGCAGCGATATCTCAAACCAGTGTTTAAAAAAAAAAACACGAATGTTGACTACATTATGAGATATTTGTACGGCAGTCATATTAAAATAAAAAGCATATATATCTTAGCAGAATCCGAACAATTAACAAAAACTATGAATTTTAAAAACTTGCTTATTTGTTTTAGCTGTGACTAGCTAGCTAAAGCAACTTTCAAAATCTATTTTTTTCTTTTCTTTATTGTTTTTATCACAACCAACAACACAGGTTAAGAACGAATTTTGCCACTAAAACAATATCTGCAAAATTATTATTAAAACTGTTCGATAAGTTTCAAATAACTTGTTTTTTTTCAAATCCATAGAACATATTATGGTCATGACTAAGAAATCACAAAAATAGATACGATTGAAAGAAAATAAAACATATTCAAATCCATAATAAAATATTATCGGTTGTTGAATATTTATTATTTTTGTTATGTTTTAATTTTTCTACTTAACACTAATACGGCATCCCCGGAGGTTACTTGTAATTTAAACCGTGCGTCGTCGGTCGGTTCGTTGAGTTTCTTTGAAGGACAACTACAACCTCTATAACTAATCAAAGATTATCACTCATATAAGGCCGATTAAAACCTACATCTTAACTATTTTTTCTTTAACACTAATGTAAGATATGTAACCAATACCAAAACACTGTCCAGTGAGTCGTTACTCGTGAACCAAAAAATAACATTATGCATTATGGCCATATTAGAATTTGAATAAATTGCAACAGAATTGCTTTAAAAACAAAGGAAAGTTGAAAATTACTAAAAAAAAAAAATAATTTATATGCAAGTCATTTTTAACAAGACTTTTGCAGTTAGTAAATACATGCATATGCGCACTGTGCAATATACGTAATGGCTAATGAATAGCTCAACGGATGCAGTGGTGAAGAATTATACACACGGATCATTGCAAGTGGTCAATGCACTGGCTTGGACAGACCTACCAGCTGAATGCTTGAATTGGTAATCCGCTAGCTAGAGTGATAAATCCATTCTTTTATAGGTTTACAATAATAAGGTTGGCGATAAGTAGAAGTTATCGTTTGCAACGATATATAAGAACATTATTTTTCTTAGCTACAACAATATTATTAAAATAGAAAAAAAAATGCACTTATAAAAATTTAACGTCGATTACATATACATTAGACTGATTCAAAAATAAAAAAATCTCTGATTTCCAATGCCACTAGCTTATTACTTAGAGTTGAGCAAAATAATAAGATGGTTGAATATTATTCTTATTGATTGTAAATATACATATGTACTTAAATAACAATGAGGTAATGAAAAAGTCCGTGATTCACAATTATAATTCAGATCGGTTTAGCATTTTTCTTAACAAGTAGGTGGAACTAATTTAAAATTCTGAAATTCTGAATAAATAAAACAGCTCGATGTAGATTTTTAATTGCAGGTACGTATCTAATATTAAAAACAATGGCGCAAAATTTTAAACAATAAAACCTGCTTAAATCACTTTTAACATGGGATTCGGCTCTAAAAACTCTTTTTAAAGCGAGAGTCGACTCTTTCGTAATTTTAAACGACATGAAGTATAATTTAACGTTAAACCATTCTTCTAACTTTAAAAGCAGCAAATCGATTGTTTAACTTCTTAAAGTATACTTTTACCACTTGTTGGTACAATGATTTTGGATGTTTTTTTTTAATTTTTGAATATTTAGAGCTTTGTTAAGAATGAAAAGTATTTATTAATGTATTTAAACATCACAAACATCAAACATCAGCCTCGTCCACCTAAAAACTAAAAAAGTTTTTTTTCAGGGCTACTGCCTCTTGCGAGGAATTGACAAATCCTCCAAAATTATCACTTGTCACGAATAAGTGCTTCTCGTCTAGCCGTTCGGATTCGGCATAAAATTGTAGGTCCCTTCCATTCCTGTCGAAAGGCGCACACAGGAATGGTTGCGAGTTGTTAGTCACTAGGCCCTGGTTCTTCATGAGCCGTTGTGCCACCCGATTTATTTTTTTATTTTATTTATAAACATCAATCACACAGACACATCAACCATATGCACGTAAGTACCTACCTGAACTTCTCAACATTCAATCAATCAGGGATAATGCGAGTAGATTTCTTTTCAACTAAATAAAGAGCAATAACATTCAAACAAAATACTTACTTACTTACTTAGGTCCTCGGACCTATTACGTCCGTGATGTTTCCCTTACGGGACATAGGGCCTCCACTACACCTACGCGCCATCGTGTACGATTTCTTGAAATGTATTTCAGCTCTCTCCAACTTTTCCCCAGTCGTGCCGATTCCTGTTCGACCGTTCTTCGCCATGTACTTCTAGGCCGGCCCACTTGTCTTCCCTCCTGTGTGAGCGGGTTCCACTGCATTGCTTGAGATGCAATGCACCGATCGCCTTTTCGAAGCGTATGGCCAATCCACTGCCACTTTCTTCTTCGTATAATGGAGTCTATGGGCTCCTGACCCGTTCTCGCATGAAGTTCGGCATTGGAGATACGGTTGGGCCAGAAAATCCTCAAGATGTTTCGTAGACATCTATTAACGAAGGTTTGCAGCTTTCTAGTGACAATTTCAGTGACTTTCCAAGTGCTGCAGCCGTAAAGCAGAACGGATTCAACATTGGAGCGGAACAGTCGTAGCTTGGTCTTTAAGCTAAAAGAGTTGTTTCTCCATATTTTGGACAGCATTCCGAACGCAGCCTTTGCTTTTCTGATTCGGCTGTTTACGTCCAGTTCAGTTCCGCCACCCGTAGAGACAATACTCCCAAGATATTGGAAATCCTGTACCATCTCTACGGGTTGTCCAGAAATATTTACTTGGATTGATGAGGAAGTTCCAAGGCTGATCCTTTTAGTTTTTGCCGAGTTGATCTTAAGCCCTAAGATTTCTGCTTCTCTCTCCACCCTTGTTGTCATTTGATGGAGATCCATGATCCTATGAGAGAGTAAGCATACGTCGTCCGCGTAGTCCAGATGTTTGAGGTGAGATTGCAGAGTCCACTGAATTCCTCCATTTCCATTTGACAAAGCTGCGTGCAGTACGTCACTTATCACCAACAGAAACAGTATTGGTGACAGTATACAGCCTTGCCTAACCCCACTTTGGATTTCAAACTCCTCTGACAGCCTACCTTTGTGCAAAACGTGACACCTGGATCCATCATATGTAGCCTTGATAATAGCAATCAATTTATCTGGGATGCCCCTCCTGTGCAAAGCAAGTCAAATAAATTCTCTATTGACACTGTCGAACGCCTTTTCAAAATCGATGAACAGCAGGTGAAGTGGTGATCGATATTCAACGCACTGTTCGATGATGATCCGCAAGGTGTTGATGTGATCCACACAGGAAGATCCAGTGCGGAAACCTGCTTGTTCGGCGTCGAGTGTGTCTTCGAGGTGGTCTTTAATTCGGTCCAATATTATCCTTGCTATTATCTTGGCTACTGCAGGCAGAACGCATATTCCTCTCCAGTTTTCGCACTGTGTGAGATCTCCTTTCTTTGGAAGCTTGACAATCATTCCTTTTTTCCACTCTTCAGGAAAGCTCTCTGTTTCCCAAGCTCTCTTAATAAGTGGGTGCAGTAGCTCGCTCGATGTCGTTGGGGCTGCTCCTAAGAGCTCTGCAGGAAAACCATCAAGTCCAACCGCTTTGTTGTTCTTCAGTGCTTTGATGGCGGTGATAATTTCTTCTTTACTGGGGGGTACGGTGCGTATTCGGGAAATTGTTACTTCGGGTAGCTCAGTGGGAATAGGGTTCACTTCACTTGCAAAAACGCGGTTTAAAACCGCAGAAAAGTGTTCCCTCCACCTTATGAGCTGGTCCTCATCCGAAATTAGCAGGGATCCGTTTGTGTCTTTAACCAGGTGTTGTTTAGAGCTCTGGACACCAGTGAGCTCTTTGGTAATTCTGTAGACGGTCCTACTGTCACACCTACTAGCGGCTTCTTCTGCTTCTGTAGCCAGTGCGTTGATGTAGTTACGCTTATCACGTCGCACACTACGGTGAACTTCCCTCATCTTCATGCGGTACGTAGACTCAAGCTCGTTTCTCCCTGCTGCTGGGGTAGCTGCGATGCGAGCTTTAAGGTGTTTCCTTTCTTCGATCCTTGCCCAAGTTTCGTCGGAAAGCCAAGCACTATTTCTTCCTTGCGCCCGGCCGACTATACTTTCAGCACCGGATATGAACACATTTTTCACAGCACACCAATGATTTTCGATGGATGTGGTTTCCGTGCTGCTGATTGCGTTCAATCCTTGTGAAAGGTGGTCCCCTAGTTGTTGGCGCACTGCAGGATCCTTTAGTCTATCTGTATTAAACTTGGGCATTCGAGTGTTTCCTTGGGATCTCCGAACTGCAGCTGTACGCAATCTTACGGTAGCAACCATCAGATGGTGGTCCCGGGCCATTCCCATGTCAGCACCTCTTCTGTTATGGACGTCCTGGAGACTGTTTCTAAAACGCCGGCTGATCGCGAAGTGGTCAATTTGGTTGGAAGTTGCTTGTCTGTCAGTCGACACCCAACTGACTTTGTGGCACGTCTTATGCTCGAACATGGTCCCTCCAATAACAAGGCCGTTGGCGTTGCAGAAATCGACAAATCGTTCGCCATTGTCGTTTCGGTTACCAACACCATGTTTTCCCATGACATGCCTTAGCCCAGTGTTGTCATTGCCAACCTTGGCATTTAAGTCTCCCATCACCATAACTATATCACCTCGTGGAACGCTATCATAAGCAGCCGGTTATAAAAGGCCTCCTTCTCCTCGTCAGAAGAGAGCAAAGTTGGGGCGTAACACTGTATGATGGTGACACGACGTACTCTAGTCCGGAACCTGGCTTTCAGGATCCTGTCACCTAAAGGCTCCCAGGAAATTAGGCTTTTGAGAGCTGTTTTGGAAAGCAGCAATCCAACGCCAGATTCCCGAGCGCTTCCAGGTGTTTTTCCGGAATAGAATAGTACAGTGTTACGGGTTGGTGACTTGAACTTCCCCGAACCCAGCCATCTAACTTCACTTATCCCTAAGATGTCCATCCTATACCGCATGAATTCCTTCTCTAGTTGCAGGAATCTGGCATTCTGAGGACCTTCTTTTCCATTGTCAAGAAGCGTCTTCACATTCCAGAAACCAATCTTTGTCCGGGTACAATAGCCAAAAGTCGTCAACGAGTTATCATTAATTATCCGAGGCGTAGTGTTGGTTTCGGTAGCGGGTTGATTTCAGTTACGGAGAATGCTAACCTCCTTAACCTATCCTAGAAAGCTAGGCCTTTTCGCACTTGTAATTTTGGCCTATTTATGTATTTTGGATACATAAATAGTTGCCCGGGGACCACCACGAGGAGGTAAAACAAGCATTCATCGTGACTGATTGTTGCGCTACTGGCCCAGACCAAGTTCTGAGCAATCAATAGTTTCCCGATCAGGCACGATGCAGGTCGCCCAAAATACAATCATATTCTATTACACAACACACACATAACTATATTGAAATAATTTGTTCTTAACTTCTTTGTTTATTTTAACATTTTTTGTTGTTTAGCTGCGTTCCTTCTTTAAATCTGTCAAATGTTTGCCTGTTCAACCATAATCCGCTAGCTAGGGTGATAAATCCATTCTTTTATAGGTTTACAATAATAAAGTTGGCGGTAAGTAGAAGTTATCGTTTGCAATGATATAAAAGAACATTATTTTTCTTAGCTACAACAATATAATTAAAATAGAAAAAAAAAATGCACTTATAAAAATTTAACGTCGATTATATATACTTGATTCAAAAATAAAAAAGTCTCCGATTTCCAATGCCACTAGCTTAATTCTTAGAGTTGAGCAAAATAATAAGCCTGTTAAAAATTCAGATTTTTAAATTAATTTTTAGAAGTCGCTCATCGCTATTTTCTATTTTCCATACGATTTGTATGGAACAAAACACATTTTTGTACTTGGAAATTTATAACTTTATAATTATAAGTATTTAAATGAGTAGCATTACTTTTCTCTTTAGAAAATTGAACGATATAAAAAAAAGGTTTTAACTTTTTATCTAATAAATGTACTCCTTCCAAAGTTATTAAAGGTCAAAGCGGAACTAATCACAGTTTTGTTTGTTCCCTATTGAGAATTCAAGCTATTATACTGTGATGCACCTTAGGTATGACAAAACGCTTGAGCATGTAGTCCTATTTCAGAAAAGAAAAAAATCATGTGGAAGGGGGGATCTAACCCCTCGTTTAGGTGGGAGGGGCAGTTTTTAAAAAAATTGACTTAAAACAGAAAAAAATTAAAAAACAACGGCACCACTTACAACGGCCTGTTATACCTTTTTGCAAACCTAGAAATCCCTTCTTTTATTTCTCTTTATTGGAAAGTGAAATAAAAGAAGGGTTTCTGGGTTTGCAAAAAGGTATAACAGGGCGTTGTAAGTGATGCCGTCGTTTTTTGATAATTTTTGTTCTGTTTTAAGTCAATTTTTTAGAAAACTGCCCCTCCCACTTAAACGAGAAGGGAAGATCCCCCCTTCCATAGGATTTTTTTCTTTTCTCGAATAAAGCTACATGCTCAAGCGTTTTGTCACACCTTAGGTGAATCACTCTGTATAATAGCTGGAATTTTCAATAGAGAATACAAAAAACTGTGATATTAACCATTAGTTCTGATTTGACCTTTAATAACTTGGAAGGAGTACATTTATTAGATAAAAAGTGAAGACCTTTTTTGTAGAGCGTTGAATTTTCTAAAGAATAAAGTAATGCTTCTCATTTAAATACTTATTATTATAATAAGTTATAAATTTCCAAGTGCGAAAATGTGTTTTGCCCCATAGAAAATAGCGATTAGCGACCTCTAAAAATTAATTTAAAAATCTGAATTTTTAACAGGCTTATTATTTTGCTCAACTAAGTAATAAGCTAGTGGCATTGGAAATGGGAGACTTTTTTTTATTTTTGAATCAGTCTAATATACATGACTTATAAATTTGTTACATTAATCAAGATAAAAACATCTTAACGGTAGAATAATGAATACGAGTATTGTAATTCAAAAATACAAAAAATGATTGTACAAAATAATAGATAAGCTTAAAAACAAACATTTAAGCAGCGAAGGAATATTAAATTTGCAAATCCCAAATGAACAATAATACAAAATATTTAATTTATGTCTACAGTCAGTCAAAACTTTTTTTTATACATCTTATAATTTAATTAATTTTAAACAATCTGATTCAATACTTTTATGATTTGTATGCACTTTTAGCAAATGTTTGTGGAGACCCTTTTCCAGAAAAAGTTTACTACCTGTTATTAAGAACATCCCGTCTAGAAAAGTGACTATTTTTTGTCTAGTTAAGTCAAGGTTCTGGTATATGTTAACCGAGATAGGGAAAATTTCGACGATGAAATTTTTCAAACATTCATCAAGCCCTGGCTAGTAAAAAAAAAAAAAAGAAGCATGGTCAGTTTTAGTATGCCATCGGAAATGCCTTGTACAAAACTTTATAAGCACCTTCATGGTAAGAATGATTGAAGTATAAAGTTATTAATTTTCTAGTTATTATTATTCTAGTTGTTCATTTTCTAGGTCATATCTAGGTAATTATGTTACGTCCCTTTCTAGAATCTATTTAAAACTCTATAATATCTCGTTGCAAGCTAGATTGCTTTTTTCCAGGTTGGGTCTATTTAGGGAGAGGTCTTGTAATTGAATGACACATACTTTTTTTTGAACTATGTAGCCAAATCTCGACCTATGCATCACTGAGAGCTTCTTTTAAGACGACATCGTCTTCAAAATGTCTAGTAAGTTCACACATTTTTCGAAGAAGCCAGGCAACATTTTTAATTATGTATAAGCAAATTTCAACTCGATATTGCCAAACTAGGCGAAAGTTCCCCACTATCTAATCACTGTCCAATCAAAACGATTTTCAGGTTATTCGTTCTAGATCGTTCTCCGTGCAAAACTTAAAACAGCCAGTCAACAACCAAAAGTCGCAAAGCACGAGTTGGATGTTAACTCAAGCAAATTCGATTTGGCTTGCTTTAGAATACCCACGGGACATCTCAACACACTTTCAGGTACAAGCTGCTACAGCCGGATCGCAACTAACGATTTAACCATCAGCGAAATATCTTGGTATATCCCCTTCCTAAGTTTCAACCCAAAGGTAACAGTTACTATGAAAGAGAGAAAATTTAGCTTTACACCGAGTCCACCCTCTGATGCGGAATTGAATGAGCTATATGAAAAATATTGTTTTCTACCGATCATCAATTACATCTTTCCTACATGGTTTACCATTTCCACAACCGGCATAAGAAAGTTTGGAATGTTCGAAAGTAAAATTCCGTGGATCTGAACAGGACTTCACTTTCATCAACGGCTGTCAATGAAAGAATCCGGAATAATACTCTTGGACAAATACAAGTTTAATGCTGAAAAATGACTGGCGAGCAACCTTAGCAATTATCCGAACCTGTTAGAGAACAATCAGCAGCGAAGAGAGATATCGCCAACCACGATATCTGGATGTGATAGCACTACTGGCGTTGGAATTATTTCTATCAATACAATTCTACAAAAAAGCTGCGCAAAAGTACCACTTTTAACTCTAATCTCGGGTTTATCATATCCGGTTGTCTTTTTGGCACTCTTACCCCACCAAAAAGATAACCGTACCTAAATGATAAACCCGATATTAGAGTTCATTTTTTTAACAAATCCATAATTAGCAATACAGAAGTAAGTACATAACTATATTATATATAGCAAGTAAAAAAAGTAGTAGGCCGTAGCGTAATGGTTACTGCGTTCGACTGTCACGCTCTAGCGCGCTGGAGGTCTGGGTTCACTTTCCAGCCTCGTCCATCTAAAAAACTTATAAGTTTTTTTTTTCAGGGCTACTGCCTCTTGCGAGGAATTGACAAATCTTCCAAGAGTAACACTTGTCATGAATAAGTGCTTCTCGTCTAGCCGTTCGGATTCGGCATAAAACTGTAAGTCCCTTCTATTCCTGTTGACAGGCGCACACAAGAATGGTTGCGAGTTGTTAGTCACTAGGACTAGGCCCTGGTTCTTCACGAGCTGTTGCGCCACCCAATTTTTTTTGATTATAATAAGTTATAATAAGTAAAAAACTAACTGACTTGTCTTTTAATTAGGTACTACAGATTCGCAGTTTCAATCAAAATCATTACACATAATCTTATTTTACTCAAGCAAATCTAAGGCTTTGGTAGCAATTATGTTAATATTACAATTTTGTATGTATGCAGGATAAATAAGTTATAAAAAAAAACAAAATATTTTGCTTACTCAAATAGGGCTAAAATACCATCTTAGTATGCTCACAAGTAAAATAACATTATATTTCTAACGTTCTGTGGTGCAGGCAAATAAAATGAGTTAAGTGGACACCAAATATAAACTGTTACAAGGAGACTTTATAGAAATATCCGTTTGTCATGTCTGGACAATAAAGTGCAGAGCAAATAATGTTCTTTTGTTGTTCTATCGACAATGGAAAAGAATTCCCTTTTTAACCTCAGCTTTTGTTTATTATTCACTACCTCTTTTATGTTCACATACCTAAGCCATATTCTGAAAAAAAAAACTTCGATAAAGGATTTTCGACAAAAATGTTCAAATACACATATATTCACCTACTATATATATACATACCTACCGAATGTACATTGTGTGCATTTTGCATTTGGCTTAGTCTTGCCAGCCCTGTAATCCGGTTTTCAGTATTCTTCCTGCAATTTTTGTTGTTGGCTTTCAGACTATATGTTTACTTTTTGGTTCAAGGATTGTTTTTTTTCTAGCTTTTATGGACACTCACATCATACGCTGCATATTCTATTCTTTTTGTAAGATTTTAGTCATACTATACTATAATACAATTATTTTATATTGACAAAATAGTGCGGTATTACAAATGCAAGCCTTAAGAATATGAAAGGTTTTATCAAGAATAATGGCCTGGGAATACCTACTTGACCTCTTCCGGGAAGAAAAGGTGTCAATTTATACACAGGGTGTCCCATCGTCACCGGCCCAGAGGAAAACTATGGTTTCCGGAGTTTATATTAAGTCGAAAAACTTAAGAGGTAATTTTATCGTTTTCGCTTCATTTTCGAATTATAACAGTTTTTATGATTTTTGATCTTTTTTCTTTTAACTAGCTCTACCTTTGCCAAAAACCCATCCGATTCTTGATTTTTTTATTTTATTTACACAAGGAGATAACGGTTTTCCCACAATTAAATATCAAACCTATTTGTTGACAATTTTAGGTCGTTTTTTTACTTTGGTGTCATTTTATCCACAAAAACACCTTACTTAGGGGCATCTTTTCTATTTTATTATTAGCTGCTTCTTAAAGGGGATGTGGAATCTGGTGCAGGCACCTGCATTACAAATATCCTAGCAAAACCTTGACAATCATTTATTCGGGGGAGCATCTGCCATTCTGCACTAGAGTGGTCGAAAACACTTATCAAGTGCTTTATATTAAATAAAAAATGTTGTTTTTTTTAACAATTGAAAATTGGCTGAGATTATTTTTTAGGAAATAATAACAAATAAACTAATTGCAACCAACAAAATATTTGATGGTTTTGTTAGAGCCCAATTGAAGAGGTCAACAAAGAGCAAAAAATGGTTGAATTTTCGAGGTTGTTTTGAGCTAAAACACATTTTTTGACATTTTTAGTAATGTTGCACTCGGCCCTAGAAGTTAAAAGCTTGGATTTATCATTAGGACAACACCATAAAAACAGGCAATCAATCAAAAATCTACCATGTTCAACGCATGGCATTATTTTCACGTTTACTGTGTTGATTTTGAAAACTTTTGTTTTTGTTAAATTGACTCTAGTATTGCAGACTTTTACCAATATTTTGCTATTGGCTCTAGTTACAATAACAAGCTATACCAATTTGAAATTCGCATTTAAAGCGCATATTTTTAAAATGGTTGGCCACTTAGGTATTCATGCATTTTTTTTATACCAGAGATGCTTTAACTTGTTCAAATATTATTTTCTTTCACATTTTGCATTCAAAATCAAAGTTAAATAATTTTTTTATCTAAGAAGTCCAACAGTTATTATAATTTTCTTCTATTAATGTTTTGGCACAAATAATGTTAAATATTGCTACGAAAAAAAAACGGTGGAATTCATTCACTTGTAGTCGTGGTATTCAAAAATGTAAAGTAAGGCAAAAATTAATGCACTGAACTAAAAAATGCATGTATCTTTTCTTGTGGTTGGGATAGAATTTTCTTTTATCAGTTTTCAGGACGGCCATAAAGTCTACAACGCAGTCACAGTTGATTCTTTCAATTCCACACCATATATGAGGCTGTGAGTGCAAAAGTGGCGTAACCCACTTTTTGTAATTGGGTTTAAATCGACTAAAACAAGCACATTGTGCCTTTCAAATAGTTATTTTATATTATTATGGAAAGACTAGATATTCAAGAGTCTTAAACTATGTTTAAAATATTGTATCTCCCTATATCAAGGGCGTTAAGGGAGCCAACGTTGCATTTCATTCTGACGAGATTAGCTTTGGCACACTAACAGTCCACGTCCTTAATTTACTTTTAAGAAGTGTTTCCACGGTGGCAGCACTGGCAGGCCGGAGATACAAGGGTTTCTTTCTGACCATGTTTTAACAGGAAATTTCACATAAATTAGCATATAAATCGGCAAACGGACATCGAATGATATCGAGGAATGTCTCGTTGAATTAAGAATACTTAAATCCATAGGAATATGTTAATTTTTTGACCCCTCCCCCACCCATGTACGGGGGGGAGCAAAATACCCTCGGCGGATAAGTGTTTTTATTTGTCAGAAAATAATGGTTTTAAAATGTATATTCATAAAATTTTAAGATGAGCGTCGACGTAGAATTTAATATTCTACAGTATATCCGAAGTCCATTTTTATCCATGTATTATTTTCTTATATAATCACTTTCAAAATGAGGGGAGGGGAAGGTGGAAATCAAACCCCTATATATTCATCTTGGTATAATCTAAGCATATGGCCATGACCTTAGGGTAATTTTTAAAGCCCAATCTTATGCAATCAAAATAATTTCAATATAATTTCTCTAGTTATAACCTTTTTATAAAACGACGACAAATTTTCAGTGAAACGAGCATAATATTACCAAATTTCAGTGGTATGGTGATGAAACTTTGCACACATGTTTCATTTGTCGTAAGAAATAAGAATCAAGAGAGTCCATAAAAGTATCTTGGGCGAAAGGTGTTTTTTTTTCACGGAAAATGAATTACTATTACCAGTAAACCCCTCTCAAAACTGGTATGTTGGTGAAGAAAGTTGGTAGAAATGTTTTAATTCTTGTTAGAACCCAGATTCAAAAGGATCCATGCAAATATATTGGTTCCAGGGGTGTTTTTTTTTAGGGCGGAAGGAAAATATGGGTTATAAACCCAACATTTTATTTGTGTGTAATTATATAATATGATACATGATTTTAAAATATTTTTTAACGCTGAATCAAATTTAAGTAAAATTATGACGTTACAATCACCATTAAGAAAGTAATGGTCGTTTTATGGGAAAAAGTAATGTATTTCTTGAGTAGAGCAGATAAATCATTTTCCCTCAAAAACCACCTTTGACAATAGATATTTGATTTATCTTTTTTTATTCTTGGTAAAAATAAAAAACAAAACATTCCTACCAACTTTCATTAATGTACTAGTTCTGGGGGAGGTGTTACGGGCATTGTTTTACACTTTTCTTTTTCGCTAAAAAAAAACACCCTTTAGCTCCAGATATTTTTATGGACTCTTTTGATTCTTATTTCTTACGACAAATGAGATATGTGTGCCAAGTTTCATCACCATACCATTGAAATTTGGTAATGTTATGCTTGTTTCACTGAAAATTTAGTCGTCATTTTATAAAAAGGTTATAACTTTTTCTAGGAAAATTATATTGAAATAATTTTGATTTCATAAGATTGGGCATTAAAAACTACCCTGAGGTCATGTGCCATATGCTTAGATTATACCAAGAAGAATATATTGTGGTTTGATGTACTTCCATCTTCCCCTCCCCCCCCCCCCCCATTTTGAAAGCGATTATACAAAAAAATAAAACATGTATAAAAAAGGAGTTCGGATATGCTGTAGAGTATGAAATTCTACGTCGAGGCTCATCTTACAATTTTATGAGTATACATTTTATAACCATTATTTTCTGACAAATAAAAACCCTCACCCTTAACATATTCCTATGGCATCAAGTATTCTTAATCAAGTATTCTTAATCCACGACATCAACCGATGTCTGGTTCTCGATCTATAGGCTAATTTATCTGAAATTTCGTGTTAAAACATGGTCAAAAGGCAACCCTTATATCTAACTCCAGTCTGCCAGTGTTGCCAGCGTGGAAACACTTCAAAAGTAAACCTAGGATGTGGACTATTAGTGTACCAAAGTTCATTCCGTCAGAATGAAGTGCAAGGTTAGACCTAAAATATGGTCTTAACGCCCTAACTACTTAGACAAAAATATGAGAGGCAAAATAAGCCAATTTTTCCAAATAGGGTTACGCCTCTTTTGCACTCACAGCCTCATAAATGCATGTATTAGGGCGCGAAAAATATATCTATACTATGAGGTGAGTAATATGTAAAAGTTCCACACCATACATATACATGTATTGATCAGTTGGCGTTCTCCTTTGTTTCTCTTCTAATAACTGACAGCCAAAGATAGTTTCTGGAAGGACCCTTTGCAATATCGGCCTGAAAACTCAGATAAAGCTTAGAAACCATAGAATTGTATACAAAAGTATATATACAAAATGGTTTATAAGCTTTCTATGGGTTTTATGCGTTTGCATGAATACCCATATTGTCAATATTATGCTGCACTTACACGAATTAATTTTAAGATGCCGTACACACGAATGAACAAACATTGTCAACATTATGCTCCATTTAAACGAATGGCAGATTGCCATTTTTTCTGCCAGTGTACTGTCATTAGAATGAGCAGAAATACTGTTAATTTTTCCAATAGTGTAAATGGGGCATTAAGCTAACCTACCTTCGCCTACTTTTTCCAAAAACTGAGAATTAAACATGAGTGATGAAAAACCTTGCAATAAAACAAACAAAAAATGTTCTGATAGATAATTTTAGTCGCCATATAAAATTTTTAACTGTTTTTTAGCAAGCAGATGTCTTTACCATAGATATTTATTTTTCACTTTTGTACTTTTGTAGAAATTAGCCCTTATTTTAACTTTTCTTTTTCGTATCGTGCAATACATCGATTGAAAGGTGGCAATTTCTGTATCACGAATATGCCACTTTTTATTAGTTTAGCCACAAATCGAGTTTAAAGTGAAAAAATGTGTCAATTTTTATGCCTCTAGGACGTTAGTTTGGCCGCAAACAGTGTTTGAAGATAAAAGTCGGTATTTCATATCATGCGCTACATCTGTTGAAAGGTTTTACTTCCTAGATAACGAATAAGCATTTTTAATTCACTAGGACACTCAGTTTTGCCGCAAATCGCATTTAAAGAGAAAAATATGACGATTTTGATAAATTGGGTTTTCGTATACATCGATTGAAAGATGACACCCGCTGGATTAGGAATATGTATTTTTTAAGTCTTTAGGACGCTTAGTTCAGCCGCAAATCAAGTTTAAAATTATTGTCGACGATAAGTGGTAATAAGTGGACATTAAACGTTCTTACGAACAGATTTTGTGCAGAAAATTGGGAAGCTTTATTGAACGGCTTTCATATACAGTCGTGGCGGCCTCATTAAGAACGATGTTTTTATAAAATTTTAAAATGCATAACTTTTGTTTGGGAAATCTGTTGAAGTTGAATAGTGATTTTAATAATAGCCCGTGAACTACGGTACAGTTTGAGTAATATTTAAAAAATATAAGCATGAGAATATTGGTAGGAAAAAAATAAACATTAATTTAACTCTTATTTCGTCTGGCACAGAAACACTATGTTCTCATAACATTAAAAATCTTTGAAATTTCAATATTTTAATGTGAATATATTGTAGGAAAACCATAATTCTTTATAATTTCAGACAAAATTCCTTGCATATTTTCGCGTACGGCATGTAATCTTCGTGGTGTAATCTTTCAGATTTCCTCAATATTAAGAACATTATGATCAAAATGTTTTTTTTTTACCTTAACCATCCCTTGATGTCTCCCCACCAGTTCTCGACAGAATTTGGGCCCGAGCTTTGGACGGTCTAATCTAAAAAATGACTTCTTGACTACGCAAACACCTTCTTAGCAATCCGTTGAGAACTTCTTGGATCATTATCGTCCTTAAAAACAAATTTTATGGGCATGATTTTAAATGAATGTCTTTATAAACTTTCTGGTCAATTCGAGCAATTTTTTCTAACTTATCGACCATACTATGCCAGGTCAATGCACCCTAAACAGATTTCTTATACAAAAGTTATGCATTTTAAAATTTTATAAAAATATCGTTCTTAATTAGGCGGCCACGACTGTAGGTAAATGGTCAAATTTCGACCACTGGGCGATACTAGTTTGGATAAAAACGAAAAAATATTAAGTTTAAGCTGGATGGAAGCAGGCAGGAATTTTGTAACACCTTTTGTAGGTTGCTCGCTACAAACAAAGAATTAATTTTAATTTCGTGTTATTTTTTTGAACTTTGTTTTTTTTCTGTTTTTATTTTTTTTTTAAATTTCAGTGTTGCATTTTGTAAAAAAAAATGTTAAGTATTTTTAATAAAAAAAATGGGCTTTCATAATAAAATAGAAAAGATTCTCTTTAGTATGGTGTTTTTTTTGGAAAAAATGACACCAAAGTAAAAAAAAAACGACCTACAAATGCCAACAAAATTACTTTGATGATTTATATACATAAGAAGTTAACAGAACTTAAGACTTTTAAGATAAAGAACGTTTCGCAAACGAATTTTCATGTAGGAATGTAGACATTTTGCATTTAAATAGGCAAATGTAAATTGGAGTCATTCTTTATTATGAAATGGTCAAACAAATGTTTTCCTCTAATATTTAAGATTCCGCTCAAATTGTGTTAGCATCTTCTTCAAGAACAACTACCGTCATCCGTTTCAAGATTGAATTTAATAGATATGGAAGCTCGTTATAAAACGACTATATGAATTTTGATTAAACTTCCTATATAATTATTAACAAAATAATTTGATTACTACTCCGTTTAAGGTTTTGCATTCGAAAATTATAAAACGAAAATATAGGGTTTGCTTTGGCGATTTTTGTGTTATTCTCGTTTGTTTAGTTAATATCTTCAAAGATTTTATTGGAAACTCAAAAACAGTTTTATCCGGTAAAATATAACTTTGTATATACTAAAATTTTACAAGCGTTTTTTAGCTAAAAATCAAAGAAAATAAAGAAAATATTTTAATATATTAACCGAGCCCCTTAAGATAAGTGAGTAACTATTATCCCAGACCATGTATGTATGTATGCAAGTGTTTAAGAGACAACAAAAACAAATTATCCTATTTCACTTTTATAAGTTAAAACAAAAAACACAAAAGCCATCGACGAGATCGGAACAACAGTAATTTTATCTAAAGTTTTCAGGTTAAAATGGGAATATTATAGGTATGTTTCTATTTGTGTGAATTAGGGTTGTCCTTATGAGGGTCATTGTCTTACTTTGAATGACGCACCCCCTAATTTGTTCTAAATAATAAAAAAAACATCCTGTACAATTTTAGCTCATTATATTAACGTTTACCCGGCCCCCAAGACGTCTGAAGTTTTATATGGGAAATCCCATGTGCATACCTACAAGTATACGCGTTGCTCTCATTATTATACAAATTGTAAACATAACCAAGGTATGTAGTTATTTGTTTTGTTTAAACATCCAGTGTCACCAAAGGTTTTGGACGACAGCAAAAATACATATAGAAGCTTCATGCTTTATCAGCAGATGTTATAAAAACAACTATGATTGCAATAAAGTCCAATGAAATAAAGTCCAAAGCCAAAGGCATTGCCTAAGCGGAGCGACGCGACGGAGTCGCGTGAGCGGGACAAAGGACCCGAAAAGGGAGTTATAATCTGCGAAGCGTGCCACCCAAAGCACTGTTTAGTACAAAAACTTTGATAAATTTCGCGTGAAATTTAAAAAGTATTTTTCTTTCTGAAAATTTAATAAGGTAGTTTTATAAATTTCGCGCGCCTATGTTGACAGTCGGTCTGTTATCAAAGTCTTTTGTACTAAACAGTAGGGTAGGGTGGGGCAAATTCAAAAAATGTTCTGTAAATTCCTTATAACTTTTTTAAAAATGCATTTTTGAATGAGATTTTCGTTTTATTTGAAACTTTAACCATTTTGCTCAAAGAATTCACAAAGCTTGAAGTGCCCCGTAGGTAGGGCACTTTCGTCATACTCGTGGGGCACATTCGACGCAAATATAGATGACACATAATGTAGAACAAAAAAGATATTTTTTTGCTCGGTTATGGCACGTTTTTTTTATTTATTTAAATAAATCAATCTTATATCTAAAAACAAAAATTAAATTAGGTACTTCAGAAATTAATGTTTAAATTAAAATTAAAATCACATTCAGTTTTTATACGAATATACATACGCAAATAAGATCACAAAGTATCAATAACTTTTCGGTGAAGGTATTGAATCATTTTTTAAAAGTAAACGTCGGTAAAAAGTAATTTATTGAACGTTGTAAGGGTTCATGTCAACGTTCTTGAAAATTTTAAAACTGAAACTCGTTCTCATTTGTCGTACGTTTCAAGTCATATTTCCGAGCCGCTGACGTGGGTGTTTCAGTTTTAAGCTTTGTTTCATCGATTTCGCAGTGATCAGTCTTCTTCTTATATGAGCGAACATTTCTAAACAAAAAATTACCATTCTAAAAAAAAAATTAAATATTTTTTTGAAAACTTCATGACATAACTTAAAGAAAATATACCCACATTTATTTTTAATAATACACTACAACTTGAATTGAACGCCTATTAAATTCCGTTATCACAAAATAAAATATCGCTTACCTCGTGCCTGAGCAAAAAAAAAAAAAAGACAACTGTAAAAATACGTATATGATAGGAGAGAACAATGTGACCAACAAAACCATTAAAATTTTGATTTAAAAATCAACTCTCTTTTCACAATTGTAAAAGTCGAATGTGCCCCACCGTCGAAAGTGCCCCACCCTACCCTACTTTATGTGACCCGCTTCGCGGGATCAAGGATTTGAACTCCCTTTTCGGGTCCTCTGTCCCGCTCACGCGACTCCGTCGCTCCGCTTAGGGTATGCTCAGTCGTCTGGCAGGCGCCTATGTTGCCAATCGGTCTGTTATCAAATTTTTTTGTACTGAACTAAAAAATTTCGCGCGAAATTTATGAAACTACATTATTAAATTTTCAAAAAAAAAACTTTTTTTAATTTTAATTTAGATTTTATTTCATTTTATATTTGGACTTTATTGCACTCCTGGTGTGAAATAAAGCCCAAAGCCAAAATTTGGCTTTGGACTTTATTTCATTGGACTTTATTCCATGGCACCATCGAAATTGGGTGAAATGGATAGAAATATCACATACAAAATAATTTTTTGTCTTTGATGTTATTTATTCGTACAAAATAAAAATTGTAAATGCTGTATTTCTCAACTAACTTAAAAGTACCGAAATGCTAAAATCAACCAATTCAATAACAATATATTCGGGAATGTGCCGTTTCCTCAAAAAACCTCAAAACATCGTTTTTTTTTTTTTTTGAAAAAAAAAAAAAAACAGGTATGATATTTTACTAAAACTATTCCAATCATTACATATACGAACTTCTCCATCATCGTAATATTAGTTTTTGATAAGAATCTCTCAATTTTTCTTGGACACGAAACCAATTATTATTTAGAATTTTCAAGTACAAGTTCCAAGGAATTGTATTTTGTACTTAATTTTCCAGTACAAATTTATTGTACTTCTAATCTTACTTTTATGGTTGGCAGTAATAGCAAATACAGTATTCGTTGTCTGATCCACTGCAATCGTTGTGTTAATTTTACGACGGTTAATCCATGACGGTTTCCAGTTTCGTGATAGAGAACTTTCTGCAGAATCACGACAATGTTCATTATTGGGCCAAAATTACCTCAATTCTCCAACAACACCACCTCTAACGACACCTTTACCGCAGACGCTACCTTCAACGCACCATCAGTCTCTTCAAAACGAATTTTAAATAATTAAATAATTGTTTTTCAGTGACAGTTATAAATGGTGTCTAAGACATTTAAACATTTTTAAAAGAACAAAAAGTTTACTACATAAATCTGTTTTAAAATTTATGGACGTCATGACATGGACATCATTTTTATGCAGTCTGGTTACACTGTTTTATATAAAAGTAATCCCCTTTGATTTAAATACAATTGCAAACAAAAATTTAATTCAATGAAAAATAAAAGTATTTACTTTGTTTACAAAAGCAGAACAACTGAATTCTCAATTCCATTACTAATTTTCGGCATCGACGTCGCCGTTGTGTCGTTGACATTAAATCTTAACTCATTTGTACTTTAATTCTCATTTTTATACTTCACTTTCACTGTTCGTGCTCAAGTGATTCAAATGTAAGGTAAGCCATGCCGGGCTGTTTTGTGTGTGTTCAAGTGCCGGGTTTTTTTGCAAACGTGTTCGCGAAGTAGGCGACGGAAATCTCGCGGGTACATTATTTTATTATTAACCCCGGGTAGACAGTCGTTGTTGCTACTGACGATGAAACCAACAAGCATAGACTTATTTAAAACCATGTTGTTAGGAATAATTCTTTCTTTATTATTTATTTATTTTTAAAGGAACATTTTTAAATCTGCAAATGAGTCACACCTCCTCCGGGTGTTCGTTGAGAGTTTTGATTATTATTTTTTTGTTGTATTGTACTTGACAACAACTGCTACTGCACCACTGTGCATTTTTTTCTTAATTTGTATTTGAAGTTGATTAAAAGAGTGTTTAATGGATTTATGTGGATTTACTTATCACATCGAAAAGTTTATTATACATTGCACATTGGACTTTGCATCACAAATGACGTTGTCGGTTTATTTTTGGGAGTTGAGAAGGATGGGACTTAATACGAATATGCTTATAATTAAAAATGTTTTTGAAGTACCTTTATATATTTATTGTTTTCCAGAGATTTGGTTCTGAAGTTTTATTTTCTTTCTAAAAACAGACATGATATGATAGTCAACCAGCAGCGGCATTAATTCAAAAGATTATTATTAAATTATAAGATTATAATTATAAAAGAGGATATTCACATTTATTTTGATTTATAAATCATTAAGAAAACTGTTCGTGTATTGATTTTGTATGCAAAATACCGCAATCACTTGTCACTTTGGGCCTTTTGATGTCCGAAGTTGTTTTTCGAACGTGATAATATTAGAAGTTTAGCCGTCTTTCTAAATTTTTGGGGTTTAATTTTTGGGTTTTATTACCCCAATGACGAGTACTTTGAGTGTGCGGTTATATTCTGTATTCCCCTATTAAGACAATCGAGAGTTGACATAGGATAGAGAAGCGGTTCCGCTAATATACCACCTTACTTACTTACTTTACTTTAGATGGCGCTCATGGCCTCAACTAACAAGCCGCTCCAGCCAGCTCTGTGCCTAGCTAGCCGCTTCTAGTTGTGACCACCGAGTTGGTTGATATCGTCCTCCAATTGTGCGCGCCACCTGTTACGGGTTCTTCCTCTGCTGCGTACACCACTGGGGTTGGATTCGAAGACTCGTCGGGCAGGTGCGTTGCTGTCATCTGCATACGCAAGCAATTGAACGGTTTTTTTATAAATTGTACCGCTGGTGTTGACATGTGCGTTGCATACAATCGCTTCAAGAACGATGTGTGAATAGGTTGCATGATTACGCGTCACCTTGCCTCAATCATTTCTCAACATCAAAGGAATCGGTGGTATTCTTACCGATTTTGACGGAGCAGCGAGATTTCTCCATCGTTATCCTGCACTAGCGGAGGAGTCTGGCAGGGATGCCGAGATATGACATGGCTCTGGAATTCGCGAGTTTTTTCTAAAATCTCTCGAAGTGTGAAAATTTGATCGACGGTTGACTTGCCTGGCCTAAAGCCACACTGATAGGGGCCGCTCAGATCGTTGACAAAAGGTTTTAAGCGGTCACACAGGATAGCCGACAAGATTTTATAAGCGAAGTTTAGGAGACTAATTACTCTGTAGTTGGTGCATTTCAGAGCATCTCACTTTTTATGGATGGGGCACACTAAACCGAGGTTCCATTCATCGGGCATACTTGCTAATATACCCTTTCTTCTGTAAAATTTTATATCGGTGCCTTTTTTATAGTCGAGACGTCCTCGCACAAGGTGGAGCTGAGCGACTTCAGTTCAGTAGAAAATTGATAATTTTGTTTTTAAAGTTGACTTAACTTTCTTCTCTTGGACGACTAACAGTAGACAAATAGTTTAAAATAGAGACCAGAGATTAAAATGAGCATGTTCGAATCAGTTCGAACATTTCCATTTTTGTCTATATGATCGTTCATACTCGATCGCTCTGCCTCTATACTCGTAAGTCATTTTGTTCTCGAGTAAAAATACTCACAAGTCAATGCAAACAAGTTGATCGGGTTCATGAAGTTCCATACCAAACCAAAATTAATTATTAACAGTTGCAACAACTTTCGAGTACTCGAAACCAAGTGAGTATACTCGAAAGAAAGTGGATGATCGTGAACATCACGATTCATGGACAACCAAGTGCAAGTGTAATTCGATGGATAGTCGTGGATCGGTCATCGGTCGTTGGCTTTGTTCGTGCTAGGGTAGGTAGATTTAAGGTATTTATTTTTATTTGTTTATTGCTTTAGGGTCGGTGCTCGGTGGTTTAAATTCAAAAGAAATTTGCAACTGCGCGGTGTTCGGGCATTTGCTTTAAAAAAGGATTAGTTCTTTTGTTTGTATGTAAAAAACACCTTTACACAAAAAAACATATACATTGGTTGAATATGCTATTATGTATTATGAATGAATGATTTCAATTCATTAAAAATTTAGTTTGGCGTATTTAGGTCAGTTAGATATATATATTAATGCCTATTATTTGTTTTTTTAAATCGGTTGGATTTGACAAAAAAAAAGGTTTCCTTTTTTGTTTATATAGTAGAAAATATTTATGAATGGATTGATAGGAAATAGATTGGTAGAAAATACAATTATACAATTATGTAACACATGATCATCAATATCCGCGATAAGTGCATTTATGTAAGTTATGTACATAACATTTTCACGTAGGAAAGTTTTGGGATATTGTGGTTTTTGGACATTAGTTATAAAAAGGATACCTGCCTCCTTTTGTTTGTATGTGGGGGATTTTAAAACAAATAAATTAAAATACATTTACATTACATTACATTATTCAATATAATTCCAACGGCAATGTAAATATGCTCAAATGGTGGTTTGAAAATAAAAACAACTACTTTATCTTTATCAGGCGCATTTAATTATCAGCTGTATCCCTGCAACATCAGAAGAATCGAACGAGCTATTTCGCAATCTGGAAATATAATTACTGAAAAAAGAACCAGACGGTCAATAATCTAATGGTGGCGAATTCCAATTTGAAGATAAATCCCATATCTCTAAATGATATGTTAGAGAATAATATTTTTTAAAGATTTTCTTAATTTTTTTTGTTAAAAAACTATATTTCATCTTTTATTTAATTTCAATTATGGTCAAGGCACATAAGGCAATACAAATATCTCAGTGATGCTCACTGCTTAGTCATTATTCTGAAAAAAAAAAAATCAAATGGCATCGCAAAAAGCAACCACCATCCACACAAAATAGTTTACCCATCACCATCGGCCACCAACCCTGAATACACATCTACGACATACAACCCAGCGGGAAATATCGGCCCCAATGAATTTTATAGCTGAATTCTTCAATCAATTCACTAGCCAAATAATAAAAGGAAACGTCATGCAAAGATTTAGTGAGTGAAGAGTCATGCGAGGTTTCCTCAGTTCATAGATTTGAACCCACTTTTTACTTTGTGTGTAGAAAAGAACAGAACAACAGCAATCAATTCACTAGCCAGATAATAAAACGAAACGACATGAAATGATTTAGTAAGTGAAGAGTCATGCAAGGTTTCCTCAGTTCAGAGATTTGAACCCACTTTCTGCTTTGTGTTTAGAAAACAACTCTTTCTTTCGTTGAATTAAAAATTGCTTTTGATATGGAAAATTATGCAATGAAAAAACTGTTGAAAAGTCATGTAGAAGTTCATCAGTAAAGTGTGCACCGCCATTGTGTGTTTTGATAGAAGTTGATTTTTTCTGTGTTTTCTGTGTTCACATTGTCTACTGACAGTAAATATTATAACATGACTTGTGAATTTCCATCAAAATGAGGCAATCTCAGTTTTTTTTTCCAAGTATTTCGGGTTGTTGGTTTTTGGTTAATCACCACTTCGAATAAGTAAAGTGGTGATTAACCTACAGACTCTGGCCTAGTGATTTCACTTTAATTTAAAGTTTCTATATTTTAACCAATCACAAATTCACAACACAACAGTATTAATGAATTCACCATTTATTTAATTTTCTTCACATTTTTCAATATTGCATTAACTAATTGTTGAATAAACAACTACCACTTATCTTGTGAATTGACAATTGAATTTTCATCGAAGATATTGAACCGATGAATAAACCACATAAATTTATGTAGTGAATTCACAGATTATGCAACCACCATGTTTTTCATCACTTGGGTTGGTGAATAAACAACTTCCAACGAAGTTGGTGAATTTTTATCAGATTTTCAGCATGTGCTTACCGCCTAGGACATGCCCATGTTAATTTCATCAAAGGAATCAGCTGAAAAGTGGACGGTGCAGCTGCCATTCCTCAAGGAAAAAGCTGATTTTTCCTCAATGAATGTTTGAATTTTTCCCGATGGGAATGTTCATGAGATCGTGAACAAGGCGCTTGATCGTTTGAATTCGAACGCATTTTAACTCGGTTGCAGCCTATACTCGTTTGTGCTCCTTTGATTTGTGCGCTGACTTACGACTTACGAACATCATGCTCATGAACAAAAATACTCGTAAACATCTTGGTTGCGTTGACTCTGTTTGTTCGCAATCGCTTTTTTAGAGTGAGTATTCGATGTTCATGAACATTACTCGACTCATTCATCTCTGGTACATACATTCAGGGTGGCACAAAAAATTAAAAGAAAATCAAAACAAAACAAAACAAACATTAAAAAAAACTGAAAATGCTTGCTCCCTCTTTTCCAAAGTTAATGCATTAGATTAAAAGAAAATTCGACTGTCCAAATAAATAAAAACAATTCAATTTCAACTTGTATGTATATTTAAAAATATTTCGATTCGTATTGTTAGGTTGAAGACAAATTGTTCAGATATCGTAAACAACCATCTTTCAATAAAAAACAAAAAACTTTCAACCAGTTTATACAAAGGTTTACTACTATATTTGTAAAAGGTTCGTATTTAACAAAAGCTATACTATATATACTGGTAATGCCTAACCCTTTTTATGAATAAATAAGATTTTCAAATTCCAAAAATGCATAAACCGTTTAACTCCTTAGGAATTTCCGCAGATGTTTATTTTGTGAGATTGTATCTCTATACTTAAAGAGTCTTACAGCTAATTTGTGTGCATACTTGTTTGAACTGAACATTGAAGAGTCCATCATTTATCTTGTGCTACTTCTTAGTTTGCAGTCATCCATGAATGCACATTAACTACCTGGTTTACGCTGTATTGTAAGAGTAAGTACTTACACGAGACACTCACACTTATAAATTGATTGATTGATTGATGTCAGATTAAGCCAACTTTTAATGAATAACTCTATAGCTACAATGATTACAAATAATTTGTACTTGTATATTCGCACCTACGCTAGAAGATTACTGTTTCTTTTTTCTGCATGAGTGCAAACAAAACTATACCATCAAATATTTGCCACCATATTAAGTCAGATTTTCAAAGAAAATTTAAAATTATTCTTACATTGGCGCACCAAGTTCTCTGAATATGGAGTTATTCCACTTTATGGCTTGCCAATATCACTGTCGTTAACCCTGACGCACATTCATAAATATGTATATAAAGATTTGAACTCAGTAAACCTTAGATACTTACATTTATTTATTTATTGTTGTGGTTTCATTTTCAATTGATTGGAATTGTCTGTGAGGCTGGTTCTTAATATGGTAATGGAAAAGAAAAGTTTATTCACGCAACGAATAGAGATGCTCGGTGTGAATACAAAATAATTTATTAAAAACTTACAAAGCGCAGATGTTCATTTTTTTAAAGAATTCCTTAAAAAAATGTGAATTTCCGCACAGTAAATTTTTAAGGTTTGTAGTTAACTTGGTAACATGTGCTTTTAGTGCGGGAGGCGACTGTAGGTTTACCTATCTCATCGCGGCTTCAGAAAAGAATGATGCAAATTCATAGCTTTAGTCTTAACATTAACAAAACCGCTGGTCCGCCAAGGTTTTTCAGGTGCCAATGGGTAGAAAACGCACTTTTTCGGTTGCATTTTTGGCTTAGGATACCTAAACCATGATGGATTTCTATAAATGGGGTATCAAATGAAAGCTTATACTGCCCTCTTTACAAAACCAGTCGTCGGACAGACTTTTGTTGGTTGTTGTGGCGAGTCCGACCACTTTTGTTAAAACAGCTATTATATATTATATGTACATTGTTTAAAAAAAAAACTGTATATAGCCATAAAAAAAGACCTACAGTATAAACGTCATATGTCATATGTACATATAATGTGTTTGTAAGTACCTAACTCTAACAAAACGATAAAAAGTCGTGCGAAACTTTTTATGAAAAGAATATAAGAGGTTTATGAAACCATAATGTCATGTGGTTGTCACATAACTCTAATAAATCTTTTTTGTTTGTAGTCCTATAAATGTCAGGTTTTGGATGGTTTTACTAAATATACAAAGTTTATCTGAAGTCCTTCGCACTTAAGTTTGCAGCAATTTCGTTAATTAAAAAAATTGCAATATTTTTATTTTTACATACTAACTTTTTCCTTTTTTATTTAAATGAACTTTGTACACACATATGAACATACTGTACATAGCACGAATAAACAAGATAAATAAGAGAGTAAGTAATTAGGTTCATGAAATAAATACATCTAAAAGTTTTGCGGTTCCTGTGGAAAAATAACAATCAAGAATTATCTAATTAACCCAGGTTTCGTTTGATATGCCTAATCAGAATGTAAAAGGCACTTAATCTTTTAAGAATTAACAAAAAACACCTTGTCTATAAAATACACCTTTTTGATTCACACAAACAAAATATTGAAGTCCATTACAATAACAAGAAAAAGGCTTACATTAAACCCTAATGCATTTCGAACGCTCCGTTGGCGATCAGCACTGGTAAATCTTTTACTTTTAGGAGGACAATAGTTGGAATCTTATAGGCGTGAAGTGAATGTTTGCATAATGGAAGAATATAAGTATCCATATACTTGGATTTTATCAAGCTCAATTATTATCTTAAGCAAATGATCCAAAGAATCATCACCAACCTCTTTCCGATGGCTTTAGTTCCGTGATTCTTTCTTTTTAACTAAATTATTTTTTTGTTGATGTCTGGTAAAATGATTTAACTTTCATTGCGTTTTCCAACAGTAAAATCTTCCCTGGAATCATTCAAAATAAATCTTACAATACAAAAACGTCATGAAAACTTCCCTCTGCTGCAGTTGGAGAAGTTTCTCAAATAAACTGCATGTGGGTTGGAAATTGTAATCGAAATGACAAATAAAACGCGCTCGCAAAAGAATTTAGGTGGACGATAACGATGATCAAGTCTAGATTGCTAAGAAGGGAAAGCGTTTACTTACGTTAATATGTTTTAAATAGGTTCGCAAGCTAACAGAGTTTTTCAAAAACTAACGATTAAATTTCAAATGCTGCATCAAAAAGCACAAAACTAGTGGAACTAAAAACTCAGACTGTACCTATTGCAAGCGGATATCCTAAGTGTTAAATAGGGGCCTCATCACCCAAAACGAAAACTATCGGATGATAAATTTTTCAATTGCTATGTCTATTACTTCTGTAAAAAAAAAAAACTAATATAGGTATCTACTTTTTATAGGATAAATAGAAACGAAATTGTCATGATCATCAACTGGTTCGTTACCAATTTAAGTTTTTCTGGCCTGATAGATAAAATAATCCTTAATTTCTGGAACATCCTGTAGGCTGACACAATATGCTCACGCTAAGCGACATATTTTAAAAATCAACAAAAGGAATCAATCATTCAACCGTGCAACCAACTGGCAGGCATTACCAAACATTTCCAGGTATCCCTAGATAGAAAGATATACAATGTGTATGCATTTTATGGGGGTCTATATTATGTAGATTCAACATACACTAGTTAAAAGTTGAACAGGAGAATATATAAAAATGAGTATCAAAAAAATTTTTGAGCAGACAGCAGAATGGACGCTGAAATGTAATTTTGTGTGCACCCCAGTTTTTGAGTTATTGGTGGACTATTTCATTTGCCGTTCCATTGAAGAGTATTGTCAGTTATGTTTTTGAATATGTATATAATATGCAGGCAGATACCTAGACATGTACAGGAAAAAGAATGAGTTGTATTGCCCAAAGGGAAGAAAATTTAAAATACAAAACAATGAGAATCACTTGATTACTGAATATGTATGCAATTGTGAACCCCTTTCGTAATAAATCAAAAAGCGTAATTCATGAGACAAGTTGCAACTTTATAGGGCGTTAAGCTGCGTATTAACAAGACATCATTAAGTAGGTAATTATTTTTGCACAAAGGCAAGATATTATAATAATGTAGACGGAGTTATTTTCACAACAAGAAACAAATAAAGGAAAAATAGGTTCATAGAAACATACTAACATTCTTACCTTATGGTAGATCGCATACCGTCGATGTTTTGTTGACTTTTTTGTGAAACTGAACTTTTTGTAAGTAATCATGTAATTCGAGTACAATACCAGCATTTTAAAAACTGGAAAATGTTATAGTCTTAAGGATAAGGGATCTTTGTCGAGGTTTTGTCTTTATAATAGCCCTTCCACACTACCCCACTGTGTATTAATACATGTCAAATTAAAAGTGGGATATAATTCCACACGACTGCCAAATTTGTGGGAAAGAAATGGCATTTCATATTTTGCTTCCACACTTCCTTGCATTAATACATTACCTTAACCTAAAAAAAAGTGTGATAGAATGTGGGATAGAATTAGAACCATTCCTAAAATTCTTCATGTATTAACACATGTCAAATCGTGTGGGATAGAAAGTCGGGTTATGTAGGCTGGGCTGCCATATTTTGTTTCCACACTATTCTACATGATTTGTTTCCCACTTTTTTGACATGTATTAATACACAGTGGGCTAGTGTGGAAGGCCTATAAGGAAGCTATTAATGATCGGAAATCGAAAGCAAGAAATGTAGAATGCCCTCACAAGCCAAGAAGCGAGACGTCATAATTGATATTCTTAGAAAACTTATAGATCTGCAATAAAACTTGGGTAATACAAAAATCAAAAGATGATTAGACTATCTATATATCGACCATAAAAAAACACACATTTGAATCAGTAACACGCAAATTTTTACAATTTATTTCATCAAAATATTCAAAAAATGCTTCTTGAAACTGTATTCCTGGCGACTGTCACTGCTTGGCGGCCTATTTCCGCTCCTCCCCTTTTATGTGGGAGGAGCAATTGTATAAATAAAAAGTCAACTTTAAGATAAAGCATTACGACGGGAATACCATACTTAACTAAGCCAAGCGTATATTCTTTTTTTAACAATTAATTTAGAAAAAAAATGTCAAAGCAAAAATGTGTGTGATGTTAAGCTAGTTATATAGTTGGTTACCAAAAAAAAAAGCTGGATATTATTTTTTTTAACAGGAACATAGGTAAATTACTTATTTTCATGACGCTTTTCTAGATCATTTTTAATTAAATTCAATTTACGCTTGCATTTTCTCTTCTCTCGTTAGTACGATTGAGTGTAGCTTTAATTAAATATACTCAATTAGTATGCGTTTTGGCAATTGCAATTAATTAGAAAAAAAAAAACAGTTCAAATATGCGGGCTTTGTTACATTTTTAGTGTTACGTTGAGTTGTATGTATGTATGTATGTACAAAAATTAGAAACATTTAATGGAGAGAATTAAATTCATCAATGCAAATATAATTCTGTTTGATGATGTAAACAAATTTTACGATACATCTTTTCGGGGGAGCAGACATTCGTTTTGCAGGCTAATTAAACGTAAGCCTATTAAAGCTGAAAACAAGAACTATTCAAATTGAGACCGATTTTTTTGTTTGCAGAGTTTAAGTGACATTCTGCATGTAGCATGATATGTATATGTGGATGTTTGTATGTATGTATGTCGAATCAGCGCGTAAATAACATGAGGGGCTTCTATTGATTTGCCAACATTTCAATACGCCAAAGGGAGCACACTTGACTAGAAGTACAAAATATTCAACAACAAAAATGCATTGGAATAATCAGCAGCTGGGATATAGGGTCACGTGCAATACATTTCTCGAATGGGCGCTCTCTTTTTGAA
Source organism: Melangyna quadrimaculata (assembly GCA_949320155.1). Taxonomy (NCBI): domain Eukaryota; kingdom Metazoa; phylum Arthropoda; class Insecta; order Diptera; family Syrphidae; genus Melangyna; species Melangyna quadrimaculata. The sequence goes on along the minus strand of OX439483.1, from coordinate 228,911,822 downwards.
CATTCAACATATCCATGACTTGATAACAAACAAAAAAAAAAACCACCCGGTGGTTGTTATTGTACAGTCAGTCATACACCCCTTGCAAGGGTTTCTCGCTTGTAGAATTATATTTTTGTTGCGTCCACTATAATGTCATAGTGACGGTTTGGTCGGTTTAAGTGGACAGGCAAAGGGGACACTGAAAATTCATATACCGAAAAAATAAATTCCTACCACGCTATGTCCTGATTATACTTCATTCGTGTTATGCCTTCATGTGATGCTTCTCCGGGATAAAGTTAAATGATGTTTGAAGTCTACACTTAAGCGCGATGGGATTCATTCGATTAGAGTTCAACAACTGACAGGTAATTTTCTTGTTAATCTAGGACTCGAAACGACAACAAATGCTGATATATGTAGATTCAGAGAACAAAATTAGACTGCTGCTCTCTAAGAACTAATCTGCGGAAACATCAACTTATTTCATTTGTTTTCAAATTTAATTTATTTATAAATGTATGTACAAAATAAAATTCTAGATTGAAATCATTTTTATTGCGAGTTTAGGTGTATGGTAGTATTAGGTGTATGGTGGTAAAAACTAGCTAGGAGAATTATGTCACCAAAACACCAGGAAATTAATATTTTGTATGCTATTTATGTCAAAATGATTTGTCTTCCAGATTATCACTTTGATACAGATGAAATTTTATAAATCGTTTATGCTATTCTTTAACAATCTTACTTTACTTGAACCTTAAACTATATCTTATCATCAATTCGAAAGGACTCGCACCCTCTCCTCTTAATGTAACGAATTACATTTCATATAAGGGGGCAATTGAGGTGAACACCCGGATATGCGGCTATTAATTATTGATTTATTTAGTAAAATTCAATTTCAATAAAAATAAATAAAAAATGCTTTTATAAAATTTATGAATGCACCTCTTTGTAAAGTTAAACACAAAAGAAATAATAATAAACAAAATCCAGGATCAAAGTATCAAAATAATTATAGATAAGAAAAGACAACTTGTTTTCTTGTAATAATAGACGAAAACGAGAGTGGCAATGAATAAAACTGATAAATACAATTATGGTTGTCAATTGATGCATTTTTCTGATTAGCATGAGCTTGTTCGAATATTGTGTGCATAATACTGTATTTAAAAGACTAACAAATTGGCAGTAATTCTTTTTAAAAAAATAACAGAAATATTTTCAAATAAAAGGAGAACTTTAAATAAATAAAATACACTTTAAACATTATCACAACAAACCTAAGAAAAATAGGAAAATTCATCAATTGACAACTTTAAAAAATGTTTTTTCGGCTAATACTTTTTTTCTAATAGAAAAACTAATAGAAACATTATTTAAATTGTACTTCAGCGTTTGAAGGTCTGACATAAGGCGTTGCAAAGACTGACAAACAATAGGTCATATTCTTTCTTTTTTATCAAGGGATCAATGCCACTTTCTACATTTCAGGATAAACTTACTCATCCATCCATTCCCACAAAAAATAAATTTAAAAGAACAGCCAACTTGATGTTCAAAAGGGTAGTTATGTGCATTCAAGAGGACACAAGCGTCCACAGGTTTTTCTCAAAACCCACCTCTGTCTACCAACTCCTACTCTCACCTCCTAGTGGTGAACATCGGGTGTCTAGTACCTCAGCTGGAGACGGGGTTTAAATCCCCGTGGAAAGCTGTTGGGGACAGCCACCGAGAGAGGGGGGAGGAGTGTTCCCACTAAGGCACTTCTCCTTTCATCGAGGCGGCAGCGGACGAATTCTCTAGATGGAATCAACGGTGGCGTCTACAGTTCCAGTTAGGTTGAACTACTTAGTGAACACCTTATATGGGCTACTACGACATATTTGTAGCTCAGGCCTATAAGGAGCGGTTTATCCGGCTCCCTACCCTTGGAGTTATACGAAACGTCTGGTCCTCCGGGTCGGGGGTTGTGCGTCGGGGTAACTTCCCTACCACGTAAAAAAAAGTTGTTCCGAAACAACAACAAGCCTCGGATATGGATGATTTTAAAGTTGACGACCCCAGCAAACGAAACAAGGACAATGAATTTCGGATCTGCACGTGGAACGTCCTGTCCTTATACAGAACACGTGCAGCCGAACAATTAGTGGAGAACCTAGAAAGGCTAAAGGCTGACGTAACAGCCATCCAGAAAGTGCGATGGGATGGAGAGGGCATACGGAGACTGAAAACGTGTGACATCTACTACGGTGGGTGCTTGAAGGAACAGGGTCAGTGGCTCTTTGGTTGTGGTTTTGTGATAAGGGGAAGACTTAGGCAAGAAGTCTTGGGCTTCCGAAGTGTAAGCGAGCGCCTGGTCACAATCCGCATCAAAGGAACCGCATTTAAGAACATTTCGCTGATCTGTGTTCACGCCCCCCAAGGAGGGAGGACTCAACCAAAGAAGCATTCTACGATCTCCTGGAGACAACGTATGATATGTGCCCGAAGTACGACGTGAAGATCATTCTTGGCGACTTCAACGCAAGATTCGGAAAGGAGGGCATCTTTGGTTCGATAGTCGGAGGACACAGCCTACACGACGAAACTTCCGGCAACGGACACAGGCTGACAGACTTTGCGGCGGGGCGAAATGTCATCATCTCAAGCACCTACTTCCCACACCTCAATATACACAAGGGGACTTGGCGGTCGCGTGATCAAGTAACCGTCAACCAAATCGATCACGTTGCGATAGACGCGAGACATGCTTCCAGTATCTTGGACGTCCGAACGTTCCGAGGGGACAACATTGACTCGGATCACTACCTGGTGGTAGCTAGACTACGTATGCGGATATCCATGACGCGACAACAAAGAGCATATGCTGTTAAAAGATTCGATGTCGAGAAGCTTAAATCGCAAGAGGCTGCCAGAACTTTTGCAGACCACGTAACTCTTAATCTCTCAGGAGGTGCGCCACCAGCAACAAGTGCAGAGGACCAGTGGGAACACTGTCAACAAGCCATCAGAAGTGCCGCCTCTGATGTGCTGGGTTTCACTAGGCGAATACAACGAAACCCCTGGTTCCATGAAGAGTGCCGGCTAGCGCATGCAGCTAAGGACGAGGCCTACTAGGCAATGCTGCAGACTCGAACAAGAGCTGCTGAGAGAGTAGCCCGGGAGCTCTACGGGCTGAAACGAAAAGAGGAACGCCGACTTCTCAGGAGGAAAAAGAGAGAGCACGAGAAGCGGGCGGTAGAATCTATTGAGAGTTGTAGCGGTAGGGGAGATGTTCAAAAATTTTATCAGAGGGTGAAGCGCTCCACCCAAGGATTCAAGGCTAGAACGGAAGCCTGCCGAGATGAGAGTGGGAATATGGTAGTAGACACACAGTCAGTGCTGAGGATCTGGAAAGAACACTTCTCTAGACTGCTTAATGGCGAAAACAGCCAAGATGCCGCTAATAGGCAGAACGCTCCATTCAACTTGAACGATGATGGCCAAGAGCTCCGTCCACCCGACCTAACCGAAGTGCGGCTGGCGATATCCAAACTTAAGTCGTACAAGGCTGCTGGTGCGGATGGCTTACAAGCCGAACTATTTAAATCAGCGGGAGATGAATTGGCTAGGAGCATACACCAGCTCATCTGCAAAATTTGGTCGGAGGAAAGTATGCCCGATGAATGGAACCTCGGTATAGTGTGTCCCATCCATAAAAAGGGAGATGTTCTGAAATGTACCAACTACAGAAGAATTAGTCTCCTAAACGTCGCTTATAAAATCTTGTCGGCCATCCTGTGTGACCGCTTAAAAACTTTTGTCAACGATCTGATCGGCCCTTATCAGTGCGGTTTTAGGCCAGGCAAGTCAACCGTCGATCAAATGTTCACACTCCGACAGATTTTAGACAAATCCCGGGAATTCCAGATCGATACACACCACCTTTTTATCGGTTTTAAAGTCGCGTATGATAGCGTGAAAAGCAACGAATTATACAGAGCCATGTCGAGTCTCGGCATCCCTGCCAAACTCGTCCGCCTGTGCAGGATGACGATGGAGAAATCTCGCTGCTCCGTCAAAATTGGTAAGAACACCACCGATTCTTTTGATGTTGAGATAGGATTGAGGCAAGGCGACGCGTTATCATGCAACCTATTCAACATCGTTCTTGAAGCCATTGTACGCCACGCACATGTCAACACCAGCGGTTCAATCTATCAAAAGTCCCTTCAATTGCTTGTCAAGGACTTTGTCTACCTGGGCTCCACTATTACATCCTAGAATGACATCAGTGCAGAGATCAAGCGAAAAATTACTCTTGCCAACCGCTGTTTCTTCGGTCTAAGAAGGCATTTAAGTAGTAAGGCCCTCTCTCAGAGAACCAAGTAGACTTTATACAAAACCCTAATCATCCCGGTCCTGCTTTATGGGTCAGAAGCATGGTCCTGCTTTATGGGTCAGAAGCATGGACACTGAAAGATTCGGATAAAAATCTGCTAGGGTGCTTTGAGAGGAAGATTCTTCGTGTGATTTTCAGTCCGGTGTGTATCGAAGGAGTATGGAGGAGAAGATTCAACGACGAGCTATACGGGCTATACAGCGACGTTAACCTGGTCAAAAAGCTGAAAATACAGCGGCTGAGATGGCTGGGGCACGTGGAGCGTATGGACAGCAACGCACCTGCCCGACGAGTCTTCGAATCCAACCCCGATGGGGTACCCAGCAGAGGAAGAACCCGTAACAGGTGGCGCAATCAAGTGAATGACGACATCAAAGCACTCGGTGTGCGCAACTGGAAGCGGCTAACTAGGGACAGAGCTGGCTGGAGGGGCTTGTTAGTTGAGGCCGAAGCCCATCCTGGGCTGTGAGCGCCATCAAAAGTAAAAGTAAGTAGCCAACTTCCGACCAATAATATGCCTCTTTCTACTGTTATTTTTTTTTTACTGAAAACTGGCAGAATGACGCACACAAGTTGAAGAAGCAAAAATAAATAACAGGAAATTCCAAAGCAAATTCCTATCAGATTCAGCTATACTTGAATATATAAAAAATCTAGCATTAAAAAGAAGCAACATGCATACAAGCTTGAAGTTTTAAGCAATCAGTAAATCATTGCCTTTACAAAATTTGCTCATAAATAAAGGTTATTTGTGGTCAAGCGATGCCTCTACAATCGCTGAGTGTATTGACATAAAAATAAATATGTCAATAGTAAATATTATGACTACCACCATCACAGCTTTATAAAGGTCTATGCTCCGATATGCTGCGACAATGAGTCACTTTCACTCTACCCTATTTAACGCTCGTGGAATTAACTCGTAGTTTTTTTTTTTTTTTTTTTTTTTGATAGTATGAATGCTAGCACAAACAAAAGTAATAATAAAACATTGTTATTGTTTTGGACTCCCTTATCGATTGTAAACATTTTTTTTTAATAAGAAGAGAGCTCATAGTTGCCAAAAAGAAATGGAAGAGACCCTACTCTATCTTTAGAATTTTCTTATGGAGTGATACATTTGTTTTTTTTATTTTCTTTTTGTTAGCAATTTAGTTCAAGGAGCATTCAATATTATATTATAACTTGTTTTTTTTTATAATGATTTGAAAAAGAAAGAATGGCAAAATTATATTGGTGTGGTTTCGACTTACGAAAAATATAAATCAATCAATGAGCCTTATGAGTGCCTTGTTTGCCTTGGTTTTAAATTGTTAAATTATCTGATTTGTGTAGGTTCCATTTTCTACATAATAAATTCACAATTAAACTGAACAGTTTCCGAGTCAATAGTTTTTATAATTCAGCGTTGAAATGTCTTGTTTATCTATACATATATAAATAGCCTTAATAAAATCTTGTGGTACCATTTTCTTTAAAAGTAATCAACCGATTTTGATGAATTTTATATGGTTTTTGCACTACCGATCACTTTGCATATTTAAAAAAATAAATTTTAAAAATATAAAAATTGTTTTCTGCGATTTAATTTTCAAACAAATTTTTTGACTCTAGAGTCTGTGATATGTTGGTGGTCGAAATTCGGCCAGTGGGCGATACTAGTTGTTATAATTGAATCACCAATTGGAAAAAGGGAATAAGTCCCAAAATTTCAAAAATGACATTTTTATGCAAATGTCATCTCTATACATAGATGGATACTCTTCAACATTAATTTAAAAACCGAAAATAAATCCCCTTATAGAAATCCCAAGAGAATAGACTGGAAGAAATTCAGTCAAGTTGTAAAATCTAAACTGGGCAATATACCGAACCTAAGTCCAGACTCGGTGATAGATCTTGAGTCAAAGGTGAAATCCTTTGAGGCATCAATGAGCACTGCTTTTAAGGTCTCCTGTCCAACAAAATATAGCCGTAAAACACTACCCCCTTGGTGGAATGAAGACCTATCTAATCTAAGGAAAATGACTAGAACAATCTTTAATATCTGCCACAAACATAAGTTTTATCAACCCTATAAAGACTGTCTTAAGGTTTACAAGCGAGCTCTCGCGTCAGCCAAGCAACAAGGATGGGTAGAATTCTGTCAGTCAATTGAAAATATAAAAGATTCCGCAAGGCTCGGTAAAATTCTATCTAAGGAACATTGTAATCCATCATTCTTGAAAAAGCCTGATGGTTCCTGGACAGTCTCTCCAGCTGAGTCTTTGGAGCTATTAATGATGACGCACTTCCCTGGCTGCGAGAACAGTAGGTTAGCGACGCTGGAACCTTGGGACATGTCTTCAGCTCGAGTAGAGCATATCTATACCGTTATAACAAAAGAAAAAATTGCCTGGGCAAATAATACATTCTCACCGTATAAGTCTCCAGGCCTGTACGGCATACTGCCAATTATGCTCCAGAAACTGCAAGAGATAGCAGTTCCCTGGCTGGAAACAATTTTTAAAGGATGTTTATCTCTTAACTATGTTCCCGAGTCCTGGAGACATGTAAGAGTGGATTTTATCCCGAAAGTCGGTAGGCGGGGGCATGAATCTGCGAAGGATTTCCGTCCAATTAGTCTAACCTCTTTTGTGCTTAAGACCTTAGAGCGCATCCTCGACATCCATATTAGAGACATCCTGGATAGATGTCCACTTGAAATCTCTCAACACGCATACCTTAAAGGCAAATCCACTGAAACAGCCCTGCATGAAGTAGTGCGCACTATTGAGAAAACTATAAACTATAAAGAATATACTCTTGCCACTTTCTTAGATGTTGAAGTGGCTTTCAACAACGTGCTTACTGAATCCATTCTAGAGTCTTTAGTTGATTTTGGTGTAGAAGACTACATAAGGGAATGGATAATATCCATGCTCAGAGACAGACGGATTCAAGCTACGTTAGGTAATACAAACTCGACCAAACATGTAAGTAGAGGTACACCCCAGGGTGGGGTTCTGTCCCCTCTTCTATGGCTTTTAGTCATGAATAAAATTCTTGTTAAGTTGGAAAGATGTGGAGTAAAGGCGGTGGAATATGCTGATGATTTGGTGATATTGGTGTCAGGGAAGTTTACTCCTGTGTTAAGTGAGATCACGGAAATGGCTTTAAGGAAGGTCAGCAACTGGGCCACGAGCTGTGGACTAGGAGTTAACCAAAGCAAAACTGAACTGATGCTATTTACTACCAAGACTAAGATACACCCCTTCACTCTACCCCGACTCAACGGCCAAACACTTTCACTCTCCTCTAAAGCTAAATATTTAGGTGTTATTCTCGACCCCAAATTAAATTGGAAGTTGAACATTGAAGAAAGGGTCAAGAAGGCCTGCATAGCATTCTATGCCTGTAGTAAAACTTTTGGTAAAAAGTGGGGGCTTCAGTCGAAGATGATCCTGTGGACGTACACAGCCGTGGTACGACCGATCCTCACATACGGTTCGATTGTATGGTGGCCTGCACTTAACAAAAAATATAACATCGATAGACTAAGGAAGGTTCAAAGAACTGCTAGCATTGGCACGACAGGGGCTATAAGATCCTGCCCGACTGATGACTTAAGTGTTTTTCTGCACCTTCTACCACTTGATTTACATATTAAATATCTAGTATCTTGCAGCGCTTTAAGACTTAAAGAATCAAACTCTTGGTTTGCCAAGCCCTATGGTCACAGCAATATCACAGACTTGATTCCAATGGAAATGTTTTCGACTCCCACTGACTACTGCACCCCTACAATGAGTATCAGTATGGATTTCAATGTTAAATTTCCATCCAGGAAGGATTGGAATGATAACGTCGTGACGAAAGATTTCGACACAACTATCTTTACTGATGGCTCAAAGATGAAGTGTGGCGTTGGTGCAGGAATCTTCTCTGAGTCTCTATATGTATCTAGGTCCTTTCGGCTACCTGATCTTGCTAGCGTTTTTCAAGCTGAATTGCTGGCAATCAGGGAAGCTTGCAAGTTACTAAAAGCAGATCCAAACCAAAACCGTAATGCAGCTATTATTACAGACAGTCAAGCGGCTGTTAAAGCCATTAATTCAGCTACAGCATCCTCCAAACTAGTCCAGCAATGCCGGGATGAGCTTGCGGGTCTCAGTGTCACTCTTATCTGGGTCCCGGGTCACAGTGGCATTGAGGGCAATGAACGGGCTGACGAGCTGGCCAGGCAGGGTTCAGCCCTTCATGGCTCACTTGCGGAAAGAGTCAACATTCCGCTTGGAGTTATGAAGGGCAACATTCTCTCAATTTATCTTACTAAAGCAAACCGTAGGTGGAGCAGTTTATCAAACTGTATTATATCTAGGAAGATTTGACCCACCTATGACAAGAACCGAACAATTGATCTAATACGCAGACCCAGGCAAGACATAGCTAGGGTAGTTGCAACCTGTAGCGGACACTGGCCAATAGGAGAGCATGCAACGAAGCTGGGCATACCTCACAATACTCACTGTCGGAGCTGTGAGGACCAGCAGGAAAAAGAAACAGTAGTTCATTTCCTCTGCAAATGCTCTGCTCTGGCCAAAGCTAGAAAACAGTCACTCGGAAGAGCATTCTTTGACGACATTAACGAACTTACTGAAATGAAGATCAAAGACTTGATTTCTTTTCTCAACGTCACGAAATGGTTCTAGGACAAATTTCGGCTACTTCTGCATTATACCTTCCGTCGATTCCCTATGATCACAAGATAGTGGACTAAGGTTCTGGTGGGGGTTTGTAGTGCACAGTGGCCGGATGATCATCCAATCAGATCAGTGGACTCTCCAGTGCCAGCCAACGAACTGCCTAGTGGGCTAACTGTGGATGGTGCGGGTGCTGATCTGGTTGAGTGAGTGATCCACTTTCTGATGATTGTGCTAAAAGCTACAACAAAATCCTATTCTAAACTAAATGAAAAGGGGCGATATCCTGAGGATATGCCCATATTCTCTCTCTTCAATTCCTTCCACAGGTTCAAACGAGTTATGGTATCAAAACGGCGCACTTCAGCGCTAATTGGGCTATGGGCTAGACTGCCCGTGGCCGCCATTTCTACCTACCTACCTATACGTACACGCATCGGTTAGACCAAAGAAAGAAACAAAAACCATTTTTATAATAGAAATATAGGCGATTTTAAAGAAAGAAACAAATCCCGGTTTTTATTGCCTTCTTCCAACAGATAAATTTTATTTTTACATAGCACTCAGCGATAGTATACGTTGTTTAAAAGGCTCAAACAAAAACAAGAAATGCGTCAGAGCGTGCGCACTTGGCGGCCAAATAATGGACTGGACACATTTTTGCAACAAAAACTTTCTTTTATAACTTTATGTACATACCTAAAAACTTTCTTCCGTTAAGTTTGTATTTTTTTTTTTTAATTTATATTTGCAGTTGGAAGAAGGAAATAAATCCCAGCTTTTCAAACGGTATATCTAGCTTCTAGGAAGCGACAGAAACAAAAAATGTATCTCATCCGACTAGAAACATCGAGAACCTTATTTAATCTGTATGTCAAAAATCTGAGGACAGTCAAATGAAGAACTAATTCAGTTTTTTGCGTTTCCAAACAGTTTGGTCAGATGGATTTATTTCTTTCTTCCAATTGGTGATTCAGTTGTTCAATGGATAATCGATTCTTTCTTAAGCACAAATTCTTTATGAAAGATCATGATAGCCCAAGAAAATTACACAATAACGATATTTTTCAAAAACTGTCTTATTTTATACAATATAAAATTATATTATTAAAATAACGGTATTATTGTAGTCACAGTTGTCTTACTGATACAACAGAAATTTAATGTACGGTGACATTTTATTTAATTAAAAAGAGCATATTTCAAACTACACTGTACATTCAGTATAATACCATAATTAAAGAAGTGTATTTGTATTGTAATAAATTGTATTGATTCCCCTAAGGGTTACAAGTTGTCCTTCTCCTTACTCTCCTTGCTTTCCCTCCTCTTCTCCGCTCTCTCTCGGCTTTTCTTTTCTCACCTCCTCTAGTTCCTTTATTCACTCTTCGCCCCTCCCTGTTTCATCCATTATTTCCCTCATTTTTGTCGCCTATTGATTTCCCTTGATGACCGCCTGACCTGCATCTTTCTATTAAATGTTCCCACGTCTCTTGCTCACCCTCACATACTTTGCACACTCTTTCTTCTTCTCTCCTCCATTACCACCTTTCTCTCACCTCATTTCGTAGTCTGACTCATGCTATTCTCCTTGTCCTTTCTATTTGCCATCCCTCTTTTAAATATTGGGGTATCCCCTCCGTCATCACTTCTTTATACCACCTGTTAAACCTTCATTCTTTGATTAGTTCCTGTCTTTGCTTCTTCTGCTCTTTTCTGATTTCTATTTCCAGTCCCTCATATCCATTCATAATCTTTTCTCTTCCTTCCCTTCCCTTCATTGTGTCTCTCTTTTCTTCCCATCGTGATCTTCTCCCATGTCCATCTCTCTGTCTTTCTTTCATCTCCTTTAACATTCCCTTGCTATTTCGCTTCCTTTTCCACCTGCTAATTTCTCTTCATAATTCCATGCCCTTTTCCCTGCTTTTATCATAATTTTATCTCTTTTCGTTTCCTCTCTCACCATGTATCCTGGAGTTTACCATGCTACCCCTAGGGTCCATTTAAGGTACCTTTCTTGCATCTTTTCCATTTCTTGTCTCTCCTCCCATCCCCATACTTTCGCACCATATCCCATCACCGTCCACACCAGGGTGTCGAAAAGCCACAATTTCATCTCCCATATCTTCTCAAATTTCCTTCTTCCAATTCCCCATGCTTCCTTCATGACCACTGATGCCTTCTTTATCCTGTCCTTTATATGTGCCTCCTTCGCACCATTCTTTTTGAAAACATACCCTAAGTATTTAAATTCTTTTACTTCTTCTATCTTCTTCCCTCTCCATCTCCAGTCTACTGTTGTGTTCCTTCCTCCTCCTTTTCTGAACCTCATCAGTTTCGTCTTTCCAACGTTCACTTCCAGTCTTTTCCTCTCAAAGTACTTCTCCAGTCTTCTTATCATACTTTGCATCTCTTCTTCATTTTTCGCCATTACCACCACATCATCTGCGTAAGCCAGTGAGCAAATCCTTCTTCCCTTCACTTTTACCCCTCCCCAGCTCCCTTTTCCCAGTTCATCTTCTATATCTGCCGTTAATAAGTTGAACAGAATTGGGCTCATCGGGCATCGCTGCCTTACTCCCTTTCCTGTGCTAAATTGTTCCCCCGTCACTCCTGCCGCTTTTACTCTAGTCATCGTTTCTTCGTAGACTTTCCCCACTCTTTCCCTTAGCCCTTCTCTCATTCCTCTTTCATCCAACGCTTCCATCATTATTTTCCTGTCTACTGAATCAAACGCCGCTTTTAAATCTAAAAACAGTGCCACTAGCTTGCCCCTCTCCTCCGCAACCACCCTGTTCACCACATAGTTCAGCACATATATGTACGTTGTCTATCGTTCCTACTCCTCTTCTGAAACCCGTTTGATTTGGTGTTATCATCCCTTTCTCTTCTGTTTTTTCTTCTAACCTCTTCGCTTAAACCACCGTGTATATTTTACATAGCGATTACATGAGCGTTACTCCTCTGTATTCCTCTACCTTTTTTCCTGCCCCCTTCTTTATTATCGGCGCGATCACCCCCTATTTCCATCCCTCCGGCCATCCGTCTCCTCTCCACACTTTCTTACAGATTCCCCACGCTACCTCTATAGCTTGTTCCCTTCCATATCTCCACGCCTTATTTGGTATGCCATCTATTCCTATTGATTTTCCTTCTTTCGAGTTTTCTAATAACCAATCTGACCTCTTCTTTACTAATCTCAGTCTTGTATTCCGCTCTTCTTGTTCCCTCTTTCCCCATTCTCACTCTTTCTTCTACCCCTCCAATTAAGATCATAAAATAACTTTTTCATTCCTCTTCTTCAATCCCTTCCCCCATCGTCTTTCTCTTCTTTCTGTCTCTGTTTATTATTTCCCACGCTTTATTTTCAGTATTGGCCTCTGCAATTTCTCTTATAATTTCCTCCTGCTTCTCCCTTTTCTTTCTATCAATCATCGAATGATATTCTCTTTTTTTCTCCCTGTATTTTTCCTTCGTCCCGCTTCCTTTCCTCCAACACCTTAACTCCTTTCTTACTTCTTCTTTTTTCTCTTTTTTCTCCTTACATTCTTCGTCCCAACATCCTTCATTTTCCGTTTCATTTTTCTTCGACATACGTCCTCACTTCGTTCAATCTCTTTCTTTATCCTCTCCCCTATCTGTTTTTCTGATTCTTCTCCTTCCTCCTCCAGTCTCACTCCTCGCCGTTTCATCTCCTCCGACCACATTCCCGTTTTTGTACTTATTAAAGAAGTGTTTTGGTGCATTTTATTGTGTAAATAGGCTATATAAAATTTGGATCCAATGAAAAACTCCACAATCACAAAATTAAAATGTATAAAAATAGTTATTAAAATAAGAAAATTGGGATGATTTTTCCTAGTTGTTGGCATTTTTTTAAATTTTGTGTAAGATTTCATTACGAAAAATGATACCAAACTTTTATCGTTAAAACAATTTTAAAATCGAAAAAAAAGCAAAAAAGAAGCCTTAAACCAAAAATGTACGATTAAGTTGTGCGAATATCAAATAAAAGTTTTCATAAATGAAATGATTCTTTCTGTTAATGATCGAATCGCAATTCGGGCGATTTTTCGCTTTTAAGTATAGTCAAACTAAATTTTGTAGAAAGAATTAATTCAGAACATCTCAGAGAGTAAGCACAAGCCGATTAATTCTTGTCCACATACTTTTTTCTGTTCGATTAATAGGAATTGAAATAAACCGATTTAAAAAATAAAGGGCACCAGAGTTGTGGAGTAGGGGAAAACGCCAAGTTTTGTGCGTATGATTTTGAATTTGATAAACAAATAAAATTCAAAAACAGGTTGTTGAAAATGTTTGTGATTCATCAATTTTTGACTGTACTGGATTGATTGTAGTAGCATGCTTCTTTTTCTTGAATTGTGTTAGGGCTCAAATCTCATACCTTCTTCTTAGATCTTGTACTTCTGTTCACAAGAAAATACCTTACGTTTTAAATTAAAAATGCCAAAATCGATATTTCTAATAATAAAAGGAAAATATATTTGAAACGAAACAGATGCGAATGCATCTCCATCCATAAAATTTGTACAACATGTTTTTCATTATCATCATTAGGTTTGCTACCAAGATTTTTGGGCAGAAATTGTCAGTCTGTCAAGCTTTGAACAATTGGGATGAAATTCTATCAAAGAGAGGAAAACTGCTGAAAAAGTTTAGAACGGTTTCATGTCAAACAAAAATACCCAACCGATGAATCTAACAACAGCACATTTTTTATACAACGTACCTCAACCTGAATTTTGACAGAGCAACAATTTCTGCCCAAAGAAATTTATTGGGCAGAATTTGTCAGGAGGGGAAATTGTTTTACTCTCTCGTGAGCGCTCTCTTCTGCCCAAATTTGTGAAGTGTGGAACAAAATTTTGGCAACAATGGGCCCTATTGCGGTTGTCGATCAGCGATCGCGCTTTCAACGATCATAACCATCGACGGATTTCTCAATCGGTATTGCGTAACTTGATCGACTAGTATATGAGTTATTGTGAATTAAAAAGTATAAATTGTGAATTATTCATACTTTGACGTTTGACAGATCGATTTTTTCAGACTGGATTGTTTATTTATTTATCTGGTTTTGTGAAGTTTGCAATAAAAATATTTTATTTTTATATAAATAAACTTAAAATAAGAAATGGATGAATCGAAGCGTTAAGTGAAAAAGATTCAGAAGAATATACAATAAATAGAATTTCAGAGGCCATCAGAAAACGGCGCAATATAAGAAATTCATCCAACCCCTTGGAGTTGATAAATTGTACATTTTACTTGATTTTGTACTTTTTTTTTTCTTTTCATTTATTTGTCTTTTATAGCTTTGTTAACTATTTTTGATAATCCAAGCCAGCCTTTATGGATTTAATTTCTGAAAACTTAAGCTGGGAGTAAGAAAATCATCGATTCCCAACATCCTTAAATTGTGTACCGCGTTAAGATTCTGTGCCCAAGCATCATATCAACTAAGTGTGGGAAATGATTTGTTCATAGGGTTGGCTCAATCTACTCTATCCTTAAAAGAAGTGCTAAGTGTAAAAGAAACTCACATATGTATGTCCAAAATAAACGAAAGTGAAATACGCCAAACAAAAACATACTTCCTTGAAAAATTCGGATTCTCAAGATTTATTGGGTGAATTGATGGCTTTTATCTGTTTTTTTGTTAAAACTTGTTTCGCCCTGCATTAAGAATAATAATTAAATACAGTGCTGTCTGGGTAGCGTGAACACTGGGCTGCGTGAACACCTGGCTCGCATAAACACCAATTGTTTTATACTGAGCACTCTATAGTGTGAACAACAAAAACCTCGATAGCATGAACAACAAATTTATGCTCCGCTTTCGGGGATTTCCCTTTATTTTAGACATCGTAGTTTTATACACACGTTCAAAAACATTTTTGCACGGCATACTCCGTTTTTGTTCATAATATTTGTACTGATTCCAATAAAAAAAAAAACGATTTACGTTTGAATACGTGAAACTCGCTCCTGTTTGTATGCTTCTTTTCAGTGCAATTTGTTTTTCGACATTTCAATTTTATTTTTCGTCTGTGGAAATATGTTAACAAAAAAACCAAAGTTTTTATCGTTAAAAGAAAAAGGTGATGTTATCGAGAAGCTAGAAAGGGGTGTAGCCCCATCAATTTTATCCCGGGAATACAATGTGGCTAAATCAACAATTTCGGCCATAAGAAAAAATAAGGAGAAACTCTTTAAAGTGGTCGCCACTAGTCAAATCAGTTCGCTGAAAAGAAAAACATTAAAACAGGGTGAGTATCCTCGCATGGAACGGGTGCTGTATAAATGGTTTTTAAAGCAGCGTCGAAAGAATCTACCAGTTGGTGGTGAGATGCTCAAAGAAAAAGCAAAACTGTTGCATCAAAAATTAAAAGAGAAAGGAGGCTTCAATGCTAGTTCTGGTTGGCTAGATGGATTCAAATCTCGTTTTGGTGTTCGGCTTCTAAAAATCTGTGTAGAGAAACTTTCATCCGATCACAGCGCAGTTGCACCATTCAAAAATAATCTCGCAAAGACTATCCATGAGCTCCAGCTATCTCAGAACCAAATTTATAACGCTGATGAGTCGGGTTTGTTTTGGAAGTTGTTGCCTGAAAAAACGTATGTGACCATAGGAGAAAAAACTGCACCCGGTAGAAAAGTTGAAAAAGCTAGAATTACATTCTTAGCATGCACTAACGCTACTGGTCTTCACAAAATTAGGCCGTTGATCATTGGAAAATCCAAAAAACCTCGTTGCTTCAAAAATTTTAACATTCCTGTTGATTACCGTAGTTCCAAGAACGCATGGATGACTTCCGATATTTTCAAAGATTGGTTTCATAATTTATTTGTCCCACAGGTAAGACGCATGATGAAAAGTTATTGGTGTATATAGGCTCATACATTTTTTACCAGGTGCAAGATTTCTTACGAAAAGAAGGCTTGCCAATAAAGGCTGTTTTACTACTCGACAACGCACCATGTCATCCTTCGGAGGCCTTATTGAAAACAGATGATGGCTCTATATTCACTATGTACATGCCACCAAACGTGACACCATTGATTCAGCCAATGGATCAAAATGCAATTCGTATTACAAAGCTGTATTACAGAAAAAGTCTCTTACGATTAGCTGTTGGAAAAAAAGATGTTTTGAATTTCTTAAAGTCATTAACTATAAAAGACGCAGTTTCTTTATTCGCAATAGCTTGGAGTCAGTTAAAACCAGATGTTATAGAAAAATGTTGGCGCAATATTTTACCACAGATTTGTACACATGACATCGAACTACAAAGCTCAGATGGAGAGGAAGATACCCCTCTTAATTTAATAAGAGACAAGTTAAGGAAGCAGCAGTTGGAAGAAATCAATGAATTGCAAAACTTGCTACAAATTATTATCCCAGAGGTTGGTCTCATATGACTAAGAAATTAAATCATAGATATCAATTGATTTATGTAATTTAGGCAACATCGACTGTTACGGATATCAACACATGGAACGCAATTGATGATAGATTAGAGCCAAATGAAGATGAAAGCGAGCTAATATCATCTGATGAAGATGAAACTGACGAAACTCTGAATCAAACCAAAATAACTGCGTCAGAAGCAATCCAGATATTTGATAAGGGGATAGATTGGGCTGAAGAAAATACGTCTGACTATTCAGATACCATAATGTTAAAAAAACTTCGTGAAAAGGCTGTGCAGAAGGTGCTGGCAAATAAAAAAAAAACAAAAATGTATTAAAGATTATTTTAAATGAAAATCAAAGTAAAATAAAACTTTAATTAAAGTTCGGAAACTGTTGTCGAAGTTTGTTTTTCTTGATAGGTAAAATATTGGATAGCGTGAACAACCTGGTTAGCATGGACAGCCTGTGCAATAATTAGTTCACGCGACCCAGACAGTACTGTATACCTATTTCACTTATAAACAATCATTTTTTAAATAAAAACACTCACATTTTATTGATTCTCTACATAATTTTTGACTTGTTGAATAGACCCAGTCGATCACAAAAATGCGGTCGACAACGAGCGATCGGATTTTCGATATTTGTCGAACGCAATCGACAACCACAGTACCGATTTCTCAATTTGTCGATCGTTGATCGCTCGTTAGCGATTATCGATCGACGATCGACAACCGCAATAGGGCCCAAAATTGTTAATAATTGGCAGTTTTGGTCAAGGGAACAGACTTATTATCAATGGATAGGAAAAAAAAAAACAGTAATAAGATGTGTGGGCGTAACAAGTTAGAAACTCAAATCACTGATTAAATTCATCGATCTGTGCGAACATGACTAAAATATTTGGAAGCTGTTCTAGGAACCAAAAAAAGACGAGATTGTGATTTTCTATACTCACAAAATCACGATCTTAATTAGAGAATAACTTTTTCATACATCAATATGATTTGAGTTTAAAAAGTAACTAGTGTAGTACAGAGATACCTTCCTTTCCCACGACTTTCTTACATCCCGTCGTTAGTTAGAGTTAGAAATAAGAACCATGTTAGATGTTAGCACTTTAGCGAGCTAATATTTGAAGTTTTATGACAGTACGTTATTTATTTTCTTTTGGCGACCATTCAAATTAAATGGTATTAGTAGATTTGTACAATTGGTAATCGTTCCGTAAAACAATAGGTGTGTTTTGTGTGCCCTAAAGTCAAGACTATAGTCTTAAAATATATTTTAATATTACCTACAAAACAACAACACTTTATTCTGAATACATAATATTCGATTGAATCTAATGAAAAATATAACAAAATGCTATAGCAACGAGACTATCGTAGGCTTGGTTAAATATCCAGTCTGACGATAACCTCGTTGCTATAGCATTTTATTTTATTTTTGAATAAAATATGTTTATTAACACTACACTGTTCTTGTTTTGTAGTTTATATTAAAATATTTTTTAAGACTGTATAGTCTTGGCTTTAAGTTGAAACAAAACACAACTTATATTTACATTTAAAAAGACAGTCCAACAAATTACAAAGCGTAGCTGGATTCCACTTTAGTAGTGTGATCCAAAACCGTTTTTTAAGTGGCGCGTAGGATAATTTTCATTCATTTTTTTATATAAAAAACAATAAATAGAGAATACTATGCGAATTTGTTAGTGATTAAGTGAAAAAATACAGAAAACGGCCACATTTGACGGAACAAAAATTAGTTCACCCAGACAACGCCCTAGTTTTTACTTGCCTTATCGCGATGCCAAAAATCAATAAATCAAAGTTTGAATTACATCTTTGTGCTTCTTTCTTTTTCCGCGACGGCCCTCATACAATTTTTCTGATAGAAATGATCCATTTAAACGTACTTTGATTTTGCAATATAGGTATCTGTCTTAAAAAACGGACTTTTCCACTATGTCCGTTTCTGTTTTACTAAAACTAAAGTAGCACGTTTTGCTTCCTATTCTTAACAGTTGAGTCTGTAAGAAAGTTGTTGATATTGATAATATTGTTAATATTGATATCTAAGACCTTGTGCTTAACCTTGTTACAAAATGAATATTACTATAAAGTTATAGGTATGTCATTTATTTGCAGATATTTTCTATCCAGGTTAAGCAAATAAAGACGCAATATTCCTTGTTAACATCTATTAGGCTTACGACAGTGTCGTGGCTATGCCAGTTTATTTTTCATTTATTTTTTAATATCTTGAAAGGTAATTGAGTTTGTTGGACAGAATACAAAAAAGAGCTTTAAAAATGATAGATGAAAGATCTATAACGGAAACAATTACATCGAACAACGCCGTAATGTTTCGTGTCTTTCTCTATTTTATCGCTATTATTATAATCAGTGTTCTAGTGAACTAGCCATTTGCCTTCCTCCCCTTAAAAATTTCAACCGTAATATTCGCGCTTCTAGGAATGCCCATCAGTTTACCCTCGAGCCCAACTTCGGACGTACTGTAATGTACAGAGATTCTTTCTTCAGTCGCACCACACGAATGTGGAATGCTTTACCCCGACCCAACTTTCCCCTCTCATTTCGATATGCAAACATTCAAAACCAATGTGCATCGGTATCACCTTTTAAATCCTGTCCCACTTACCTAATCGCTCGTGCCATGTTAAAAACATTTTAAGGTTATTCATAACCCCTTTCGTGCACGCGGAATATTACAAAAAAAAATCAATCCGGTTTTTAGTGTTTTCCTAACAATTGATAATAGCATTGAATTTTGAAAACAAATATAGTAGGTACTTAATAATGTAAGATTTTGAAAAAAAAAAATAGCTTGAACATTTTTTTATCTTTTTTTTCACAATTAATCTTAATTGAAAATTAATTTTTCAAAAAATATTCATCAAAACAAATTTATTTAAAAAGATAATAAAAGAAGAGATTAAAATGGCTTTGCAAAAGAGTATATCAAGTCATTCTTAGTGCTGTCGTTGTTTTTTGCTTTAAGTCAATTTTTTGGAAAATTGCCCTATCACCTAAGAGGCAGAATAGACTAAACCTATGGATGTTTTTTGGGGTGGAAGAAAAATATGATACACACAACACACCCTAAAAAAAAGTAATCGTCCGTTCGACAGCTTGTTTTACTTAGTCAACCTCCGCGATGCAGAACGGAAACATCTTTTATTTTGTGAAATCGACCTGTAATTAACGAAACAAAATCAACTGAGGTTTCAGACCATGACCTTCAGACACATACCCAATGTTGTACAGTTCGAAAATTGCAAAGCTACATCGATGTAATGGTTAATATCCTGTTAGAAGTTGGTATTGAAATTGTTTTGTCTCGTGCAAATTTGAAGTTACTTGATACAATCCAACGTAGATTACTAAAAGTTAATGAAAATTTTGAAAATATTATACAGGTGTCCTTTAATTCGCCAATAGTATTTTAGGGCATGATTCTTAGGTAAGGGACTATCTCCAATTTTGATATCATTTATCAGGGAATTTAGAAAAGCCTTACTTTAGCGTACCCTGGCCTCTGTTAACGGTAATTGCGCTGTTAGCTCTAATGATAGAAACTTCGTTTAGGCTTTTATTTTTAGAAGAAATACTAGCCTTTGTAACTGCGTTTAAATAAATTTGATATCTGTTTTTTTCAATCTTAAGATATTCAGTTTTTAGCTTGTTCCATTTTTCCTGCCCATGCTAATATTTTGACTTTGTGGTCAATTTTCTCCAGAAATGCGTAAACAACATTATGTTTTAATATTTTTTTTTTTTTTTGAATGTATGTAACCATACTAAAAATAAAAATCAACAACAAGGGTGGCGAAAGCCCATAGATTTTATGATAATTTGGAAAACCAGCAGCAGGTAAAATTAAAAAAAAAATTTTGTTTGCTTTAAGCATTGTATATGAAAACTATATTAATATCATCAGAAGCGCCGACTACTGAGTCACGTAGTGTCGAAATCCACCAACTTCTCTCAACACTTTTTGTTGAGGAAACAAATTTGAAAGTCTAGATCTAACTCCCTTACTCCCTCACAATATAACACGACTTACTCTTTCTAAAAATTATTGTCTACGCTGTCAAAATCATAGAACATGTTGCAAACACATGCGCCACCAGCCGTACAAATCCAGCGAAAATAAAAACGACTCCATGAGAATACAATAGTTTTCATATACAATGCTTTAAGCTCGAAGAGCTATGAATAAAAATTATTTGTGTGGTGTTAGATAATTTTTAAATGTTTTTTTTTTTTTTTTAAAGTTATAACAGGTGCACTTTGACATTCCTTGGTTTGAATACATGCTACTAAAACTACCACTTAAGTTGAATTCTAAAAACTATCAGAAGTTGTAGCGAAGTGATTTATCAGAACTTTTGGAGGACATTCTATTGATTGGTTCAACTAGCTTCATCTTATTTCTTACTTGATGGTGCTTCAGAATTACATTACGCATCTTTTCGAGAAAAGATGAAGAAATTTAAATATTAAAATATTGAAATTACTTCTGTTTATAGTAGAGTGCATGATAGGCCCTTACTGTAAAATGATTTTTTTCTTAGAATATAACCATAAATTATGCCTACGGTGACCATACGGTCCTCTTTTTGAGAGGACAATCCTCTTTTTAGAGGACAGTACGTTGTCATCTTTTTACTAAAATGTCCTACCAATGTCCTCTTTTTCTACTAAAAATTATTTGGATTTATATGGAATAGCAAAAAACGTCAATGCCTGAAGCTTCTCTTATTTTAAAAGATTTTAAATTAAAAGTAATAGTAACGAAAGGCAGAAGATTTTTTACCATTGTCAGTTAAAAAAGAAAAGAATGTCTTTCAAATCTGGAATCTGAAGGTAATATTATGATATTATCATTTTTTAAAGAAAAAGTTGCTTCTTTTTATGAAAACTGTTCTGATAACTTAAGTCAATGGGAATAATTTAAAGTCATAGAACATTTCGATTGGGTACTTTTGCAAAAAGTTCCATCTTGGGAGTTCATAAATAATAATATAATAAAGCTCATAAAGTGTTCAATCTCACTACCAACATCAAATGGACAGAGGCGTCTTAAGACGATTGGGGCCCTGGGCCCTTTAGGAAATGGGGCCCTTTGTAGAAAATGTATTGAAATCTTTAAGTTTATTATCAGTCATTACTTATTATAATATTTTGTTCAATTTCAGCTAACAAAAATGAAATTTTAAGTTGCTGTATGAAAAGATTTTAGAGCAAAAATCATATAAACAAATATTCTGCTTTAATAACTCCATTGTCCTGAAAAAAATGGAAAAGTGCAAACATATTCAAAAAAAAGTTATACACAAGTTATATTAAAATAATATTATACAAGAAGTAGGAATACTTAAAATCAATTTTGTAGAGCGTGATTCTTTTCTTCTCTTATGTACCTATTTTTAAAACAAAAAGGTATGTTCGTGGTTGTAGTTACAATATTTAATTGAACAATTGAATAGTAACGAAATTTTACAAACAAAATAATACAAGTTGACAAAAGAGTTGTTTGCATATTAAATAAGACCAAACTTAATCCAAAATCGTTACACAATGTACCTATTTTACAATCGGGACATATGAAAAAGATCTCCTAGATAGCATCTTAGAGTGTCTTTCACCGCAAATTGGAAACATCAACTCGACGCAAAAACAAAAATTATATGTGTTTTTCTTGACTTAAAGCGGGCTTTTGAGACAGTAGACAGATCAATATTATTTGAAAAACTTGAAAGTTATGGAGTGCGTGATAAATCACTATCCTGGATGATTTTGTATCTATCAGATCGAACGCAAAAGACAAAAGTGAACAACATTTTATCCGATGAAATGTTAATTGATATTGGTGTACCACAGGGGTCTATCCTAGGCACTTTTCTTTTTAACGTTTATATCAATGACATTGGCAGTGTAATAAATAACAGTGAATATGCTTTGTTTGCGGATGATGGGTTGTTGTATGTTGGTTGTGGTAATGTAAAAGAAGGTGTCGCTAAAATGCAAGAAGATTTGGATAATCTTAGTGTTTGGCTTAAAGCAAACAAGCTAAAATTGAACGTGTCGAAAACTAAATTGATGATTATTGGTAATAATACAAGTGACAGTGTGACAAACATTAAAGTTGATAATGAAATCTTAGAAATAATATCAGTAATAAAGAACCTTGGTATTGTTATAGACAATAAACTTTCATTTAATAAACACATAGACTATATTGTGAAAAAATATCAAAAAAGACAAACTTATTGAGAAGAATTCGAAAAATATTTCAACTGTTAGTGCAATAAACATTTTGAATGCAATAATAAAACCACATTTGTAATATTGCCCATCCATTCTGTTTTTGTGCAATCAAGAAATGATCGATAAGCTTCAACTTCTCCAAAATAAAGCAATGGGAACAATTTTAAAGTGCAATATTTATACTCCAATCGCTTATAAGTTAGATATGTTAAGGTGGCTTAACGTTGAACAAAGAATTTTAATGAATGTTTTACTGTTTGTCTTTAAAATAAAACATAATTTAATACCTACTTATCTTTCTCGTTTCCTTACATGGTGTCCACTATTTTTCAAAATAAATTTCCCTGACTTTCCCTGACCAATTTCAAAATTTTCCCTGAGCAAAAAATCAAAACAATTTTTTTCATGAGTAGGTACGCATTAATATTGCACAAATATTGCACAAAGTGGTAGAAATGGTACGTGTTTGAACCTTAGGCAAAAAGAATTCACCTTGTATTTTTCAAAGATCTATCTGAAGGTATACATAACGGATTGTATTTAAAGTGAAAAATAATAACTGCATGAATTTAAAAAAAAAATCTTTTGCTTAACAAAAGGGACGACTATACACCTATGCAATGTAGTTCATAGTAATGAATGACCATTAAAATGAGATGCTTTTAAATCATATGTATATATCGTTGCGATGTTAAAATTTAACAGTTTATTTTTTTTAAATAAATCAAAATGTATTATCAGGTATGCAGAAACAGTATGAAGAAATAAGTAAAAAGAAATTATCGTACTTGAAATATAAACTTGAACGCGTTGGTTGAGCCTCACAGTCAAAGGACAATGGGCAAATTGGGCCCAGCACCAATAAGAACGGCCTTCATATCATATAAAGGTATTTGTTTATGCATTCCTTATCCGTTAACCGTTTGTTCAAATTCGCTGTGTGACAAAAGTTATTTAATTTTGATTAAAATGAGTTTTAGGGTAACAAATCCTTTTTTCCTTAGTTTTTCTTTAATATTTTGTGTATTTTTCGCTCGATTAATGCCATTTTTGAATTAATTTCCTTGAACCCATGATAGAATACCTACCTGAATTTTTAAAGTTATGTTTAGGGGTCGCAAGCATCAACTTTATGCAAAAAGCAGTTTTTGGAGCATTTGTTGTAAAAAAAAAAATATTAGTTTTTAAATAAAAAAAATATCAATTTTTACCTCATTTATCAGGATAAAAATAGGTATCGTTTTTAATCTTTGGCAATTCGTAAAAAACAACTTACAAAACGACCTTCAAAACCACAATTATATATTATTATAAGGAGTTGAAATATTTTTAGCTTATTCCATATGTAGTCACGAAAAAATTGGTATTACATTTATAACGGGCTGACGGGCACAAAATATTAAAAAAAAAAAATATAAACAAAAAATTTAATATTTTGTTCGTTTTGTACCTACTAAAAGATTTTTAACTCAGTCAGTTTCTTACCTATTTTAAGTTACTTTTAAGTTAGTCTCTTTTTTATCATATACAAAAATCACAAATCCACGTCCTTGTTTTACACAAAAATTACTTAATAGTCCAAAATCAAAGCCAGGTCGTCGTTTTTGAACGAGTAGACAAAAAAACCATGTTTGCACTAAATTTTCGTTTTCATTATCGTTATTTTAGATAAACTGTTAAACTTGTAATTGATTTTGTAGCTTGAGCAAAAGATGATTTGTTTTCTGAAATGTTATTCTTCTATGAAAAACCACAAAGACACTTAAAATCGGTACAAAACTGACTGAAATGTTATTCTTCTATGAAAAACCACAAAGACACTTAAAATCGGTACAAAACTGACTGAGATAAAAATATTTTAATACCATAAAAAGGAAAAAAACTATTCTATTCTTTGTTAATATTTTTTTGTTTGATCTATTTAGGAATCATTTTGTAAAAAATGTAGAATCATTTTTTTGTTACTAAATAAGGAATAAGTTAAAAAAAATTGAACCCCTAATAGTATATATGTATAAGGGTGGTTTGTGGGTGGTATTGTGGAATGTGTTTTTCTAATTTTTACGAATTGCAATTTAAAACCTTGAAAATAATACCCATTTTTATTACGTTGAATGAGATACAAATTGGTGTTTGTTTGTTGTTTTCCAGAGATGATTTTGACATAAAAACTATTATTTAAAAGCCAATATTTGTATTTTTTACAAGTTAAATACTCCAAAAAATGCTTTTTGCATACAATTGATAGTTGGCGTCAACATAATTTTAAAATCTGGGTCTAAAGAATTTAAATAAAAAAAATGGCTTAAATCGAGCGAAAATACACAAAATATTAAAAAAAAAAAACTATGGAAAAAAATAATTGTGACCCTAAAACTCATTTTATTCAAAATTAAATAACACACAGCGAATTTGGACAATAATAACTGAAATAACTATTTTTTTTTCGTCGCATTGTAAATCGATTTTAAGATAGTTTCGTATCCATGTAGGTTTTCGAACGGATTGGTTCTTTTTGACATTTCGCTTGGAGATAGAAGCGTACATAATATCTACCAAAATGTTTCAGATAGCATGGATAGCTATCCAACAAAAGCTGTTTTGTCATCAGCTGTTTTTCACACGGGATTCCAACAACACGAACCTATCTGGATAGCTCTACATAAGTTTCCGATCGCTGCCATTACTGTACGAAATAACACAAAGTGCATTTAGTTGCGTCTCACTCATTTTTTTTTTGACATATTCACAGGTATGGCAAAAGATACGAAATGAATTATTTTAAACAGAGATGTAATCAAAACGAAATGTTCGATCAGAAAAAAGTTTCTTATGAGAGAAAGTGAAAAAGGAGTTCAGTGAATTTTTAAAAATTGATGTGGAAAAAATTTTCCCTGACCGCTTCGCGGATTCCCTGACTTTCCCTGACCAAATTTTATTCCCTGACTTTCTCTGACTTTCCAGTTTAACGGACACCATGCCTTAACTATGTAGGTAATGCTCAACCTTTTTCTTTAAGAAACAACCAAGACTTCCGCCTTCCATTTGCAAGAACAAGTGCAGCCCAAAATAGTATTTTCTTTAAAGGACTTCGAATTTTCAACAGTTTGCCAAATGAATTAAAATCCGAAAGAATTACAACTGTTTTGAAAGACATATTATAACTTTTGTTAAACTTCAAAATTAGTTTTTGCGTACTTTTCTCATTGTTTAATTATTTATTTATTATTAAATTATTTATTGGTTACTAAATTATTTTTTCATTGTTAAATTAATTATTATTAACATCTTGCTCTCTTTTTTAACACGCACAAACAAGAATGTAATTTAAAAAATTTGTAAATTAATAGTTGGTAAAACTAAATAAACAAACATGCATACCGTTGCTGCAAATTTTATAATTTAAAATTTATTTCTAGGACTCTTTATATAGTCGAAAACTAAACATTTAATTATAGTAAACAGTTACTCCATTTACATGAGAGGATTCGACGATCACTGGACCGAATTCAAATATTATCGAAGTACACTTGAATTGACACTTTATTTTTTACTGACTGCGTGCGGAATTAAGTTTTGGAATATGGTGACTACGAGAGAATTATTTTTCATGTTTTTAAGAATTCAATCATTCAAAACAAGGCAAATTGAAATACACACACACTTAAAACTCGATTCTTGAATTTTTCAACTTAGGTTTACTTGAAGTTATCGATTCGATTCAGGGCGCAAAGTCGAATCGGATCGAGAAATCCTGTTTAATGTCGTTTTCGATTGGATTTCGGAACAGTACTACTCCTTTTTGATTCCAATCGAATTATTTTCTGTTGTTCCAAGACTGATTTTCGAAAAATTATGTGTGTGTGAGTAAATTGTCTGATATTTATGTATAATTTGTATATTCAGTCTCGTAAAATTAATTTGACAAATAATCCGATTAAAGGGTTTATATGTATATGTGTGTTCCGGGTATACTACTTTATTAATACCGGAACAGAAAAATACTCCGAAAACATTACTCGGAACAGCCAATCGAATTATTTTAGAGTAAGTGGAGTCAGAAAGGAGTAACTCCGAACCTCCAACTGAAAACGACATAAATAAGATTCAGGTCTACACGGAATTGAATCCGAATTCAATTCTGATTCAGTTATCCATGTATGTAAATGGAGTAAGTGAGAAAATAATTTGATTAATAGAAAATTGAAACAAAATTGAAGTAAGCTTTCAAAGAATAGAAATGGTAAATAAATGCACTTTAGTACAATTTGTATACATATAAGAGATACTTTTCTGGCTTTTTCATTTGCAAAATCTTGAATTATTTCATCGAATTCTATATTTTAAAGCTCATAACTTTCAATTGACATAACCAACAAGCTATTTAGTCTCTCTTGAAGTATTTATTACTTCTAAGTTCAATTTATCTTTTTTAATTTAGAAAAGGAACGCTCCCAACTCCTGTTTGATACCATCATTTATAGAAATATTCTACACTCTGTTTCAACATTTGGAACAGGGTTTCCGATTTTATCTACTGTTCATTTTATACTTGTGAAATAGAAATATTATCTTCACCTTCATATAACTGGACTTTCTTTAAATACTCTACTAAATGCAGGCATTCCATCTCACGCACCTCTGCACTTACAGTGGCTGCGACATAATCAAGAACGATATCTTTATAAAAATGTTAAAGTCCATAACTTTTGGTAATAGCCCATGAACTAAGGAACACTTTGAAAAATGTTTACAAAATATTAGCAAGGGAATATTGGTAGGCAAAAACTAATCATTATTTTAACTCTAATTTCATCTGGCGACATTATTAAGAACAAAAAAAGGTTGTCATAACATTAAAAATGTTTTGAACTCTAACAATCGCTTGATGTCTCCCCACAAGTTCTCGATGAAATTAAGACCCGAATTTTTAACGATCCAATCTAAAAACTTATTTCTTGTATACGCAAACAACTGCTTAACAATCCGTGGGGACATTTTGGATCATTATCGTGCCTAAAAACAAATGTTATGGGTATGATTGCCAATGAATAAGACTCTATAATATATAAGACGATGTCCTTTTAAACTTTCTGGTCGGTTCGAGTATTTTTATCTGACTTATTGGCCATACTATGCCAAATGAACACACCCCAAAATAAATTAAGTCTTATCCTATACTATTTAACGTTTTCAGAGTGTATTTTGGATCTTATATATCTCTTATATAAAAAAACAAATAATTAACTATTATTATTATAGCGGTACAATCACTTGTGAACTTATGTTGTATAATATAAATGTTGGTTTCTAAATAAATTTTTTACAAGTTAAAATTAACCTAATCGTTCACTTTCCAAATTGGTTGGAAAAGTTACAGCAATGGCTTAGGGGGCCCCTAAGATTACGGGGCCCTGCGCCTGGGCCCAGTGGGCCATGCCTAAAGACGCCACTGCAAATGGACCCACTGAACACGAATGGGTGTTTTCTAAATATTTCAAACTAAATTTGGACATCTGAAAAATCTCAATCTCAAGTCTCAAAAGACGATGCATTAAAGTAAATATTCATAACGAAGTGCAATTGTGAAATTTCGAGATGGATTGTGCAGAGTTCAAAATATTTTTAGGAAATATAACAATATCGTTCAAAAAAAATCATTCTGCAGAAAAATATGGAAAGTATAGGTAAACCAAATAATAACTTTTTTTTTTAAACTTTTTACCTATCTTAAGTTATTTTTTTTTTTTCTTAATTTTTTTAATTGATACGAATTGACTGTAAAAATAATATGATATGAAGTACAAACTTTGAAAAAAAATATAATAACTTATAACAGTATTTTGTCTGTCCTCTTTTTCGTGTTTGAAAAAATGGTCACCGTAATTATGCCCTTAAATACTATTGACGAATTAAGGGACACCCTGTGCTTGTATTTAGTTTGAATGCATATCTTTTATACTCTGTCTATGTTTAGTTTCAAATTTTTGTCCGATACTGTAACTCTATTATTTTAGCTTATTTAGATTAAACAGGGGAATAAAATTAAAAAAAAATGTCTGCGGCAGAAACAAGATTATACTTTTACGAATGTTTAAGTGTAACGTGAAACACAAAGAACCGTCTCTGAGCTGTCGACGATGAATTGCTTTACTCACTTTAGATGGCGCTCAGAGCCAAAGATGGACTACGGTTCCAGTTTTGCGCACCAAGTTGGTTAAGGTCGTTCTCCACTTGTGCGCCCCACCTGTTATGGGTTCTTTCTCTGCTGCGTACACCATCGAAATTGGATTCGAAGACTTGTCGGGCAGGTGCGTTGCTGTCCATACGCTCCACATGACCCAGCCATCTCAGCCGCTTTATTTTCAACTTTTTGGCCAGGTCGCTGTATAGCCCGTATAGCTCGTCGTTGAATCTTCTTCTCCACACTCCTTCGATACAGACCGGACCGAAAATCACAACTCTCAAAGCACCCTAGCAGATTTTTATCCGAATCTTTCAGTGTCCATGCTTCTGACCCATAAAGCAGGACCGGGATGATTATGGTTCTTGTACAGTCTCCTTTTTTTCGCTGAGAGAGGGCCTTACTACTTAAATGCCTTCTTAAGTAATTCTTCGTTTGATCTCTGCACTGATGTCATTTTGCGAGGTAATAGTGGAGCCCAGGTAGACAAAGTCCTTGACAATTTCGAAGTTATATCTTTCCATCGTGATATTTTGCACGAGTCGACGATGTTGAGATTCCTTTCTATTTCTTTCGACTAGCATTGAATTGCTCCATACATCCAACCTAATTACACCTATTGTTAGGTAGCCATTGGATTTATAAATAACCCGAGATCTTTAAGAATTTTCAATGAAAATCGACTAATTATGGAAGACAGCAGATGCCCTCAGAGCCCTTCGATAATATCCTTGTAAAAGAAAGTAGGTACTCATCACGTAATATTTGCGATTGGATATCGATTCATTGCAGATTTCGGTGACTAACGCGAAATAATGTTCAATATTTTCAAAAAGAAAGAGACAACAAAGGAACAACAAAAAGAAAACTAAAAACAGAAAAGTAATTTTTCCCCGAGTAGGTAGGAACATGAAATTCCAAACCTATACCGCATGCATGACTCAAAATTCGCACTGCAGATGTTTTCTTTCTTTAGCCTAAGCTCCGCGGGATAAAAAAAAAACAACGGGAGCATTTGGCACTCCTTGGATTTGATGCGAGTTAAAAAAGAACGGATGCAAACACCTAGAATTGCACAACATGCACACGCCAGGGTCGACGGTCGTTGTTAAAATTCTAGCATTGAAGCTTCCAACAGAGCACTGAAGCGGCAAGGAACTCAATGAAGAGCACGAAAGTGTAATCTAATTACTCATCTGTTTAATAGATAAGTAGGGAATAGGGAGTAGGAAGAAGTCTTAGAAGATAATTCAATCAACTTCAACCTGTTATTCTAACCAATTAACCTACAACAGTAAATGTACTTGTCGATACAATTTTTTTTTTTTTTATTTATTTATGTTTTCGGAAAAGCTAGTGCTGGTGCTGGCGAGACAATGAATCTCAATTCCCCATAGCACCCACTAGAAGGAACCCATGTGCTGGTAAGCCGAAACAAAAAAATGCAATTTGATTAACTTACTTGGAAGATGGTTTGTTGTTTTCGGCAAGACCGGCAAAGTGGGACATCACGTTGAGTTTTTGTTTTTTTTTTCGAGCACAATAAGAAATGTATAAAAATTTAATTTATATGAATTTATTTAATTGTAGGCACGATTTGGAGTTTTGATTCAAATAAATTGGAGTAATGTTCAGAACAAACTTATGTTTAATGGTCACAAGTTTTTTTGTAAATAAAATACAAACGTTTTTCACGAAATACTAATTATTTAATAGAAATTCAAACTAGTAAATAGTTAACTTATTTTTATATGCAAGATTAAACAAAAGGACGACACGGAGATTGATAAAAAAAAAAACCCAAAGACACGACTTGACTTGACAGAATCGAATGCGATTGCAAATTGAATTAAAAGCAAAGGAGAAATCCCGTACCCGTTGGATAAAATAAATTCAAATAGCCGATGAAGACAGAAAAAAACGCTGTTGAAAGTAAATTATAGATGGCGCAAATGCTGACTTGAAGAGTTGTCAATTATAAATGTAATAGATTTTTGTGAGAAATGTGATGTTCACATTAATGGGAATTTAAGCCGCAGAAACATCTGTCTTCTTTTTTTGTTAATGGTTTGCGCAAATGTGTTTTCAATTATTAGATCATCCAAGAAATCCAATGTAGTAGCCCGTAGCGTAATGGTTAGTGCGTTCAACTGTCACGCTGGAGGTCTGGGTTCGCTTCCCAGCCTCGTCCACCTAAAAACTAAAAAGTTTTTTTTAGGGCTACTGCCTCTTGCGAGGAATTGACAAATCCTCCAAGAGTATCACTTGTCACGAATAAGTGCTTCCCGTCTAGCCGTTCGGATTCGGCATAAAATTGTAGGTCCCTTCCATTCCTGTCGATAGGCGCACACAGGAATGGTTGCGAGTTGTTAGTCACTAGGCCCTGGTTCTTCATGAGCCGTTGTGCCACCCGATTTATTTATTTCATAATGAAAATAAAACAGTACATCAGAGTGAAAATAATATTAGACACCCGTTTCCTATGTTCTTAAATGGTGGATTTACATGTATCTTCGTCTGACTTCTGCAAAAAAAAGGGGATGCAAAATTAAAATGTACATTTGTTTGATAGAGAGGGAACACCAAAATGCAGAAGATCTTCGTGCATGAAGATTATAGGAAGTGCCATAATGCAGATATGAAGACGAACATGTTCATACCGCCATATACTTAGCAGGTGAAAGTCACGAATTTAATTTTTTTTGGTTCCCAGAATTCAGTCCTCATTTGGTCCAATTTGCGCAACCACTTTTAGAATTTACGTCAGCGTATTTAATTAGTTATTAACAATTTAAGTTTTGGCGTATACTTAGCAGACATAGAAACAAAAATGGAATTTGCGCAACCTATTTTAGAATTTGGAACATCATAGTTTAGTTAATAATTAATAAAATGTAAAAAAAATTACAGCTCTATAAACAATTACAATTTACAAACAAATATACGCTTCGTAACGTAACGTATTTAAAGCTGTCAAATAAAACAGGACTAGCACATGTAAACCCACTTTTCTGTCCCAATTTAATATTTTTTTTTGTTTATGATTGGTTTGACAGTTCTTTTTTTTTTGTGAATTTGCTGTGGTTACTTTTATCTCGGTACGTGCGTCTCAATATTATTGTCGTGTTTTTATCAACAATTCGCGGTTTTACATTAAATAATAATAAAAAAAAATTAATGAACTCTTGTTTGTCTATCTTTAACATTGATAGTCATTTAAATAAAGTGTTTTTGTGTTTTTGCTTATTTTGTGCAAGAACTGTACCTTGTCTTGCTAAATCTCAGCAGGGGTGGCGATAGCTACAAGATGATAAAGCCAGAATGACTGTTTTTGGTCATTTGGAAGGTAGTTCCTCAACGTGGACGTCCTCAACGCTGGACAGATAACGCACCGAGCTCAATGCCGGTTAAAAACTATTTTTATTTTTATATTTTTATTCCTCTTCTCTTCCCAACTATACGAAAACCCTTTAAATATTTTTTTTTTAATTGAATTTTACTCAAGGTGAACTCGTATATTATTTTAAATTTTGTTTCGCGAAATATGTATGTTACGTTAAAACTCCAAATTGAGTTGATTCAAGAACTACCGGCAAAATTGGAATTTTTCAGAGACATTAGCAGAAGTCTTAAATATCTTTTTCATTCCAGACTTTTTTCAACGATTTCTCTTGGCCAACTGTACTTTGGATGGCCCGCATTTGATATGCGGACCCAAGGTACTACTATCCAAGAAGTACGTATGTTTACTTTGGTGCTTGCCTGACGACTGAACATACTCTAAGCGGAGCAACGAAAAATGCACAATATATGAAAAGGATTTTCTGTCGAAACAAAGCAATATTTGTAGGTTTACCTCCGGAAATTTATAACTACATTATATTAAAATAGTCTTTAAAATGAATTGCTATTGTATTTTTATAGCCAAAAGAAGAGAAAAAAAAGAAGTTCCATACATAAAGCACCAATGTCAGGTGACGAGAAAGTCGATGAAGATCTGAATGGAGTGCGATTCGATGGAGCACCACTCTTGAAGGGTACCTTAATGCGTGCGTTACCCGTAACAATACCTATACAAAATGAGACTCCTATAATTGTACAGCGCGTATTATACAAAACTTCAGATACATTTTTGTTTGATTTGGTTTGAATCTTTATTTACATACATATGTAGCTTGAACTATTTATTAAAAATTTTAACTTAAAACTAATTAAAAGAATACAAAATTATTCATTTTTACATATAATATCATTTTCTTTTAAAAAACAATAACATTATTTTCTGACTTTAAGACTAATGGCAAGTTATTGAATAATTTAAAACCTTTATGAATCAATATGTTCTGCGACCTACATGTTGTAAAAAAAAGCAGTCTGAAATCACCTCCATTTCTAAAATTATGCGTTGACAATACTAACTTATTCTTCAGATAAATCAAAAATATACATATAAATTTAAAAAGCTTAACTGATGGTGTAGGTATACAAAAATTTTCCAACTAAAATTAACATTCAAATCGAATTGAATAAATTACATTATGTATAAAGATATTTTCTTTTAATATGATTTATTACCATTTGATTATACAAAAAAGATTTTGAACAGTAAAATGTTTTAACTGCATCGTGTAGTTTCATATAATTGTCGTAGAGCTCTTCTGTTGAACATGCGCGATCGCATCTATTAAAATGGTATTTTTTAAGTTAATTTAATGTTTTTAGTTATAAAAATATCGGTGTGTACATTACCCATGTGCTGCTTCTGTATATTGTTCGATTAATATTTGAGTTTCATTAACTCCTTTCGTTATGAGTTGCAATTTGTTTTGTGTACTACGAATCAATTAAGTACATATTTCAATTTTGATACATGAATATACACCCCTGTTCTGAATTCCAATCGTTTGTAAAATCCTTTCGTTTTTAAACTGGGGGTTTTGAAATACTTTTCCTTTTCAATACTTGCGGAATTAGTGAGTTTTTTATCTATCGGATTAAAAACGAAATTGACATTTGAAATTCAATTGAAATTGTAATCATTTTAAAATGTAAGAAATTATGTTTTGCAATAGGTATCGACTTACAAAGCATATCAAATCCCACTTATCCTTAGGTGATTTTTATAAATTTATTTTCGGATTTCGAAAGCATAAAAGGTTTGGATATTGGCTACTGTGAAATTCAAATTTTTTGAATCTGTTTGGAAATTAGAATAGGGCTGATTTTGTATACATTTGCTAAAGAAATGTTTCGAAAGCAATTGCAATTCATGCATTTCCACACCACCTTTGCCATAAATACTATTTTGCCAACATAACAACTTTGTTCAGTTACTAGAACTACAGATAGGACTAATTTCTTCATCTAATATGAAATCGTCGAATGATGAAATTGGTTTTATACAACATTTTTGAAACTCTTTCATTGAATTAAGAATGGCTCACGGCAGCACTTATACACTTTAATTCAGACTCAGAGCCGTTTAAATCACCAAATTAGAGCAAATATTTTAGAAGTTACAGCCTGGTTTATGTAGGTCTTATGCGAATTTCGTATGATTTTCTCTTGAAATTCTTACGCGCACAATTGTTTTTGATGTTTTTCAATTATCAGACGAAATATATTTGCTTTTAAATTATAAAAACAACGCGAAAATAAAATACACTTTAATATTTGCTTAGCGCGCACTACTTCTTAGTTTTTGTGCGACAACAAAATTCCTATCAAATTGCACTCACAAAAAAAAAATCGAATTTTTTTAAATTCCTTCTACCAAGAAATTTTTTTTAATGAAATCGACTTCAATTGGTTGTAAGGAATTCGACATTTGATATTATGCACTATTTGATTTTGTTTAGAAAAATCGATTTTTATTCTAAACAAATCGATCTGTTTAGAAAATAATCGGTTTCTTGGCTGTCAAAAGGTTGAAAAGAATTAAACATTATTTTTTGTCAAATAAAAACAAACTTCATTGACAAAACTCGAAACCTAAACTAGTTTAGACAATACCGATTCTTTTTTTCTTTTTTCAAAACTATTGTATATACATTTTGATAAAACTCGAAACAAAACTATTTTCTTTTCGAGTTTTACAAAATAAGAATAATATGACTGTAATTGATTTTATAGTTATTGAAAAGTAAGGTATTCTTAAGTTTACTAGTTTATCGGTAGCGATACATTTAAAGACACATACCATCTTGGTTATGTATAAATTATATTTATATGACTGATGCTTTGAATCGAGCTTTGTATTCTGAAGATAGTAGATAGAAATATACTCACTTGCAAGTGAATAAAACAGTTGATTCTCACTTTCAAACTTGCTTCTACATGGTGTCCGCTAAACTGGAAAGTCAGGGAACAAAATTTGGTCAGGGAAAGTCAGGGAATTCGGTAAGCGGTCAGGGAATTTTTTCTATATCAATTTTTAAAAAATTCACTGAACACCTTTTTCACTTTCTCTCATGAGAAACTTTTTTCTGATCAAACATTTCGTTCTGATTACATCTATGTTAAAATTATTCATTTCGTATCTTTTGCCATACCTGTGAATGTGTCAAAAAATGAGTGAAACACAACTAACTTCCCTTCATTGTATTGTGTTATTTCGTACAGTAATGGCCGCGATCGGAAACCTATGTAGAGCTATCCAGAAAGGTACGTGTTGTTGGAATCCCGTGTAAAAACAGCTAATGACAAAACAGCTTTTGCTGTTGGATAGCTATCCATGTTATCTGAATTGTATCCCAAGCGAGTTCAAAAATAACCAATCCGTTCGAAAACCTATAGATATGAAACTATCTTAAGATCGGTTCACAATGCGACGAAAAAACGCAACGTGACGAGAGTCGTCGTAGTTGGCAAACCGATTTCAAACCATGTAACTATACGAGGGAACGCCAGGGTATGCACAATGAAACGTTTCTCGTCGTCACGTCACGCCAAACTTGGGAAAATTGAAAAAAAAGACGCTCTCGTCGACGATTTTTATATTTGACTGATGGTGAATTTTGAGAAATTGTAGAAAAGAATAAAGAAGAAGAGATAAGCGGAAATTAACAAAAAAAAATAAATTTTGTTGACAATGAAATTATATTTATAGATCTATTTATGTTGACAATATTATAATATTGTATTGTTTTAATTTAATAGGATTTTTAGCTGAAAGTCGTTTCCCCAGCCACTGTTTCTGTTCCATTCCTATCGAATATGGAAAATCTGGAGTAGAAGGAGTAACTCCGAACCGTCCACTCGAAACCGACATTAAATATTAAAAGTAATTTCATTTTGATTTTTTTCATTATTTTGAACGCACACTGCACAGCAAGAACAAAAACAGTAAATAATTTAACGCTGTCAAAAAACTCGTCGTCAAGAAACTCGTCGCATTGTAAATTGGGCAACGATTTTATGACTAGAAAAAAATGACAGCGAATCACGTCACGCTCTCGTCGCGTTTACTCCTTGCATTGTGAATCGACCTTTAAATAGGCTATCGCATAGGTTTCCGATCGCGGCCAATAAAAGAAACAATAAAAACTGTTAAATTCGACTGAGATTCAACTAACGACGGGTCCAAGTTTATATATTTTAAGTACGATTATTTCTTCATACTGTTTCTGCATACCTGAATTAATACATTTTGATTTATTTAAAAAAATAAACTATTAAATTTTAATATCGCAAAGATGTATGATTTATAAGGTGACGTGAAATAAGGCCCAACGAAATAAAACCAAATATCAAAAATTTGGCCTTATTTCTAATTAATAACGCGAAATTTTAGTTTTGGCTTTATTTGGCTTTATTTCGTTTTAATTTTTTTCCGTTTCAAAAAACTGCAAAACAAATCACCGTTATTCTTTTAATTCGATTAAGTGCATTAACGCCAACGGAACTTCCCCCCGCGGGTGTAATTTCCCAAAAAAGAAACCGCGGGGGTTAAAGATTTTTACCCAAATCACTGTTTAGTACAAAAACTTTGAAAACAGACCGACTAAAAGCATAGGAGCTTGCTAGCCGACTGAGCGTACCCTTAGCGGAGTCACGGAGTCACGTGAGCGGAAGAGAGGACCCAAAAAGGGAGTTAACCCTTGAACCCTCGAAGCGGGCCACCCAATGTACTGTTTAGTTCAAAAACTTTGAAACTTAGGTGCCTGCCAGTGGGGGGATTAATTCCTTTTTTTTGGGAACTAGCACACGGCCATATGACACATGGCCAAATGTCACGGCACCATAGCATAGGTGCCTCCCAGATCGGGTTTAATTCCATTTTTATGGGAATCAGCACACGAGGGGGTTAGTTCCCAAAAAAAAAAGGAATTAATCCCCCAACTGGAAGGCACCTAAGTTTCAAAGTTTTTGAACTAAACAATACTTCGGGTGGCCCGCTTCGCGGGTTCAAGGATTTTAACGCCCTTTCTGGGTCCTCTCTTCCGTTCACGTGACTCCGTCTCTCCGCTAAGGGTACGCT
The DNA here is from genome assembly GCA_949320155.1 of Melangyna quadrimaculata. Lineage (NCBI taxonomy): Eukaryota > Metazoa > Arthropoda > Insecta > Diptera > Syrphidae > Melangyna > Melangyna quadrimaculata. Next base: position 228,874,366 of record OX439483.1, on the reverse strand, counting down.
CAATCGCCTGGAAAGCGCCTATGCTTTCAATCGGTCTACTTTCAAAGCTTCTATTATCACTGAATTTTTTTCGAAAAAACAAATTTGGTCTTATTTCCAAATGAAATTTGCCCTTATTTCATTTTGCAAATAGAAATAAAGCCAATTTGGCCTTATTTCCATTTTCAAAGCGAAATAAGGCCAAATTTGAGATTTGATTTTATTTCGTTGGGATTTATTTCACGTCACCATTTAAAAAGGATTTTATTATGTTATGAATTTGACCAATTTTCTTGTGTCACTTTTCCACTGTGATTATTTAGGATATTTTGGTCTATTTGTAAAAAATGAGAATAATAACAATATTATTCCATTATTTTCCCAACGTTTGCTGAGTATTCCTCACTTCTTCAGGGGTTATACCTATATTTTTTTTAATTTGATTGTTAAATAACTACATAGGTACTCTGCTTCTTGTATCCTACTATTGCATCATTTCCGAAAACGGCACTGACCCAAAATTGAACATAAAAGCAAATTAATAATAAATTAAGAACAATCAAGCAAAAAATAATCAAATACAATGACACTTATTTCACAGTTGAGCTTAGGTACTTTTATTAAATTTAATAAAAGTACCTACTAGATTGTTCTTAATATATTATTAATTTTTTTTAATGTTCAATTTTGTGTCAGTGGGAAGGTAGAAATGGCGGCCACGGGCAGTGTAGCCCATAGCCCAATTAGCGCTGAAGTGCGCCGTTTTGATACCATAACTCGTTTGAACCTGTGGATGGAATTGAAGAGAGAGAATATGGGCATATCCTCAGGATATCGTCGCTTTTTATTTGAGTTTAGAATATGATTTTGTTGTAGCTTTTAGCACAAACATCAGAAAGTGTATCACTCACTCAACCAGATCAGCACCCGCACCCGCACCATCAACAGTTAGCCCACTAGGCAGTTCGTTCGCTGGCACTGGAGAGTCCACTGATCTGATTGGATGATCATCCGGCCACTGTGCAGCACAAACCCCCACCAGAACCCTAGTCCACTATCTTGTGATCATAGGGAATCGACGGAAGGTATAATGCAGAAGTAGCCGAAATTTGTCCTAGAGCCATTTCGTCGCGTTGAGAAAAGAAATCAAGTCTTTGATCTTCATTTCAGAAAGTTCGTTAATGTCGTCAAAGAATGCTCTTCTGAGTGACTGTTTTCTAGCTTTGGCCAGAGCAGGGGATTTGCAGAGGAAATGAACTACTGTTTCCTTTTCCTGCTGGTCCTCACAGCTCCAACAGTGAGTATTGTGAGGTATTGGCCAGTGTCCGCTACAGGTTGCAACTACCCTGGCTATGTCTTGCCTGGGTCTGCGTATTAGATCAATTGTTCGGTTCTTGTCATAGGTGGGCCAAATCTTCCTAGATATAATACAGTTTGATAAACTGCTCCACCTACGGTTCAGCCCCGCAAGCTCATCCCGGCATTGCTGGACCAGTTTGGAGGATGCTGTAGCTGAATTAATGGCTTTAACAGCCGCTTGACTGTCTGTAATAATAGCTGCATTACGGTTCTGGTTTGGATCTGCTTTTAGTAACTTGCAAGCTTCCCTGATTGCCAGCAATTCAGCTAGAAAGACGCTAGCAAAGTCAGGTAGCCGAAAGGACCTAGATACATTTAGAGACTCAGAGAAGATTCCTGCACCAACGCCACACTCCATCTTTGAGCCATCAGTAAAGATAGTTGTGTCGAAATCTTTCGTCACGACGTTATCATTCCAATCCATCCTGGATGGAAATTTAACTTTGAAATCCTTACTGATACTCATTGTAAGGGTGCAGTAGTCAGTGGGAGTTGAAAACATTTCCATTGGAATCAAGTCTGCGATATTGCTGTGACCATAGGGCTTGGCAAACCAAGAGTTTGATTCTTTAAGTCTTAAAGCGCTGCAAGATACTAGATATTTCATATGTTAATCAAGTGGTAGAAGGTGCAGAAAAACACTTAAGGCATCAGTCGGGCATGATCTTATAGCCACTGTCGTGCCAATGCTAGCAGTTCTTTGAACCTTCCTAAGTCTATCTAGTCTAGAGTATGTAGTTTTTTTAACAATAAAATTGAAAACAAAATATATAACCCCTGAAGAAGTGAGGAATACTCACGATACGTTGGGAAAATAGAGGAATAATATTGTTTTTATTCGCATTTTTTACAAATAGACCAAAGAGCCTAAATAATCACAGTGTAAAAGGATTTTGTTTAAATGGTCATTTATGATTATACTATGAACTACATTGCAAAACAATTTTTTTTTTAAATTCATGCAGTTATTATTTTTCACTTTCAATACAATCGGTAATGTATACCTTCAGATAGATCTTTGAAAAATACAATTTGAGTTCTTTTTGCCTAAGGTTTAATTACTCCATTCAAATATGTACATTTTCTACCACTTTGTGCAATATTTATTTAATACGTACCTTCTCATGAAAAAAATATTTTTTTTTTAATTTTTTGGTCAGGGAAAATTTTGAAATTGGTCAGGGAAAGTCAGGGAAATTTATTTTGAAAAAATAGTGGACACCATGTTCTATTTAAGATCACATCTGAAAATTTAAATAAATAAAACCGTGTTTGGGGGAGAGTATACAGGGGGGCTATTCCCGTTCGGGGCAAAATAAACTGCACGACTGGATCGCACAAACTTGCTCTCGTAGCTTGAACTAGCTAGAAACTGACAATATACATTAGGGTGGTCCTTATAAAGGTCATTGACTAATTTTGAATGACGCACCCCCTCATTTGTTCTAAATAAATAAAAAAAAAAATCCAGTAAAATTTAAGCTCATTATATTAACGTTAACCCGGCCCCTCAAGACGTCTGAAGTTTTATATGGGAAATCCCATGTATTTTTGTAAATACAAATCTTAAAAATCCTAACTAAAATTGATAAAAAAAATTGAATTTTGGAACAAATGTTGTCACTTTTGTCATATTTATTAAAATGTATAACAGTTATTTCCCTACTAATATTCATTTAAACAAAAAAAAATTTTTTAAATTAAATTTTTAATTTTAATAAATGTTGTAAATTTTTGTTTAATACATTTTTTTAAACATGACAAAAGTTACTACATGTGTGCAAATATTCAATTTTCTTTATCAATCATTACTAAAGTTATGAATTTTTAAAGTTGGATGTAAAAAAAATACATGGGGTTTAGTTTTGCATTTTGATACCCCATGGTTTATCATTTTAACGATTATATTTATTTTTGAAGTACTAATGAAGCCTTAAAAAACCACACATAAAGGGGAAAAATATATGGGACCTTTTCTACCTAGTTCCCAGAAACGATACCTATGAAAATGATTAGGTACTATGGAGTGTACGAACGTTAGAGTATTTTTTTGTCCTATACAATGGGAGTTGGCTAAAATAAGCGACCAAAAAATTAGAAAAACACTGCAGATTCAACAAACAAAGACGAATTGTCTTACACGTATTTTGTAATATACTGCCTAAGCCCCATGGCATACAGTTCTATATCCATATTTAAAAATGATGCCCTTGAATTAAGCTTTCCAACCTTGTATAACTGATTTGTGTGTACTAGACGCCCAATTATTCTCATTCATTTGGTTCGCTAAATCGAATAAAAAAAGTATAATTTTCATTGGTATAAAAGTTCCTTTATTTTGGGGTCTACTCAGCTTTGTGTCAATACCAAAATTTGATGTACCAAGGCTAAGCTTTCCAAAGATATTTATATCTCATTCTTGGACATATAGGTAGACCAAAATGCCTATTCTCCTTTGTCTTGTCGACTCTGGGTTTTTCCTGGCCATCTCCTTTTCAAGGCATCTTCGTTCCTGTAAAGCTTAATAGAAATAGAAACGTTTTTAAGTTTTAAAGTTAATAAATAAATAATTAATTGTACCAAAATAATTTAAACAATAATAATAACAAGAAATCTCCACAAATATTTCACATACCGCTTTTATTTTGAGAACTTATAGTGACAGTTGCCAACTGCTACCCTTCAAGCAAAATCACGGACACAGATAAGCAATACCTAGATGGGAATCTACGGCTGTCAATTCGGTTTGCCTACAAGCTCAAACGTCAAATGGCCGTGGTGAACATCGGATTTTTGTACTAGTGTACGTGCAGACGACCGTGGTGAAAATCGGATTTTTGCACTAGGGTACGTGAAAAAAAACCGAGTTTCACCTCGGTTCGTGAACAAAATGGCGGATAATTTAAGAATCCAAGGGTTTGTTTAAATGTGCTAGGTTCTTGTATGCCGATTTCCTTTCGACGATTGCAGATTAATTTTTTTTGTTGTAAGGAAGTCGCAAAAAATCGTGTAGCCGGTGTAAATTTTCTATATGAAAGATTTGATTTTTGATCTTTTTTTCTAAACAAATCAAATTTTGCTATCACAGATTTGATTTTTTTGTTGAAATGAAAGTTACATTTAAGTTTAACTACATATACCTACCTACTTTTGCAAAAAAGTACAAAAGTGAGAATTTAAAATGTTCGCTAAAGAAACCTTCTTGCAAGAAAACATACAAAAATTGTTTTGACAGAAAACGTAGTATAACTTCTTATTGGCTGTAGAGCTACTAGCGATGTTGTATTTGTAATGCCTGTAAAATCGTACTGTACTATGGATGGCTTTTGTGATAAAACACGCCTATTGTGTTTTTTCCTCAATCAGAATTGACTTTATTGCAGTTTTTGCAATTAAGAACAGATGAGATTCACACCATTGTGGGTGCTTTTTTTTATCCCCATACAAACTAATTCTGGCAGATGAAGGTTTTGTTGGTATTCCAAATGTTTCGCATCGGCTTAGGAGACCATTTTTGTTGCAACACAATTTAAATTGTGTAAAGGATCTTTCAAATCAACGTTAAAGGCTCTTCCAAACCAATGCGAAACATTCGTTGCCGCGAAGAAACATTCGCATGTCAAAATTTATTTACATGGTGATAAATGAGAGTGCTCACACCAACGCGGCGGAGAAACATATGAATTAATTTTGACTGACGAATGTTTCTTCGCCGCAACGAATGTTTCGCATTGGTTTGGGTGAGCCTTAAATCGGAGCGAAACACTCACGACAACAAAACATTCACTTATTAAAATTAAGTTACATGAAAATAATTGAGAGTAGGTACCCACAATGAAAGCGGTGCGATTTTCCATATGAACCCGATGACTGACAAAAATGTTGTCCACGCATCGGTTTGGGGGACCTTAAATTAATTTCTAAAAATTTACGTCGGAATTTGACCATGATGCAATCCAACCCCTTACGTATAAATTAAAATAATTTCATATATTAAGTGTGTATGTACCCTAAAACTAAGAATATAGTAGCTGTCAAATTTGCCATGGTGAATTTAATTTTTGTTGATTTCTCGAACCTTATTATTGGTTGGCGAGATTTTTTTTATAATTATTGTGCTGTAGAGCTGAGAAAAATTGAAATTATGTTTTTAAATTTCATAAACATAATTAGGTCTTTTGCCCTTTGCTATACTCTGCTCAAACAGGGCCCCTTCGGAGGCGACAGAGTTCTACAAAAAGTTCTCATCGCGCATCGTCTGCCCAAGTAGCTTTTTGGCGAATTGGAAGAAAGAAACATGAAAGCACCAAAAGATTTTTCATTGAAATTGAAGGACTCGTTCAAGTTCCGCTTGCCATGCGGGCATTGTGCTTGGTGAAACAATTATTTTTTTGTTAATTTATTTTTTAATGAAAATCACAAACACCGGAATAAAAATCTTCGCACAGCACATTTATGAAAAAAAAAAATGAACTGTCAAACAAATCAAATTCACCGCGTCAAATTGTTGTTGCAGTTCACATCTATTCATCGACACGAAATGAAATTACAAAAACAACAATGTAAACAAATGGGTTTTGGGGGGTGATACGAACGAAAGATTCCTATCTAGGTATTGCTTATCTGTGATCACGGACCCAAATTTCTCTGTTCAATGGGGATTTTTACCGAATTGTCAAACTCAAAACTGACAGCCAAAATTTTGGGTTAATGACATTTGTGCGTTCTTTTTTTTCTAACTAGTTCACCTTCATCGTTCTTTTAATAAGAAAAAGTAACTTTGAGTTTTCATTTTGGGGTTAGATTGTGTTTGCTTTTCGTCTTCCGATTTGGAATTGTTTTCAATTTTATAATAATTAATTATAATTTAATTGTTTTATTATTGAATTTGATATTTGGAATTGTTTTCTGAATAATTCACTTTTCATTGAAATTTTATTCATCCGCTTGGATCAATTTTTTAATAAAGAAATGTGTGGCTCATAAAAAATTAACAAAAAAAGCAAAAACAAATTACAAATGTTTTGTATCGCGATTCAATTTCATGCAAAAATGAAGTTGATAGTTATTTAATTTGTAGGAACCATGCATTTTTGGTAGTGAATTATTTATCAATAAATTTAACGCAATCAAAATTTTGTCTTTTGTTTATTATTTCTTATTTTTTCGATTTTTTTTTCAACCCCTTCCCATTTTATTAACTTTGATCGTTCTTAAAAAAAAAAGTAACTTTTTTAATTTTGACATTGCCACTTTTGTTTTTGACCATAGTTACAAAAAAGAACGCACCACTAAACCAATTAACGCCAAGCACTCAAACGTCATTAACCCAAAATTTTGATTTGACGTTTAGAAGCTATGAGACAGAGATATATTGCTTTTTTTCTAAAAAGCCCTATTGGGACTCCAAAAATAAATGAGTGTCAAACACACAATAACAAATTTTCTGTGTACGCATGTAATAAGAACGAGAATCGAGAGTATTTTTTTCAAGCATCGAGAAATAGAGAGAGTATAGGCGAAGTATACAATCATTTTGCCTTAATTTCCACCATTTTTTTTGTTAGTTCAGTTTTGTAGGTAGCGTGGCGAAGAAGGTTGCTTTTTTATCTCTTTTTTCTTGTTAAAACTTTTAAAAATTTCCAATCAGAAATGCAAGTTTCTATTTATTAAATGTAAATTTATATTTGTGGAAATATGTCATGTTTATTAGTGCGAAATAGTCTTTAGAAAACCTTTGATGAATGATAAATAAAAAAAACTCTTGAAATGAAAAAATTCTGTTTGTTTTATTTTTGTAGGCAATGGAGAAACTGGAACAGATTTTTTTTTGGAACCGTTTTAGATTCCATTTGGTTTCGGTTCTCCGAGTATGGCGAATTGAAAAACTCTCTCTGTCACAATACATTCACATAATGGCTCCGTGGTGATTCTAATTTCCATACTAATTTGAGCCGCAAAACGCAGTTTTTCGATCCGTATTTGGATCCGAATGCGAAGTCGTCCATACCATAAACACATAATATAAAGATGTCAAAACTTCTAACGTCTTACCCCTCAAAACCCATTTGTTTACATTGTTGTATTTGTAATTTTATTTTGTGTCGAAGAATAGATGTAAATTACAGCAACAATTTAACGCGGTGACTTTGATTGGTCTGACAGTTCTATTTTTTTTTATGAATTTGCTGTGGTGACTTTTGCTTTTATGTCTATATCGGTACGTGCGTCTCAATTGCTGTCGTGTTTTTAACATTAATTCGCGGTTTTTCATTAAATATTAATAAAAAAAAACATTAGTTCAATCCGTCTTCAGCATTGCCAGATAATTTTATAAAGTGTTTTTGATAATTTCGATGAACAAATGCGCAAAGCCTTGCTAAATCGATGGCGGTGGCTCTAAGCTAAGAAGATATCACCAGAATATCTATTTTTGGTTATTAAAAAGTAGTTCCTCAATATCGTCAACATAAAGTCCATGAATTTTTTTGCTACATGTTGGACAGATAACGCACCGAGTTCCAGCACACCACGATTGGCGTGATCCATTTACTGTCTGCTGAATGTAAAGCTGCCACAAAACAACAACCATTGGAATCTTATGTTTTCCCGAGCAGTTCCAGAGACTGACGTCGAAGAGGACAAATTGAATTTTCTTGATAATCTCAAATTTGCAATACAACAACACACATAATCCTATTTCAGAACAGAATCTTACAGCCGTATCTATAAAATTATCTTAAAATGCCTTTTAGAGGTTATTTAGTTAAGCTTGCTTAAATATTAAAGTTGCCTTTAAATCACGTTACTTAAATTTGTATCTATAATCAATATTCCTTTCATACTTAACTAAACAACCGTAATGTAACGTAACGCAAGAAAATTGACAATTCTGATACAAATTTCTAGTACATTTTTCACTCTCAGGCTATTTCTGTCAGATTGCAAAAAAAAAATTGCAAACACAAAAGAGTGCACAAATAATAAGACAGAAAGAGAAGCAACTGGGTGTATGTGTGTATGCATCGTCAAACACAGAAGACAGAGGAAATGAAACCATTCCACTTTAGTTTTTTTTTTTTGATTTTGTTTTCAGAAATTTCCTTCCTATATTGGTGAGAAAGTATATCATTTACTATATTATTTTCTTTAACAAAAAAAAAAAAAACAAAACAAAACAATTTAAATCCGGCCATCGCAGTACACACATAAATATTTCCTTACTCAACCTACGCACAATTTGTTTTGATAAAAAAAAAAAACAATTCTCATATGTCAAAATATATTTAAGTTGGCTTTGCGTAGCCTTTAAACGCTTTGGATGGTGTTTAAGTTAAGAGGTGTTTAAGTTACGTTGCTTAAATGTGGAAATTGATTATAGATACCGATTTCACACTTAAGTGATATTTAGAGGTAGTTTAGAGTTAAGAAGCCTTTAAAATTTCTTTATAGATTCGGCTGTTAGTGTTTAAGCTTTATTTAGAGACAATGACAATTTTTTTTTGAAAAAGAACTTGCAATTTTGTGTATTGGTTGAAATTGGTTAATAAATAAAAAATATATAGAATATTGGTGTGATTTCACTTCTTTTTGCTAAGATTTTTTTATCGGATCAAAGTGGGTGGAACAATTAAAGCTGTCCCTATAAGGAATAATAAGTTCTCAATTTCCTTTTTTAATTTCATTATCCTAAGTAAATGGGCGAATGCCACGGCCCATAAGTGAACATCTTCAAATTTTCCACAACCAAGACCTAACGTGCGTAAATAAAAATAACTACACGCCTATTCATAGGTAGTTGTAATAATTTGTAAATTTCAATTAAAATACCTAAATATATCTTGCCAGCTAATTTTAAAGCAAATCTAGATTTTGTAACCACCCACCACTAACATACCTCAACATTGCATACATATTCTTTCCTACGTTACAGCCTATAAAGTAACAAATATACCTATGAATCTACATAAACCTACCCACTCGTAGAATAAATTTTGCATTTCAACGCAAATAATATCCTCAAAATCTTGCAAACAAATGTAACACTAAACTGAAATCTTGCAAGAAAATTTAATACCTACCTAATAACCTACCCTCGATAATGCACAAATATATTCCTTTATGTTTATACTTACGTATGCACATTTTTTTCAATCCCACATAAACCATCAAGGAAAAAATCTGTCTCATTGCTTCGACGCGAACAGATGTTTCCTTCTACTATTCTATCGTTGAGGCTGCTACAGAATGAAATACCTATTTAAACAAGACAATCCAACATACAACACCAGCATCCATAGGTCACGAAAAGCAAACATTCACCAGCCCAAAAACAGAAGACACAATTGTTTTTGTTTTTTTCAGCTTTATTTTATTTAGGTACCTACTTATTTTCTAATGAGCAGCAGGTAAAGTAATGTGATAATGATTATAGATTAATAGTAGGGATTCACGTAATAATAAATCAACATTCATACAAAATACAAAGTTACTATTATTCTATAACTTAGCTAGTCACTTGATTTGGAAAAAAGAATTGAACTACAGTTTAAAAATTGTGTGTTTGTTAAAAGAAACATTAATCCAAGTCATCTGCTGGCTTATCATCGGCCATAGTCCCACGAAGAGCTCCCTCACCACCATGATCCTTAATATTATACAATACATATTCAGCCCTACAATGGATAGTTTTCTTCCAAATTCCATGACCTATAAAAAAAACATGAGACAAGAATTTACTCAAATTAACTATAATGAGACATTCATAAATAGTTACGCTTTATAGAAATTCTGATTGTGTCACCGCTTCACATCTATTCGTCTGCCAAATCACCCAAACCAAAAATATAATATATTGTGTAAGGTCCACATGGCGAACTATAGGTACGTTCTTTCTATTTTTCAATAGGTTATTCTTTGGCTTCATCACTTTTTTAAGTTCGATAGTGAAAATTAATTTCAATTCAATGGAATAGGTTCCATTCATTGAGATATTCATAAAAGGTGTATATATGCTTTTATGAATTCTTGCAATCCTCGCATATACTGATAGGAGTCACGATTTTCCAACTCTTTGGCCACTTCGAGGAAATTAGTAGACAAAGATTATAGTATGCGTGATTTCCCTTCAAGTAGAATTTTTTCTTTGTTTTTTTTTTTTTAACTAAAACCACTAAATTCTAAAACTACATATTTTATTTATATAAAATTGACCGAATTGTTTTTTTTTTTTTTGTTTTCAATAATTTGTTGACATTTCACCATTCACCTCAAAGGGCGTGTTCGAAAACTACAAAAACTAAGGGCGCATACAGACAACAGCCGTATTATCAGAAATGATCCATATACAATTATGGATCACCAAAACACATACATTACAACGAAAATAGAAAATAATGATCTGGATCTTGTGTTGTCGTTGTGATGCATGTTTTTTTTTGAACTATATGGATTTTTTCTGAAAATAATGTAAGATTATTTAACGGAATAAATAAATATATAACTATTATCATTTTCATGGAATTATCTATATGGATCATGAGCGATAGATACATTTATTTTGTTGGTGTTTTTCTTTGCACAACACAACAATGTTTCTTCGCCGCGCCGAATGTTTTCTCGCTGGCTTGGAAGATCCCTTAAAAGTAAAACCGCACTCGACTTCAGTGGAAGTACACCTCACGATGCGATGAACTGATGTTTCTTTAATCATATCCAATAGTGATCCAAGGAAATATTAATGCAATCCTTAAAGGTATCTTGCTCGGGTTGCTATAATGTTTATATAAGTAAATATGGAAAGGCTTATATTGCAAACGCCATGACTCCATTTTGCTACCATTTGCAATTCAAGTAAGACGTGTTATGTGATTGGAATAATTAATTTGTAATAATGCGGATGGGCGCACGCTTTTTTAGTTTTGGAAAAATGTGGGCATCTTTATTATTTGCATAAATAATAATGTGCATTGAAAACATAAGGCTCTTATATTAATTCACGTGCGGCAGGCTAAATCGAGTTATAAAATTCTTTGAGAAAGTCAATCGATTTTAGTGCTAATTATTTCACATAAGAGATTGGCCGAGCGGTAAGCGAGCTCTACAAGTATTACGAGGCATCCAGAGTTCGATACCTAGGCTTACCTACTTGATTTTTTTTTTATTTTTCTTCACACTCTATACTTTACTCCTTTAGCACTTCTTTCGAACTCTCTTAGAATGTTCTTCATAGCAACTGAATTTTCTTCTTTAAGGTGCTATAGGAGTTAAAAAGTTCTCCTTTTGAACTCTATGGAGTACTAAAGAGAGATTAAATGAGTGCAATAAACGAGTATAAATAGCTTCTATGGATAATTATTGGAGTAAAATTGTTAGTTGAGATGTTCATGGTTTTCAAGTGCACCAATGGGAAGTTACTAGTGTGGGTCGACCCCAGACTCATTTTTTTTGAATGTTTGTCTGGAGTGTTATGTTGTGGAGTCATGTGTCGCTGTCATTCCATATATTTTATGCGCAACACTGCAACACAAAACACGAGAAAAATATGGTTCAACGCATATGAAATACATTGTAGCGATAGCGACACACGACTCCACAACACAACACACGACACAGATGTGGACCAGGCTTTAGGCTTGCTCAAAACACAAAATTCGACCAAACCCATGCATTTCTGACAGAATGATCGCACTGGTCATTTTTCAATGTTTTTGGTATAACTTGTAAACTAAGCTGATTTTGAGAATGAATCTGAAAACACTTTTTGTAGGAAAAAAAAAACAACCTGAAAACAACAGAAAATCATTGGCCCTAAGTAATAAACGAATTTTGAGTCGAATTTATCCTAAATTCGAGTTTATTCCATAAAAAAAAATAATCTAACCTATATTCGACCCAAAATTCGTTTATTACTTAGGGCCATTGATTTTTATTGTTTTTTACTAAAATGCCCATAACTTTTGTTTGGCTTTCAATTCAAAATGTTCAAGTTCAAGTCTCCCATAGTTTGGGGAGACTTGATACTATTGAATCCTTTCAATTTTTTTAAAACATCGCTTTAAATATTTAGAACTTAGTGCTTTTTTTATGCAAAACTGGAAGCTAATAAATGTATCTTTATTTTAACATAGGAAAGGGGCTTCTAAAAAACCTCAATAAATAACCTATGATACAAAAACTGCAAAAGGGATCAAGTATCCCTCTTCTCCCCTATATGTATATTATATTATATATTTTCAGTAATCTGTAAGATTTTTTTAAATCCGTAGATGAATAAATAAATAAATATTTTATTACCAAAAATGATCCACATAGATTATCAAAAAACATGGATTCCAACGTTTCACGTCGTCGGTCTATGAGAGATTTACACCAACCCTGAAAGGTACAAACAAATTCAAGAAAGAATAGGAGAATCAAATAGAAATTTGTAAACCATCCAAATATTCTATGCTTCACGTTCTTAAGGCTCTCCCAAACCAATGCGGAACATTCGTTGCGGCGAAGAAACAGTCGTCAGTCAAAATTAATTCATATGTTTCTCCGCCGCGTTGGTGTGGGCACTCTCATATATCACATTGTAAATAAATTTTGACATGCGAATGTTTCTTCGCCGCAACGAATGTTGCATGTCAAAATTTATTTACATGGTGATATATGAGAGTGCCCACACCAACGCGGCGGAGAAACATATGAAATAATTTTGAGTGACGAATGTTTTTTCGCCGCAACGAATGATTCGCATTGGTTTAGGAGAGCCTTTAATCTAGAATAATAAATCTCAACAAAAACACTCTCACATAAGGTCGGGTAAGCACTTCATAAATCATTCATCCATACTTTATACTTTTTGAACACTGTCATGATATTTTCAAAATACCCGCCATTTTGGTGGTGAAATAATGCCAACTGTCTATGGGTGCAAAACTAACATGGTGAATTTGGCCCAGCTTTCTATGTGTGCGTGTTTTAGCTTGTAGGCAAACCGGATGACAGCCGAGGTTTGGCATCTTTATATCATGTGTTTATGGTCCATACTTTGTTTGATACGTTTGTGGACCGAAAACGAGCTCGCTTGCTTGAAGGGTAATTGAATTTGGGACATGACTTTGTATGGGTTTATATTAAGAAGTAATTACGTTACGTTCAGTACTGTTTGTTTTTATAATTTCTTTTTAGCGATTATTTCTACTTTTTTGTAATCATCAGAATTTTTTGTTTAATAATTAAGCCTCAACTACATAGACCTACATTTGTACAAAAGTACAAAAGTGAGAAATTAAAATGCTCGCTAAAGAAACATGCTTGCAAAAAAACATATGAAAATTGTTCTGACATATAAATTAAACCACCATGCACAATTCTCCATTGTTTTTTTGCAAGCAGGTGTCTTCAGAATAGATATTTATTTCTCACTTTTGTACTTTTGTACAAAAGTAGGCCTATGTAGTTAAGGCTTTGTCTATAGATTTCAGGTTATGAATTTTCTTTTCAAATTTCCTCGATGATTTTTCTATTCCGAAAAACATTTACAGAATTTGAAAAGTCCAGTTTCCGAGTAGGCACATTTTAATCAAGTGGATATGAACTTACGTGTGTCACTCTAAAAAATATTTGTTAGGAATTAATTTTCTATGCTCCAAAATCCGTTAGTGGTTCTGCAAATTATGAAGTTATTGGGAATCTCGTGCAGAAGTTTGAGAATTTGGAGCAGCACAAATAATAAGTTATTAGCAATTTGTTCCGCTGACACATGTGATCACATGTTCGCTTAGCTAAAAATTCCTCTATCTTGATAACTGAGGTGCTCCAAATTCCGTTAATGGTTCTGCGTAGAATGAAGTTATTGAGGAAACTCGTGAAGAAGTTTGAGAATTTGGAGCAGCACAAATAATAAGTTATTACCAATTTGTTCCACTGACACATGTGATCACATGTTCGCTTAGCTAAAAATGCCTCTATCTTGAAAACTGAGGTTCTCCAAATTCCGTTAATGGTTCTGGGTAGAATAAAGTTATGAGAATACGGTTATGGGAAAAACTGTAGGTGCTCCAAATTCCGTTTATGGTTTTGTGAAGAATGAAGAAGTTATTGGGAATCTCGTGCAGAAGTTTGAGAATTTGGAGCAGCACAAATATAACAAGTTATTATCCATTTGTTCGGGTGACACATATGTTATCACATGCTCAATTAGCTAAAATGCGTCTATCTTGAAAACTGAGGTGCTCCAAATTCTGTTATTGGTTCTGCAAATTATCAAATTGTTGAGGAAACTCATGAAAAAGTTTCAGAATTTGGATCAGCACAAATAAAAAGTTAGTAGCAATTTGTTCGGGTGACACATGTGATACCATGTTCGCTTACCTAAAATGCCTATATCTTGAAAACTGAGGTGCTCCAAATTCTATTATTGGTTCTGCAAATTATCAAATTGTTGAGGAAACTCATGAAAAAGTTTCAGAATTTGGAGCAGCACAAATAAAAAATTAGTTCCAATTTGTTCGGGTGACACATGTGATACCATGTTCGCTTACCTAAAATGCCTATATCTTGAAACCTGAGGTGCTCCAAATTCTGTTATTGGTTTTGAAAATTATGAAATTGTTGAGGAAACTCATGAAGAAGTTTCAGAATTTGGAGCAGCACAAATAAAAAGTTAGTACCAATTTGTTCGGGTGACACATGTGATCACATGTCCATAGAATTTCGGGAACCGTAGTTCTGTATTATGATGCGTGCTAGCATAAATCAGTTTCAATAACTTACTTATCAATCGTATTAGAAATATTCTACACAAATTTATAATAAGTGAATAACTTTAGAATTACAAATTACTAAAACAAACAGGCCTTATCTCTGTAACGTAACGTAAAGTAAATTTATCTGAAAACATACAAACATCTGTGACATGTCCCAATTCTAGTTTAGTGCCTCCTGTCAAATGTCAAGTAAACAAATTGTGAAGTTTTTATTAAATGCCAAAATAATTCCTGATTTGATTATGTGGTAAGTTTAATAGTTATGTTTTGTTTTTGGTTTTTCATTTAATGACTTTTATTTATTTATTTATTTATTTATTTATAAAAATTAACTTACTTACTTACTTTTGATGGCGCTCACATGGTGGGCTTTGGCCTCAACTAACAAGCCCCTCCAGCCAGCTCTGTCCCTAGCTAGCCGCTTCCAGTTGCGCACACCGAGTGCTTTGATGTCGTCATTCACTTGATTGCGCCACCTGTTACGGGTTCTTCCTCTGCTGCGTACCCCATCGGGGTTGGTTTCGAAGACTCGTCGGGCAGGTGCGTTGCTGTCCATACGCTCCACGTGCCCCAGCCATCTCAGCCGCTGTATTTTCAGCTTTTTGACCAGGTCAACGTCGCTGTATAGCCCGTATAGCTCGTCGTTGAATCTTCTCCTCCATACTCCTTCGATAGACACCGGACCGAAAATCACACGAAGAATCTTCCTCTCAAAGCACCCTAGCAGATTTTTATCCAAATCTTTCAGTGTCCATGCTTCTGACCCATAAAGCAGGACCGGGATGATTAGGGTTTTGTATAAAGTCTCCTTGGTTCTCTGAGAAAGGGCCTTACTACTTAAATGCCTTCTTGGACCGAAGAAACAGCGGTTGGCAAGAGTAATTCTTCGCTTGATCTCTGTACTGATGTCATTCTGCGATGTAATAGTGGAGCCCAGGTAGACAAAGTCCTTGACAACTTCGAAGTTATATCTGTCCATCGTGATATTTTGCCCGAGTCGACGATGTTGAGATTCCTCTCTCGATGACAGCATATACTTTGTCTTGTCCTCATTAACCGCCAATCCCATTCTAGCCGCCTCCAATTCAATGCTCGCAAATGCCCCTGCCACAGCTCGCTCCGTTCTGCCGACAATGTCTATGTCATCCGCATATGCAAGCAATTGAACGGACTTTTGATAGATTGTACCGCTGGTGTTGACATGTGCGTTGCGTACAATGGCTTCAAGAACGATGTTGAATAGGTTGCATGATAACGCGTCGCCTTGCCTCAATCCTTTCTCAACATCAAAGGCATCGGTGGTGTTCTTACCAATTTTGACGGAGCAGCGAGATTTCTCCATCGTCATCCTGTACAGGCGGACGAGTTTGGCAGGGATTCCGAGACTCGACATGGCTCTGTATAATTCGTGCCTTTTCACGCTATCATACGCGACTTTAAAATCGATAAAAAGGTGGTGTGTATCGATCTGGAATTCCCGGGATTTTTCTAAAATCTGTAGGAGTGTGAACATTTGATCGACGGTTGACTTGCCTGGCCCAAAACCGCACTGATAAGGGCCGATCAGATCGTTGACAAAAGGTTTTAAGCGGTCACACAGGATGGCCGACAAGATTTTATAAGCGACGTTTAGGAGACTAATTCCTCTGTAGTTGGTACATTTCAGAACATCTCCCTTTTTATGGATGGGGCACACTATACCGAGGTTCTATTCATCGGGCATACTTTCCTCCGACCAAATTTTGCAGATGAGCTGGTGTATGCTCCTAGCCAATTCATCTCCCGCTGATTTAAATAGTTCGGCTTGTAAGCCATCCGCACCAGCAGCCTTGTACGACTTAAGTTTGGATATCGCCAGCCGCACTTCGGTCGTGTATTTTGTGAAACGCTTAACAGGTATTTCAAAACTGTTAGCCATAAGTAAGGTGTTGTGTATAGCTGAAGGAGTCTTTCTTTGCCGTTTATGTTTCATAGCAAAGGCGACATCTTTGACATCTAGTTTGAAAAGAAAACTTGACAGTAAGTTTGAGTGCCATTTCGCAAAATCTATCTTCAATTGTAGGTAGGCCGGCTTCGGCGAGGATATTTTTAATAGGGCTTTCGGAAAAAGCTCCTATGCTTCTCCTTGCGGCTTGGTGAAAAGTGGATTTGATTATATTTTTTGTAGATTTAGGGCAGGAACCATAAATAGGTAGAGCATAATCAATCTTACTTAGTATTAAAGTTTTAGTCATATAACAAATTGTGTTGACATGTACATTGCTTTTTTTGAAGATAAATACTTAACAATATTAAGTCTTAATGCTAGCGATTTTTTTAGAGCTGTACAGTGTGGTTTCCTATTATATCTATTGTTAAAAATAAGACCTAGGATTTTTAAAATGACATTTTCAATAACAATATTATTAAGAGATAAATTTAAGTTTTGACAATTTTTTTTTACGGCAAACATGAACAGCCGAATCTATAAAGAAATTTTAAAGGCTTCTTAACTCTAAACTACCTCTAAACATCACTTAAGTGTGAAATCGATATCTATAATCAATTTCCACATTTAAGCAACGCAACGTCTTAACTTAAACGTCATCCACCGCGTTTAAGGTATACTTACAGCCAATTTAAATATATTTTGACACAGAACTGTTTTTTTTTTTTATTAAAAAAAATATTGCGTTCGTTCAGTAAGGAGATATTTTATGTATGCAATGTGCGTGCAGGCTGACTTGTTTGTTTTTTTAATGGAAATAATATTAAAAATAATCTGCATTCTTTTAAATAAAATAAATTGCTGAAATTCATTGGATTATGTTCCCACCATCAATGGAAAGGAAAGAGATTTGTGAACACACAACAACAACAAAAAATCCCAAAATGGAATCTTTATCTGGTTTCATTTCTTCTGTCTCCTGTGATTGACTATGCATACAGCATACCTGCATACATATACCCAGATACTTCTCTTTCTGTTTGATTATGTATGCGCTCTTTCGTGTATGCTTTTTTTTTTGTTGCAACCTGACAGAAATAGCCTGAGAGTAAAAAATGTACAAGAAATTTGTAGAAGATTTGTCAATTTTCTTGCGTTACGTTACATTACGCTTGTTTAGTTAAGTATGCATAGAATATTGATTATAGATACAAATTTAAGTAACGTCATTTAAAGGCAACTTTAATATTTAAGCAAGCTTAACTAAATAACTTCTAAAATGCATTTTAAGATAAACTTATAGATACGGCTGGAAGTGTTTTACATTTGTCTAAAGATAGTTTTGAACCAGACATGATGGACCATTCTGTTATCTCATTAAGTAAATTGGAAAAAATATTTTTTGTTTGATTAAGATCATTGTGTTTACATAAAATGTATACATCATCAGCATACACACAATGATCTAAATCTTTGTATTTAGAAATTAATATGCTAAGTTCATCAAAAGCGATGGAAAAAAGGATTACAGAGAGGGGAGATCCTTGCGGAATTCCATTGTCAAGGGATACGGTTTTTGAAAAAGTATTGCCAACTTTAACAAAATTTTCTATTGGAGAGGAAAGATTTTATGTATTTGAACATTTTGGGACCAAGTCCCCATTCGTTTATTTTTTTTAGCACAAGGTGAATACCTATGCGATCGAAAGCTTTTTCAAAATCGAGAGCTAGGATAGAAACATGGTTTCGTGGAGATAACGCGTTCGATATTACATAGTCCAAGTGGAGGAGAGCTTCTATACAACCTCTCTTAGGTTTGAAAGCTACATGTTTTAAACTTATTAGCTTTTTTGATTCAGTAAACCAAAGGATACGGTTGGCTATTATTTTTTCTAAAATTTTCGACAAGCATGGTAGCAAGGAAATCAGACTGTATCCATCAACTTTATCAATTTGCTCTAATTTGGTGATTTAAACGGCTCTGAGTCTGAATTAAAGTATATAAAGTATATAAAACTCAAAACTAAGGTTTAAAATACCTGACGCACATTAAGAGAGGGCCTTACTACTTAAATGCCTTCTTGGACCGAAGAAACAGCGGTTGGCAAGAGTAATTCTTCGCTTGATCTCTGCACTGATGTCATTCTGCGATGTAATAGTGGAGCCCAGGTAGACAAAGTCCTTGACAACTTCGAAGTTATATCTGTCCATCGTGATATTTTCCTCTCTCGATGACAGCATATACTTTGTCTTGTCCTCATTAACCGCCAATCCCATTCTAGCCGCCTCCGATTCAATGCTCGCAAATGCCCCTGCCACAGCTCGCTCCGTTCTGCCGACAATGTCTATGTCATCCGCATATGCAAGCAATTGAACGGACTTTTGATAGATTATACCGCTGGTGTTGACATGTGCGTTGCGTACAATGGCTTCAAGAACGATGTTGAATAGGTTGCATGATAACGCGTCGCCTTGCCTCAATCCTTTCTCAACATCAAAGGAATCGGTGGTGTTCTTACCAATTTTGACGGAGCAGCGAGATTTCTCCATCGTCATCCTGCACAGGCGGACGAGTTTGGCAGGGATGCCGAGACTCGACATGGCTCTGTATAATTCGTGCCTTTTCACGCTATCATACGCGACTTTAAAATCGATAAAAAGGTGGTGTGTATCGATCTGGAATTCCCGGGATTTTTCTAAAATCTGTCGGAGTGTGAACATTTGATCGACGGTTGACTTGCCTGGCCCAAAACCGCACTGATAAGGGCCGATCAGATCGTTGACAAAAGGTTTTAAGCGGTCACACAGGATGGCCGACAAGATTTTATAAGCGACGTTTAGGAGACTAATTCCTCTGTAGTTGGTACATTTCAGAACATCTCCCTTTTTATGGATGGGGCACACTATACCGAGGTTCTATTCATCGGGCATACTTTCCTCCGACCAAATTTTGCAGATGAGCTGGTGTATGCTCCTAGCCAATTCATCTCCCGCTGATTTAAATAGTTCGGCTTGTAAGCCATCCGCACCAGCAGCCTTGTACGACTTAAGTTTGGATATCGCCAGCCGCACTTCGGTCGTGTATTTTGTGAAACGCTTAACAGGTATTTCAAAACTGTTAGCCATAAGTAAGGTGTTGTGTATAGCTGAAGGAGTCTTTCTTTGCCGTTTATGTTTCATAGCAAAGGCGACATCTTTGTCGATTATCGAGCTAGTTTGAAAAGAAAACTTGACAGTAAGTTTGAGTGCCATTTCGCAAAATCTATCTTCAATTGTAGGTAGGCCGGCTTCGGCGAGGATATTTTTAATAGGGCTTGTGGAAAAAGCTCCTATGCTTCTCCTTGCGGCTTGGTGATAAGTGGATTTGATTATATTTTTTGTAGATTTAGGGCAGGAACCATAAATAGGTAGAGCATAATCAATCTTACTTAGTATTAAAGTTTTAGTCATATAACAAAGTGTGTTGACATGTACATTGCTTTTTTTGAAGATAAATACTTAACAATATTAAGTCTTAATGCTAGCGATTTTTTTAGAGCTGTACAGTGTGGTTTCCTATTATATCTATTGTTAAAAATAAGACCTAGGATTTTTAAATTGACATTTTCAATAACAATATTATTAAGAGATAAATTTAAGTTTTGACAATTTTTTTTACAAGTGTTTTACATTTGTCTAAAGATAGTTTTGAACCAGACATGATGGACCATTCTGTTATCTCATTAAGTAAATTGGAAAAAATATTTTTTGTTTGATTAAGATCATTGTGTTTACATAAAATGTATACATCATCAGCATACACACAATGATCTTAATTTTTGTATTTAGAAATTAATATGCTAAGTTCATCAAAAGCGATGGAAAAAAGGATTACAGAGAGGGGAGATCCTTGCGGAATTCCATTGTCAAGGGATACGGTTTTTGAAAAAGTATTGCCAACTTTAACAAAATTTTCTATTGGAGAGGAAAGATTTTATGTATTTGAACATTTTGGGACCAAGTCCCCATTCGTTTATTTTTTTTAGCACAAGGTGAATACCTATGCGATCGAAAGCTTTTTCGAAATCGAGAGCTAGGATAGAAACATGGTTTCGTGAAGATAACGCGTTCGATATAACATAGTCTAAGTGGAGGAGGGCTTCTATACAACCTCTCTTAGGTTTGAAAGCTACATGTTTTAAACTTATTAGCTTTTTTGATTCAGTAAACCAAAGGATACGGTTGGCTATTATTTTTTCTAAAATTTTCGACAAGCATGGTAGCAAGGAAATCAGACTGTATCCATCAACTTTATCAATTTGCTCTAATTTGGTGATTTAAACGGCTCTGAGTCTGAATTAAAGTATATAAAGTATATAAAACTCAAAACTAAGGTTTAAAATACCTGACGCACATTAAGAGAGGGCCTTACTACTTAAATGCCTTCTTGGACCGAAGAAACAGCGGTTGGCAAGAGTAATTCTTCGCTTGATCTCTGCACTGATGTCATTCTGCGATGTAATAGTGGAGCCCAGGTAGACAAAGTCCTTGACAACTTCGAAGTTATATCTGTCCATCGTGATATTTTGCCCGAGTCGACGATGTTGAGATTCCTCTCTCGATGACAGCATATACTTTGTCTTGTCCTCATTAACCGCCAATCCCATTCTAGCCGCCTCCGATTCAATGCTCGCAAATGCCCCTGCCACAGCTCGCTCCGTTCTGCCGACAATGTCTATGTCATCCGCATATGCAAGCAATTGAACGGACTTTTGATAGATTGTACCGCTGGTGTTGACATGTGCGTTGCGTACAATGGCTTCAAGAACGATGTTGAATAGGTTGCATGATAACGCGTCGCCTTGCCTCAATCCTTTCTCAACATCAAAGGAATCGGTGGTGTTCTTACCAATTTTGACGGAGCAGCGAGATTTCTCCATCGTCATCCTGCACAGGCGGACGAGTTTGGCAGGGATGCCGAGACTCGACATGGCTCTGTATAATTCGTGCCTTTTCACGCTATCATACGCGACTTTAAAATCGATAAAAAGGTGGTGTGTATCGATCTGGAATTCCCGGGATTTTTCTAAAATCTGTCGGAGTGTGAACATTTGATCGACGGTTGACTTGCCTGGCCCAAAACCGCACTGATAAGGGCCGATCAGATCGTTGACAAAAGGTTTTAAGCGGTCACACAGGATGGCCGACAAGATTTTATAAGCGACGTTTAGGAGACTAATTCCTCTGTAGTTGGTACATTTCAGAACATCTCCCTTTTTATGGATGGGGCACACTATACCGAGGTTCTATTCATCGGGCATACTTTCCTCCGACCAAATTTTGCAGATGAGCTGGTGTATGCTCCTAGCCAATTCATCTCCCGCTGATTTAAATAGTTCGGCTTGTAAGCCATCCGCACCAGCAGCCTTGTACGACTTAAGTTTGGATATCGCCAGCCGCACTTCGGTCGTGTATTTTGTGAAACGCTTAACAGGTATTTCAAAACTGTTAGCCATAAGTAAGGTGTTGTGTATAGCTGAAGGAGTCTTTCTTTGCCGTTTATGTTTCATAGCAAAGGCGACATCTTTGTCGATTATCGAGCTAGTTTGAAAAGAAAACTTGACAGTAAGTTTGAGTGCCATTTCGCAAAATCTATCTTCAATTGTAGGTAGGCCGGCTTCGGCGAGGATATTTTTAATAGGGCTTGTGGAAAAAGCTCCTATGCTTCTCCTTGCGGCTTGGTGATAAGTGGATTTGATTATATTTTTTGTAGATTTAGGGCAGGAACCATAAATAGGTAGAGCATAATCAATCTTACTTAGTATTAAAGTTTTAGTCATATAACAAAGTGTGTTGACATGTACATTGCTTTTTTTGAAGATAAATACTTAACAATATTAAGTCTTAATGCTAGCGATTTTTTTAGAGCTGTACAGTGTGGTTTCCTATTATATCTATTGTTAAAAATAAGACCTAGGATTTTTAAATTGACATTTTCAATAACAATATTATTAAGAGATAAATTTAAGTTTTGACAATTTTTTTTACAAGTGTTTTACATTTGTCTAAAGATAGTTTTGAACCAGACATGATGGACCATTCTGTTATCTCATTAAGTAAATTGGAAAAAATATTTTTTGTTTGATTAAGATCATTGTGTTTACATAAAATGTATACATCATCAGCATACACACAATGATCTTAATTTTTGTATTTAGAAATTAATATGCTAAGTTCATCAAAAGCGATGGAAAAAAGGATTACAGAGAGGGGAGATCCTTGCGGAATTCCATTGTCAAGGGATACGGTTTTTGAAAAAGTATTGCCAACTTTAACAAAATTTTCTATTGGAGAGGAAAGATTTTATGTATTTGAACATTTTGGGACCAAGTCCCCATTCGTTTATTTTTTTTAGCACAAGGTGAATACCTATGCGATCGAAAGCTTTTTCGAAATCGAGAGCTAGGATAGAAACATGGTTTCGTGAAGATAACGCGTTCGATATAACATAGTCTAAGTGGAGGAGGGCTTCTATACAACCTCTCTTAGGTTTGAAAGCTACATGTTTTAAACTTATTAGCTTTTTTGATTCAGTAAACCAAAGGATACGGTTGGCTATTATTTTTTCTAAAATTTTCGACAAGCATGGTAGCAAGGAAATCAGACTGTATCCATCAACTTTATCAATTTGCTCTAATTTGGTGATTTAAACGGCTCTGAGTCTGAATTAAAGTATATAAAGTATATAAAACTCAAAACTAAGGTTTAAAATACCTGACGTACATTAAGAGAGGGCCTTACTACTTAAATGCCTTCTTGGACCGAAGAAACAGCGGTTGGCAAGAGTAATTCTTCGCTTGATCTCTGCACTGATGTCATTCTGCGATGTAATAGTGGAGCCCAGGTAGACAAAGTCCTTGACAACTTCGAAGTTATATCTGTCCATCGTGATATTTTGCCCGAGTCGACGATGTTGAGATTCCTCTCTCGATGACAGCATATACTTTGTCTTGTCCTCATTAACCGCCAATCCCATTCTAGCCGCCTCCGATTCAATGCTCGCAAATGCCCCTGCCACAGCTCGCTCCGTTCTGCCGACAATGTCTATGTCATCCGCATATGCAAGCAATTGAACGGACTTTTGATAGATTGTACCGCTGGTGTTGACATGTGCGTTGCGTACAATGGCTTCAAGAACGATGTT
Organism: Melangyna quadrimaculata; assembly: GCA_949320155.1. NCBI lineage: Eukaryota > Metazoa > Arthropoda > Insecta > Diptera > Syrphidae > Melangyna > Melangyna quadrimaculata. The sequence continues at coordinate 228,850,161 of OX439483.1, read as the reverse complement.
GAATAGGTTGCATGATAACGCGTCGCCTTGCCTCAATCCTTTCTCAACATCAAAGGAATCGGTGGTGTTCTTACCAATTTTGACGGAGCAGCGAGATTTCTCCATCGTCATCCTGCACAGGCGGACGAGTTTGGCAGGGATGCCGAGACTCGACATGGCTCTGTATAATTCGTGCCTTTTCACGCTATCATACGCGACTTTAAAATCGATAAAAAGGTGGTGTGTATCGATCTGGAATTCCCGGGATTTTTCTAAAATCTGTCGGAGTGTGAACATTTGATCGACGGTTGACTTGCCTGGCCTAAAACCGCACTGGTAAGGGCCGATCAGATCGTTGACAAAAGGTTTTAAGCGGTCACACAGGATGGCCGACAAGATTTTATAAGCGACGTTTAGGAGACTAATTCCTCTGTAGTTGGTACATTTCAGAACATCTCCCTTTTTATGGATGGGGCACACTATACCGAGGTTCTATTCATCGGGCATACTTTCCTCCGACCAAATTTTGCAGATGAGCTGGTGTATGCTCCTAGCCAATTCATCTCCCGCTGATTTAAATAGTTCGGCTTGTAAGCCATCCGCACCAGCAGCCTTGTACGACTTAAGTTTGGATATCGCCAGCCGCACTTCGGTCGTGTATTTTGTGAAACGCTTAACAGGTATTTCAAAACTGTTAGCCATAAGTAAGGTGTTGTGTATAGCTGAAGGAGTCTTTCTTTGCCGTTTATGTTTCATAGCAAAGGCGACATCTTTGTCGATTATCGAGCTAGTTTGAAAAGAAAACTTGACAGTAAGTTTGAGTGCCATTTCGCAAAATCTATCTTCAATTGTAGGTAGGCCGGCTTCGGCGAGGATATTTTTAATAGGGCTTGTGGAAAAAGCTCCTATGCTTCTCGTTGCGGTTTGGTGAAAAGTGGATTTGATTATATTTTTTGTAGATTTAGAGCAGGAACCACAAATAGGTAGAGCATAATCAATCTTACTTAGTATTAAAGTTTTAGTCATATAACAAAGTGTGTTGACATGTACATTGCTTTTTTTGAAGATAAATACTTAACAATATTAAGTCTTAATGCTAGCGATTGTTTTAGAGCTGTACAGTGTGGTTTCCTATTATATCTATTGTTAAAAATAAGACCTAGGATTTTTAAATTGACATTTTCAATAACAATATTATTAAGAGATAAATTTAAGTTTTGACAATTTTTTTTTCGGCAAACATGAAGTGTTTTACATTTGTCTAAAGATAGTTTTGAACCAGACATGATTGACCATTCTGTTATCTCATTAAGTAAATTGGAAAAAATATTTTTTGTTTGATTAAGATCATTGTGTTTACATAAAATGTATACATCATCAGCATACACACAATGATCTAAATCTGTGTATTTAGAAATTAATATGCTAAGTTCATCAAAAGCGATGGAAAAAAGGATTACAGAGAGGGGAGATCCTTGCGGAATTCTATTGGAATTTATGCGGAATTTTCTATTGGAGAGGAAAGATTTTATGTATTTGAACATTTTGGGACCAAGTCCCCATTCGTTTATATTTTTTAGCACAAGGTGAATACCTATGCGATCGAAAGCTTTTTCGAAATCGAGAGCTAGGATAGAAACATGGTTTCGTGAAGATAACGCGTTCGATATAACATAGTCTAAGTGGAGGAGAGCTTCTATACAACCTCTCTTAGGTTTGAAAGCTACATGTTTTAAACTTATTAGCTTTTTTGATTCAGTAAACCAAAGGATACGGTTGGCTATTATTTTTTCTAAAATTTTCGACAAGCATGGTAGCAAGGAAATCGGACGGTATCCATCAACTTTATCAATTTGCTCTAATTTGGTGATTTAAGGTTAGACCGCACATAACAGCAGCGGAACTACACTTCACGAAGCGGCAAAACATTATTTGTATGAAATTGTATGAGCTATATCGCACTAAGCGGCAACTGAACTTCATACAATTTCATACAAATTATTTTGAATCGCAGTTCCGCTGCCGTGCAGTTCCGCCTAGTGCGGTCTAACCTTTAAACGGCTCTGAGTCTGAATTAAAGTATATAAAGTATATAAAACTCAAAACTAAGGTTTAAAATACCTGACGCACATTAAGAGAGGGCCTTACTACTTAAATGCCTTCTTGGACCGAAGAAACAGCGGTTGGCAAGAGTAATTCTTCGCTTGATCTCTGCACTGATGTCATTCTGCGATGTAATAGTGGAGCCCAGGTAGACAAAGTCCTTGACAACTTCGAAGTTATATCTGTCCATCGTGATATTTTGCCCGAGTCGACGATGTTGAGATTCCTCTCTCGATGACAGCATATACTTTGTCTTGTCCTCATTAACCGCCAATCCCATTCTAGCCGCCTCCGATTCAATGCTCGCAAATGCCCCTGCCACAGCTCGCTCCGTTCTGCCGACAATGTCTATGTCATCCGCATATGCAAGCAATTGAACGGACTTTTGATAGATTGTACCGCTGGTGTTGACATGTGCGTTGCGTACAATGGCTTCAAGAACGATGTTGAATAGGTTGCATGATAACGCGTCGCCTTGCCTCAATCCTTTCTCAACATCAAAGGAATCGGTGGTGTTCTTACCAATTTTGACGGAGCAGCGAGATTTCTCCATCGTCATCCTGCACAGGCGGACGAGTTTGGCAGGGATGCCGAGACTCGACATGGCTCTGTATAATTCGTGCCTTTTCACGCTATCATACGCGACTTTAAAATCGATAAAAAGGTGGTGTGTATCGATCTGGAATTCCCGGGATTTTTCTAAAATCTGTCGGAGTGTGAACATTTGATCGACGGTTGACTTGCCTGGCCTAAAACCGCACTGGTAAGGGCCGATCAGATCGTTGACAAAAGGTTTTAAGCGGTCACACAGGATGGCCGACAAGATTTTATAAGCGACGTTTAGGAGACTAATTCCTCTGTAGTTGGTACATTTCAGAACATCTCCCTTTTTATGGATGGGGCACACTATACCGAGGTTCTATTCATCGGGCATACTTTCCTCCGACCAAATTTTGCAGATGAGCTGGTGTATGCTCCTAGCCAATTCATCTCCCGCTGATTTAAATAGTTCGGCTTGTAAGCCATCCGCACCAGCAGCCTTGTACGACTTAAGTTTGGATATCGCCAGCCGCACTTCGGTCGTGTATTTTGTGAAACGCTTAACAGGTATTTCAAAACTGTTAGCCATAAGTAAGGTGTTGTGTATAGCTGAAGGAGTCTTTCTTTGCCGTTTATGTTTCATAGCAAAGGCGACATCTTTGTCGATTATCGAGCTAGTTTGAAAAGAAAACTTGACAGTAAGTTTGAGTGCCATTTCGCAAAATCTATCTTCAATTGTAGGTAGGCCGGCTTCGGCGAGGATATTTTTAATAGGGCTTGTGGAAAAAGCTCCTATGCTTCTCCTTGCGGTTTGGTGAAAAGTGGATTTGATTATATTTTTTGTAGATTTAGAGCAGGAACCACAAATAGGTAGAGCATAATCAATCTTACTTAGTATTAAAGTTTTAGTCATATAACAAAGTGTGTTGACATGTACATTGCTTTTTTTGAAGATAAATACTTAACAATATTAAGTCTTAATGCTAGCGATTGTTTTAGAGCTGTACAGTGTGGTTTCCTATTATATCTATTGTTAAAAATAAGACCTAGGATTTTTAAATTGACATTTTCAATAACAATATTATTAAGAGATAAATTTAAGTTTTGACAATTTTTTTTACGGCAAACATGAAGTGTTTTACATTTGTCTAAAGATAGTTTTGAACCAGACATGATGGACCATTCTGTTATCTCATTAAGTAAATTGGAAAAAATATTTTTTGTTTGATTAAGATCATTGTGTTTACATAAAATGTATACATCATCAGCATACACACAATGATCTTAATCTTTGTATTTAGAAATTAATATGCTAAGTTCATCAAAAGCGATGGAAAAAAGGATTACAGAGAGGGGAGATCCTTGCGGAATTCCATTGTCAAGGGATACGGTTTTTGAAAAAGTATTGCCAACTTTAACAAAATTTTCTATTGGAGAGGAAAGATTTTATGTATTTGAACATTTTGGGACCAAGTCCCCATTCGTTTATTTTTTTTAGCACAAGGTGAATACCTATGCGATCGAAAGCTTTTTCGAAATCGAGAGCTAGGATAGAAACATGGTTTCGTGAAGATAACGCGTTCGATATAACATAGTCTAAGTGGAGGAGAGCTTCTATACAACCTCTCTTAGGTTTGAAAGCTACATGTTTTAAACTTATTAGCTTTTTTGATTCAGTAAACCAAAGGATACGGTTGGCTATTATTTTTTCTAAAATTTTCGACAAGCATGGTAGCAAGGAAATCGGACGGTATCCATCAACTTTATCAATTTGCTCTAATTTGGTGATTTAAGGTTAGACCGCACATAACAGCAGCGGAACTACACTTCACGAAGCGGCAAAACATTATTTGTATGAAATTGTATGAGCTATATCGCACTAAGCGGCAACTGAACTTCATACAATTTCATACAAATTATTTTGAATCGCAGTTCCGCTGCCGTGCAGTTCCGCCTAGTGCGGTCTAACCTTTAAACGGCTCTGAGTCTGAATTAAAGTATATAAAGTATATAAAACTCAAAACTAAGGTTTAAAATACCTGACGCACATTAAGAGAGGGGCTTACTACTTAAATGCCTTCTTGGACCGAAGAAACAGCGGTTGGCAAGAGTAATTCTTCGCTTGATCTCTGCACTGATGTCATTCTGCGATGTAATAGTGGAGCCCAGGTAGACAAAGTCCTTGACAACTTCGAAGTTATATCTGTCCATCGTGATATTTTGCCCGAGTCGACGATGTTGAGATTCCTCTCTCGATGACAGCATATACTTTGTCTTGTCCTCATTAACCGCCAATCCCATTCTAGCCGCCTCCGATTCAATGCTCGCAAATGCCCCTGCCACAGCTCGCTCCGTTCTGCCGACAATGTCTATGTCATCCGCATATGCAAGCAATTGAACGGACTTTTGATAGATTGTACCGCTGGTGTTGACATGTGCGTTGCGTACAATGGCTTCGTTGACAAAAGGTTTTAAGCGGTCACACAGGATGGCCGACAAGATTTTATAAGCGACGTTTAGGAGACTAATTCCTATGTAGTTGGTACATTTCAGAACATCTCCCTTTTTATGGATGGGGCACACTATACCGAGGTTCTATTCATCGGGCATACTTTCCTCCGACCAAATTTTGCAGATGAGCTGGTGTATGCTCCTAGCCAATTCATCTCCCGCTGATTTAAATAGTTCGGCTTGTAAGCCATCCGCACCAGCAGCCTTGTACGACTTAAGTTTGGATATCGCCAGCCGCACTTCGGTCGTGTATTTTGTGAAACGCTTAACAGGTATTTCAAAACTGTTAGCCATAAGTAAGGTGTTGTGTATAGCTGAAGGAGTCTTTCTTTGCCGTTTATGTTTCATAGCAAAGGCGACATCTTTGTCGATTATCGAGCTAGTTTGAAAAGAAAACTTGACAGTAAGTTTGAGTGCCATTTCGCAAAATCTATCTTCAATTGTAGGTAGGCCGGCTTCGGCGAGGATATTTTTAATAGGGCTTGTGGAAAAAGCTCCTATGCTTCTCCTTGCGGTTTGGTGAAAAGTGGATTTGATTATATTTTTTGTAGATTTAGAGCAGGAACCACAAATAGGTAGAGCATAATCAATCTTACTTAGTATTAAAGTTTTAGTCATATAACAAAGTGTGTTGACATGTACATTGCTTTTTTTGAAGATAAATACTTAACAATATTAAGTCTTAATGCTAGCGATTGTTTTAGAGCTGTACAGTGTGGTTTCCTATTATATCTATTGTTAAAAATAAGACCTAGGATTTTTAAATTGACATTTTCAATAACAATATTATTAAGAGATAAATTTAAGTTTTGACAATTTTTTTTTCGGCAAACATGAAGTGTTTTACATTTGTCTAAAGATAGTTTTGAACCAGACATGATGGACCATTCTGTTATCTCATTAAGTAAATTGGAAAAAATATTTTTTGTTTGATTAAGATCATTGTGTTTACATAAAATGTATACATCATCAGCATACACACAATGATCTAAATCTTTGTATTTAGAAATTAATATGCTAAGTTCATCAAAAGCGATGGAAAAAAGGATTACAGAGAGGGGAGATCCTTGCGGAATTCTATTGGAATTTATGCGGAATTTTCTATTGGAGAGGAAAGATTTTATGTATTTGAACATTTTGGGACCAAGTCCCCATTCGTTTATTTTTTTTAGCACAAGGTGAATACCTATGCGATCGAAAGCTTTTTCGAAATCGAGAGCTAGGATAGAAACATGGTTTCGTGCAGATAACGCGTTCGATATCACATAGTCTAAGTGGAGGCGAGCTTCTATACAACCTCTCTTAGGTTTGAAAGCTACTTGTTTTAAACTTATTAGCTTTTTTGATTCAGTAAACCAAAGGATACGGTTGGCTATTATTTTTTCTAAAATTTTCGATAAGCATGGTAGCAAGGAAATCGGACGGTATCCATCAACTTTATCAATTTGCTCTAATTTGGTGATTTAAACGGCTCTGAGTCTGAATTAAAGTATATAAAGTATATAAAATTCAAAACTAAGGTTTAAAATACCTGACGCACATTAATTCAGACTCAGAACCGTTTAAATCTTCCGATTAGAACAAATATTTTAGAAGTTGCAGATTGGTTTATGTAGGTCTTATAAGAATTTCAAGAGAAAATCATACAAAATTCGCATAAGACCTACATAAACCAGGCTGTAACTTCTAAAATATTTGCTCTAATTTGGTGATTTAAACGGCTCTGAGTCTGAATTAAAGTGTATAAGTGCTGCCGTGAGCCATTCTTAATTCAATGAAAGACTTTCAAAAATGTTGTATAAAACCAATTTCACCATTCGACAATTTCATATTAGATGAAGAAATTAGTCCTATCTGTAGTTCTAGTAACTGAACAAAGTTGTTATGTTGGCAAAATAGTATTTTTGGCAAAGGTGGTGTGGAAATGCATGAATTGCAATTGCTTTCGAAACATTTCTTTAGCAAATGTATACAAAATCAGCCCTATCCTAATTTCCAAACAGATTCAAAAAAAGGTATTCTTAATTTGAATTTCACAGTAGCCAATATCCAAACCTTTTATGCTTTCGAAATCCGAAAATAAATTTATAAAAATCACCTAAGGATAAGTGGGATTTGATATGCTTTGTAAGTCGATACCTATTGCAAAACATAATTTCTTACATTTTAAAATGATTACAATTTCAATTGAATTTCAAATGTCAATTCCGTTTTTAATCCGATAGATAAAAAAACTCACTAATTCCGCAAGTATTGAAAAGGAAAAGTATTTCAAAACCCCCAGTTTAAAAACGAAAGGATTTTACAAACGATTGGAATTCAGACAAGGGGTGTATATTCATGTATCAAAATTGAAATATGTACTTAATTGATTCGTAGTACACAAAACAAATTGCAACTCATAACGAAAGGACTTAATGAAACTCAAATATTAATCGGACAATATACAGAAGCAGCACATGGGTAATGTACACACCGATATTTTTATAACTAAAAACATTAAATTAACTTAAAAAATACCATTTTAATAGATGCGATCGCGCATGTTCAACAGAAGAGCTCTACGACAATTATATGAAACTACACGATGCAGTTAAAACATTTTACTGTTCAAAATCTTTTTTGTATAATCAAATGGTAATAAATCATATTAAAAGAAAATATCTTTATACATAATGTAATTTATTCAATTCAATTTGAATGTTAATTTTAGTTGGAAAATTTTTGTATACCTACACCATCAGTTAAGCTTTTTAAATTTATATATATATTTTTGATTTATCTGAAGAATAAGTTAGTATTGTCAACACATAATTTAAGAAATGGAGGTGATTTCAGACTACTTTTTTTTACAACATGTAGGTCGCAGAACATATTGATTCATAAAGGTTTTAAATTATTCAATAACTTGCCATTTGTCTTAAGGTCAGAAAATAATGTTATTGTTTTTTAAAAGAAAATGATATTATATGTAAAAATGAATAATTTTGTATTCTTTTAATTAGTTTTAAGTTAAAATTTTTAATAAATAGTTCAAGCTACATATGTATGTAAATAAAGAATCAAACCAAATCAAACAAAAATGTATCTGAAGTTTTGTATAATACGCGCTGTACAATTATAGGAGTGTCATTTTGTATAGGTATTGTTACGGGTAACGCACGCATTAAGGTACCCTTCAAGAGTGGTGCTCCATCGAATGGCACACCATTAAGATCTTCATCGACTTTCTCGTCACTTTGTATGGAACTTCTTTGTGCTTTATGTATGGAACTTCTTCTTTTTTCTCTTCTTTTGGCTATAAAAATACAATAGCAATTCATTTTAAAGACTATTTTAATATAATGTAGTTATAAATTTCCGGAGGTAAACCTACAAATATTGCTTTGTTTCAACAGAAAATCCTTTTCATATATTGTCCATTTTTCGTTGCTCCGCTTAGAGTATGTTCAGTCGTCAGGCAAGCACCAAAGTAAACATACGTACTTCTTGGACAGTAGTACCTTGGGTCCGCATATCAAAGTACAAAGTTCAGTTGGCCAAGAGAAATCGTTGAAAAAAGTCTGGAATGAAAAAGATATTTAAGACTTCTGCTAATGTCTCTGAAAAATTCCAATTTTGCCGGTAGTTCTTGAATCAACTCAATTTGGAGTTTTAACGTAACATACATATTTCGCGAAACAAAATTTAAAATAATATACGAGTTCACCTTGAGTAAAATTCAATTAAAAAAAAAAATATATTTAAAGGGTTTTCGTATAGTTGGGAAGAGAAGAGGAATAAAAATATAAAAATAAAAATAGTTTTTAAGCGGCATTGACGGCCGCGAAATCAAGATTGTGAACCGTGTACTTCAAGGAAAATTTTAAAATTAAATATTTTCGATTTTGAACACAGTTGAATGAAATTATAAAACTCATTTAAAAACATTACAAACAAAATTTACTACCATGGTGCAAAAAAAATTATTTTCAGAGTTGATGATATGAGAAGTTATTATTGTACTATTTGTACTAGAATGGCAGCTTATTAGGCTTAACCATTCCTTATTCCGTCAATTTCATTGAATTTTTGAACAACAACAACAACTTAAAGGCGCTACCACCAGTTGTTTGGCTGGAGATATAGCTATTTCGTGCTTTGCCACTTTTGCACTCATCAGTCTCCTTTTTGTGGTGCTGAGATTTAATCCAATTTTATTTGAAAAACTTTTTATGCACACCAAAGTGGCAAATCATGAAATAGCTATATCTCCAGCCAAACAATTGGTGGTAGCTAATTTTTTCTTCGAAAAGGACAATGGGCAAATCTGGCCCAGCATCAATAAAAACGGCATTAATATCGTATATAGGAACATATTTATGCATTCATTATCCGTTAACCGTTTCTCCAAATTCGCTCTGTGTCAGAAGTTATTTAATCTTAATAATAATAATATTATAAATGTGAAAGTGTGTTTGTTCCACCTTATCTAAGAAAATACTGAAATGATTGGAATCAAAATATGTGGAACGAGAATTTGGATGTAGGAAATGAAGATGGGCTAATTATTTATTTTCAAAAATGTTTAAAAGTGCAACAAAAAAACAATTTAAATGCAAAAAATAGAGTTTTGATGAAAATGGTTAAACTATACGCAATAGTTTAGACTATGAAATGGACATTAGTTAATGTAGATCCTTTATCTTCTTGTGTTTTAAGACTCTTAACTCTTCTTTTGCGTCGTTGGTTTGCTTTGTTGTCAACAATTTCTTGGTGGGCGGCCTACTAAATTTAGTCCACCGAAGGTACTGTTGTCTAAGAAAAACAGATTAAAAAAGTTTGACATATTATGTATGTACATAAAACATTCAAAAAGTATGCGATATGTGTTCTTCAAGCAAAAAATATAAAATTAAATATTTTCAATACTCAAAAAAAGATAACGGAAGAATACAACTTTTTTTCACCATCCATATGGCAAATAATTGTATCCTCGACAATTTGGTAAATATTGACAATACCGAGTTTTGTTTAATTTGCCTTAACAAACATAATGCAATTTTTTCTCGAAGTACGCGCTTTACTTCTTTTCATAATTTAAATAATTTTTTTTCGGCACCTTTATGGTAAAAGGGTTTTATCCGCAAACTGAATTTATGCGTATTTTGAGTGAAAGAAAAATAGGCACTCAATTGACAACATTGTGTATCCGGAAGCCTTAAAAACACAAATTAATATATTATGTCTACCAGAAATATGTATGCGTATAAACATTTTGTTAATATACTGGTAGAACTTTGGGGGTTTTATTTGGCAGGGGTTTGTATCCCTACTAAAAATTTTTTTTTAAAAATCAGCGAAGCAACGCGAAATGATTGCGATGTAAATTTGTGGAGCAAGAGCTTGGAACATGGTAATAATAAAGTTTTGTTTCAACATCTAAAATAGTGCAGAAAAGCCGATGAAAATGTAAAAAATAAAAAGGATTTATTTAAATTGGTGAACCTATACTTAATAGGTTGGACTAACATATTGATATATGTATGTTAATGGAAATGCTTTATCGGTAAAACTTAGCACTTTTCAGTGACATTGGTAAAATTCTGAAATGTTTTGTTTTCATAATGCATTCAGGACTTTCTTCCAAAAGTGTTTGTATGACAACATTATACTGTGGCCCCCTTCTGGATATGAGAAGTTGTTTAGTGACAGCATTGTGTATCCGGAAGCTTTAAAATAAAAACAAATTAAAATATTATGCCTACTTTTATGCAAACATCAAAATAGTCTATTTTTGAAAACTTTTTCCGTGAGTGAACATCCAACTCTTTATTCATGTAGGATAAACTTTTTGTTAATATATTGGTAGAAAATGGGGTAGAATTTCTCTGGTCAAAACCTAGAAGTAAGTATCTTCATACTTTTTGTATTTAAAAAGGTTATACATACTTAAGAAAAAGGAAATACTTTTTTACCATTTGTATTTTAGTTAAATACTGACGATTCCGAGTTTTATTTAAGTTTGCCTAAAGAAGTGGAAGATAGCATTTTTTTAAAACACCTTATTACCGTTATTGATTTACGTTCTTTTTAATGTTTTAAATAACTAAGGAAATACTTTTTTGCACCACCCATATGGAAAATATTTTTTTCCGCAAATAGAATTCATGCGTATTTTGAGTGAAAGAGAAAAAGGAACTAAATTAGTGACAACATAAGGTATCTGGAAACTTTAAAATTAAAACAAATTGAATTATGCAAACATCAAAAAATTTCTATTTTTGAAAACTTGGTTCGTGAGACAACATGAAATACTTAATTTTGAAGGCATATATAAACGTTTTTTTAATAATATACTAGAAATTGCGGTTAGCCTTATTGAGCACAGTTTTGTATATCTATAGTCAAATTATCATTCTATAAACTATGCGAAGCAACGCGAGAACGGGACGGCTAGTTTGGAATAAAATGAGTTTTAGGGTCACAATTTCCTATTTCCTTAGTTTTTCATTAATATTTTGTGTATTTTTATTTTATTTAAACCCATGAAACCCATGAATTTTGTCAGATTTTTAAAATTATATTTAGGGATCGCAAGCATCATAAAAAAGGCTCTATCTATCAAGGCTCTCCCAACTAATGCGGAACATTCGTTGCGGCCAAGAAACATTCGCATGTCAAAATTTATTTACATGGTCATATATGTACATATGAGAGTGCCCACACCAACTCGGCGGAGAAACATATGAATTAGTTTTGACTGACGAATTTTTCGTCGCCGCAACGAATGTTTCTCATTGGTTTGGGAGAGCCTTCATTCTTTTTTAAAAAAGCGCAGTGAAATTTAAAATAGGTGACTGAGTTAAAAATCCTTTAATATCATAAAAAGCAAAACAAAAATGTTCTATTTTTTGTTTATATTTTTATTTGTATCTATTTAGAAATCAGTCAGTAATAATTGTACAACCATTTTCTTCGTAACTAAACTAGAAATAACCCAAAAACATTTTCAACCCGTAATAGTATATATAGTTTATATAAAGTCAAGTAAGTTGTGGGTTGTTTTGTCTAACTATTACGAATTGCAATTTAAATAATAAATGATAAATGACAAATGAGATACAAATTGTTATTTGTTTCTTGTTTTCCAGAGATGATTTTAACATCAAAATTATTGTTAAAAAACAATATTTGTATTTTTTACAAATTAAATACTCCAAAAAATGCCTTCTGCATAAAATTGATGCTTGCGACCCTTAAACATAATTTTAGACATATGAAAAAATGCAGGTAATGTCTCATGAGTTCAAAGAACTTTATTCCAAAAACGGCTTAAATCGAACTTAGAAAAAAGGGAATTGTGACTAATTTAATTCGAAAATTAAATAACTTCTGTCACACAGCGAATTTGGACAAACGGTTAACGGATAATTAATGCATAAATATGTACCTTATTGGTGCCACCGCTCCATACATCTTAGCCCATTGTCCTTTGGGTTAAATATTGACGATTTCGAGTTTTATTTAAGTTTGTTTTAAAACGTGGAAGATAGCATTTTTTTAAAAACACCTTATTCCCGTATTGATTTACGTCCTCTTTTAATAATTTAAATTCAATTCTTTGCACCCTCTATATGGCAGATAGTTTTTTTTCCGCAAATTGAATTCATGCGTATTTTGAGTGAAAGAAAAAAGCACTAAATTAGTGACAACATTGTGAATTGTGCAAACATCAAAAAAAAAAACTCGTTGACGACTTTTGGCTATTGTACCCGGACAAAGATTGGTTTCTGGAATGTGAAGACGCTATTTGACAATGGAAAAGAAGGTCCTCAGAATGCCAGATTCCTGCAACTAGAGAAGGAATTCATGCGGTATAGGATGGACATCTTAGGGATAAGTGAAGTTAGATGGCTGGGGTCGGGGAAGTTTAAGTCACCAACCCGTAACACTGTACTATTCTATTCCGGAAAAACACCTGGAAGCGCTCGGGAATCTGGCGTTGGATTGCTGCTTTCCAAAACAGCTCTCAAAAGCTTAATTTCCTGGGAGCCTTTAGGTGACAGGATCCTGAAAGCCAGGTTCCGGACTAGAGTACGTCGCGTCACCATCATACAGTGTTACGCCCCAACTTTGCTCTCTTCTGACGAGGAGAAGGAGGCATTTTATAACCGGCTGAGTGCTGCTTATGATAGCGTTCCACGAGGTGATATAATTATGGTGGTGGGAGACTTAAATGCCAAGGTTGGCAATGACAACACTGGGCTAAGGCATGTCATGGGAAAACATGGTGTTGGTAACCGAAACGACAATGGCGAACGATTTGTCGATTTCTGCAACGCCAACGGCCTTGTTATTGGAGGGACCATGTTCGAGCATAAGACGTGCCACAAAGTCAGTTGGGTGTCGACTGACAGACAAGCAATTTCCAACCAAATTGACCACTTCGCGATCAGCTGGCGTTTTAGAAGCAGTCTCCAGGACGTCCCTAACAGAAGAGGTGCTGACATGGGAATGGCCCGGGACCACCATCTGATGGTTGCTACCGTAAGATTGCGTACAGCTGCAGTTCGGAGATCCCAAGGAAACACTCGAATGCCCAAGTTTAATACAGATAGACTAAAGGATCCCGCAGTGCGCCAACAACTAGGGGACCACCTTTCACAAAGATTGAACGCAATCAGCAGCACGGAAACCACATCCATCGAAAATCATTGGTGTGCTGTGAAAAATGTGTTCATATCCGGTGCTGAAAGTATAGTCGGCCGGGCGCAAGGGAGAAATAGTGCTTGGCTTTCCGACGAAACTTGGGCAAGGATCGAAGAAAGGAAACACCTTAAAGCTCGCATCGCAGCTACCCCAGCAGCAGGGAGAAACGAGCTTGAGTCTACGTACCGCATGAAGATGAGGGAAGTTCACCGTAGTGTGCGACGTGATAAGCGTAACTGTATGTAGCGTAGGTGTGACAGTAGAACCGTCTACAGAAGTACCAAAGAGCTCACTGGTGTCCAGAGCTCTAAACAACACCTGGTTAAAGACACAAACGGATCCCTGCTAATTTCGAATGAGGACCAGCTCATAAGGTGGAGGGAACACTTTTCTGCGGTTTTAAACCGCGTTTTCGCCAGTGAAGTGAACCCTATTCCCACTGAGCTAACCGAAGTAACGAAGTTGACGAATACGCACCGTACCCCCCAGTAGAGAAGAAATTATCACCGCCATCAAAGCACTGAAAAACAACAAAGCGGTTGGACTTGACGGTATTCCTGCAGAGCTCTTAGGAGCAGCCCCAACGACATCGAGCGAGCTACTGCACCCACTTATTAAGAGAGCTTGGGAATCAGAGAGCTTTCCTGAAGAGTGGAAAAAAGGAATGATTGTCAAGCTCCCAAAGAAAGGAGATCTCACACAGTGCGAAAACTGGAAAGGAATATGCGTTCTGCCTGCAGTAGCCAAGATAATAGCAAGGATAGTTTTGGACCGAATTAAAGACCACCTCGAAGACACACTCGACGCCGAACAAGCAGGTTTCCGCACTGGATCTTCCTATGTGGATCACGTCAACACCTTGCGGATCATCATCGAACAGTGCGTTGAATATCGATCACCACTTCACCTGCTGTTCCTCGATTTTGAAAAGGCGTTCGACAGTGTCAATAGAGAATTTATTTGGCTTGCTTTGCGCAGGAGGGGCATCCCAGATAAATTGATTGCTATTATCAAGGCTACATATGATGGATCCAAGTGTCACAAAGGTAGGCTGTCAGAGGAGTTTGAAATCCAAAGTGGAGTTAGGCAAGGCTGTATACTGTCACCAATACTGTTCCTGTTGGTGATAAGTGACGTACTGCACGCAGCTTTGTCAAGTGGAATTGGAGGAATTCAGTGGACTCTGCAATCTCACCTCAAACATCTGGACTACGCGGACGACGTATGCATACTCTCTCATAGGATCATGGATCTCCATCAAATGACAACAAGGGTGGAGAGAGAAGCAGAAATCGTAGGGCTTAAGATCAACTCGGCAAAAACTAAAAGGATCAGCCTTGGTTGGACAACCAGTAGAGATGGTAGAGGATTTCCAATATCTTGGGAGTATTGTCTCTACGGGTGGCGGAACTGAACTGGACGTAAACAGCCGAATCAGAAAAGCAAAGGCTGCGTTCGGAATGCTGTCCAAAATATGGAGAAACAACTCTTTTAGCTTAAAGACCAAGTTACGACTGTTCCGCTCCAATGTTGAATCCGTTCTGTTTTACGGCTGCAGCACTTGGAAAGTCACTGACACTGTCACTAGAATGCTGCAAACCTTCGTTAATAGATGTCTACGAAACATCTTGAGGATTTTCTGGCCCAACCGTATCTCCAATGCCCAACTTCATGCGAGAACGGATCAGGAGCCCATAGACTCCATTATACGAAGAAGAAAGTGGCAGTGGAACCCGCTCACACAGGAGGAAAGACAAGTGGGCCGGCCTAGAAGTACATGGCGAAGAACGGTCGAACAGGAATCGGCACGACTGGGGAAAAGTTGGAGAGAGCTGAAATATATTTCAAGAAATCGTACACGATGGCGCGTAGGTGTAGTGGAGGCCCTATGTCCCGTAAGGGAAACATCACGGACGTAATAGGTCCGAGGACCTAAGTAAGTAAGTAAGTAAGCATCAAAAAGTCAATTTTTAAAAAAAACATGGTTTGTGAAAGAACAAGAAATACTTTATTTCGACGGAATATATAAAATTTTTGTTAATAGTACATAGTAAAAAATTGTGGTTACCCTTATTGAGCACAGTTTTATATACCTATAGTCACAAAATTATCATTCTTTAAAGCTATAAAATAAAAATTACTTACGCCTTTGTAATGAAACTGGCATTTGATACCTTAATAGTGCGGTTATGCAACAAATCACAAAACAAATGCAGTCTTGCGATTTTGTTGGAGCACAGAGCATCTAAGTTTGTGAATGAGTCGGCAATACACTCGCTGATTTCGTCTGCTGCTTCAGCATGTTCAATGCAAAATATCATGACATAACCTGTTTTGTATCTTTCGGGTGTTAGATAACGAATTAAATCTTAAGTCGATCACGATGCCTGGGGTAATTAGTGACTTAAATTAATAAATTCGGTCTCAAACATTTTTTATTCGAAAACACATACCAAACACTTACCAAGGGAAACCGCTGCCGTAGAGTTACCTTTTGCACTATGAACGGGAGAAAGGGATCACGTATCTTTCTCTCCAAGCCACAAATCAAAAAACGCTTTTCACTCTGCAGAGTTCCAACAAATACATGTTTCACAATCGAATTGCGTCTACATTGGTAATTGGTGTTTGATGACACAGATGATGTTGATTGCGATAGAGTGAACGATTATGATGATGAGGAAACTCTGTAGCACGACGAATGCGATGGACTTACTACAGCTACCTAATACCCCGACTCCACAGGCCATAAACGATGTCCATAATCCAATCTACAATCCCAATCCAATCCACAATCTGATTTGTATGGATATGTCACTGCTTGGACATGGATTTTTGCGATTCCATGGGATTGTTTTTAGACATGTTCCATAGTCCGGCCATCGTTCATGCTCTGTGGAGTCGGGTTGTAAGGTTGTTGTGACAGTTTTGCATTCAGTAAAGGTGTCACAGCAATCGTGATGTGCTGGAGCTCGGTGCGTTATCTGTCCAGCGTTGAGGACGTCCACGTTGAGGAACTACCTTCCAAATGACCAAAAACAGTCATTCTGGCTTTATCATCTTGTAGCTATCGCCACCCCTAGTGAGATTTAGCAAGAAAAGGCACAGTTCTTGCACAAAATAAGCAAAAACACAAAAACACTTTATTTAAATGACTATCAATGTTAAAGATAGACAAACAAGAGTTCATTAATTTTTTTGTATTATTATTTAATGTAAAACCGCGAATTGTTGCTAAAAACACGACAATAATATTGAGACGCAAGTACCGAGATAAAAGTCACCACAGCAAATTCACAAAAAAAAAAGAACTGTCAAACCAATCAAACAAAAAAAAAATATTAAATTGGGACAGAAAAGTGGGTTTACATGTGCTAGTAAAGACAGCTTTAAATACGTTACGTTACGAAACGTATATTTGTTTGTAAATTGTAATTGTTTATAGAGCTGTCATTTTTTTACATTTTATTAATTATTAACTAAACTATGATGCTCCAAATTCTAAAATAGGTTGCGCAAATTCAACAACACCATTCCCGATCGATTGACACCAAAAAAGTCCACTTTTGTTTCTATGTCTGCTAAGTATACGCCAAAACTTAAATTGTTAATAACTAATTAAATACGCTGACGTAAATTCTAAAAGTGGTTGCGCAAATTCGACCAAATGAGGACTGAATTCTGGGAAAAAAAATGAAATTCGTGACTTTCACCTGCTAGGTATATGGCGGTGAATATATTTTAGACATTATTGAATCATATGTAATTATATTTTAACAATTCAAATGTATATAATTCTTAAAAAGTATAAAATGTATTCTCTATTCTTTGCTCCCGTAATGTAATGTAACGTAACGTCAACATAAAAACTTCCATCCCATGTCCCAATTGTTTGACAGTTATCAGTTTTTATGAAATGTCAAAATAATGGGCGGCAGATTTAGATGCTCTAAAAAGTCAATAGATACAAATTTATAATTTTAAAATTTGTTTGCCTTGGATTGTAATTGTAATATAAGAAGCTATTTAAATATTTAAGAAGACCATATGGACTCTAAAATATGAAATATACTTTTTTTACAAAGAAAAAAAAAACTATTAAACGCATAATTGGACGTTGCGTGAGCCATGCAACCTAGTCGCGTGAACCCAATTTACGAGTTCATTTAAAGAATACGAGGCTGCTCCAAAGCATCAAAGTATGCCCCTGGGTCGTGCTCATAGTTTCTTGAAGGCAGTCATTGAAAAGAAATAATGCATTCTATTCCGTCGTTTCAACGGTGTTGTTTGCCTTTGTGCCCAAGCCAAACAGTGGAATACCGGCCAAGGTCGCTTGCCCAACAAAATCTGCTGAATTCCTTTTGGAGCTGTTGCGCAATGTCGAAGCCAACGCTGATAACAAGGGACTCGGCGTTGATCACATCCAAGTGAATCGCGCTCAATGTCTGCGTTGTCGTACATACCGTTACCGTGCAATTCTTACATGTAGTCACCCTGCTACGTGGAAATGATCCTCACAAATAGAAAGGTCGTCGCAAAAGCACTCAAGGACACGCCAGCCAAGAAGAGGCTCTCCAAAAAGAAGATTCAAAGGCAAAAGGAGAAGATGATGAAGAGCGAATAGATGTTATTGGTTTGTATTATAATTCAATAAAGCTTTTCACAGTCATACTTTTTTTATGGTTCATTATTTATAGTCAATATCATCATTATGGTTCATTTTACTTTAATACATAAATAAGTAGTCTCTATATAAGATTAATGGTAGGGCCAAAAGTGTTAAATATTAAATGAGACAAAACACTTTAAGGTTTGTTATTTCCATTATTTGCGCTTTGCGTTAAAATTTGAGTTGTTTTAGGTAGTTCTTTAACCAAAAAAAATTTCTTGATTTTTTTTGAAATAATTACCAGTTGCTGACTACATGATAAGCTTTGTTCAGCGACGTTGTTCCGAACAGTTTGGAACAGAAAAGTACAAGTTTTTGCTGTTCAATGACAAATTTTCTGTTCTAAACTGTTCTGATTTGCTGTTCAATGAGTCTGTTCCGAACAGTTTAGATAGACTGAGTTCGAAATTATTTGTACTTAAAATATATGAAACCAACATTATTTTTCAACTCATTATCTTAGTTTAAAAAAATGTATTGATTGATTTTTATTTTATGTTTGCCAATTCTTTGTTGCCTATTTACGTGTAGAATAAAATTAGTCTGAAGTCGATATCTTTTTACCTTCTCGAGATATTGGAACAAATGACATTTTACAGCTCCTTTTTGATATGCTGTATTAAGAAAACGGTTTATTGAAATTGGTAGAAAATCTTTTTAGCACGTTATGACAATATTATCTATAGAATAAAATTCATCCAAAATCGATATCTATATTCGTTGTTGAGATATGGTAAACGAAAAAAGTACCCCGAACGTAAGTACTTACACATATACAGACATCTTGCTAAAAACGACTAACGATATACAAATCGCACCAATTACAATAACTTACAATGGGAAGTTTATAATAAGCAAAAAAAAAAAAAAAATGATTTTATAGTCTTATAGCTACCTAAAACCGGTAACAAAAACTTTTTGTCGCCGGTTCTGCGTCTATCAATTTTCATAACTCATATCTATAATCAGAGATTCTAGGGTGTTAGGATGTGATGCATTTGAATTTTAAGCATTTGATGCACTTCTTTCAGTAGCGCTGCCACTACGTGCTTCCAGTTGAAGGTATTCGGTATTAGAATATAAGTTTTGGTTTCCTTTTACATCCAAGAATCACCAAAATAACAGTTTTATGGGTTATTCGTGTGACATTCGAAGAGTATAGACGTGTGTTAGATCGCTCGTAGTTTAAAGTTGAAAAACAATTAGTAATCTTTAATAAATGTATTCAGTTTTTTCTCCAGTGCATAAGCAAATGACTTAAAAGTGCGTGAGAGTTTGAAATTCTGGAATAAATAAATTAATTATGGAGTGCTTTAAATGCAAAAGTGCGATAAATGGAGAATCGGGAATACAATGTGCCGGTATATGCGGTAAAGTTTTCCACCCGAAAATTCAATGTAGTGGTCTAGACCGCTATAGCAGTGGTGTATTAGATTTAAATCCAATGTTGAGATTCATGTGTGAGGATTGTATTACATATACCCCGTTTACATAAGGTATCCGAGCGAGCTTCAAGCTCGCTTGGCCCCTTTGTATACCTGCGTTGACTTGTAATGAGCTTCAACCGACTCGATTCCACTTCAGGAGCGGAATCGAGTCGAAATTGTTGATAAAAAACCTGGGTCGAATAGTCGGTCTTGAGGATGTGTTCACCACACTATTTTTGCACATGCGCGAGTAAAATTATTTATTTGTGTTGATAGCTATGTGAAGTATGCACTAAAATTCATTTAATTTGAACTGTTTTTGTGTAAAATTAATATATTTTTGCCATTCAATTAAATGTAATCTCAACACCATATCAACTCAACTTCAAATGGGGGTCTCAACTCACGTGACGAAACACCTGGCTCGAAAATCCGACCCTAATCCAACTCGAGCTCTCGATTCTGTTTGTAAACGGGGTAATACATACACAATGTGGATTCAGCCGTTCGAGAAATTCAAGATACTGTTAACAAAAATGGAAGTTATTTAAAAGAATACAAAAGTGAATTTGAAGATTCGTTAAGAAAAATGAGCTGGAAATTAAAGATTTATTAGAGGCGATTGAGGCCAGATATGCTGATAGATTTAATGAAATGAAGAATGCTCAAGATGCATGTGAAAAGAGTGTGAAAGAAGTAGAAAAAATAAGTAAATGCAGTGAATGCTTTTTAGCCCAGTGATAAAATTTGTGAGGATGTAAGAAAAATGGAAAGTGAAAATATGATTTCAATACAAAGTGCTAAAGAAATAAAAGAAGACATGGTTAAAGAATTAAAGCTAATCAAAGATTCAGTTATAAGTGAAAAAAACAAAACAACACCAATCCAAACAAAGCAATCTACATACGCTGATAAAATCAAAGAAAAAAATAATGTTGTTATAATTAAGCCCAAAGAAAATCAAAACAATAATAAAACTAGGGAGGTGATTAAAAATACTATTGATCCAACAAATCTACAACTAAAAATAAGCAATGTGAAAGATATCCAAAATGGTGGTGAGTTAATTAAAGGAGATGAAAAGTCTATACAAAAAATACAAAATGAATTTAAAGAAAATCATAGAGGTGCGTCAAGCTGGGTACACCACAACGGAAATTGAAAAATCTAATGATGCAGGAATTAAGCGCTTTTTTGGGGCTAATCTAGGTCTCCAACCCCAAAGGAGCACTTAAATCCCTTCACCCCAAAACTTGTGGTGTACCCAGCTTGACGTCAAGCTGGGTACACCACACCTTCCCAGTCAAAATTTTAAAAAAGTAATGATGCCATAATTAGGCGCTTTTTGGGGGCTCTTGAGTTAGGGGAACTCCAAATTGGGGGCTCCTACCCTTACCCCTCAAACCTGTGGTGTACCCAGCTTGACGTCAAGCTGGGTACACCACAACGGAATTTCAAAAATCTAATGATGCAGGAATTAAGCGCTTTTTTGGGGCTAATTTAGGTCTCCAATATTAATTTTGGGGCTCCATGATTTGACCTTGAAATTTAATGTCAAAGTTGAAAAAGTGTGGAGACTTTCTACGCTCAGCCTTAAAAAAAAAAGATAAAATTGTAATAAGACGTAGAATAAGTTTATTTGAAAAATAACAAGTTTTGTTTTTCTACTCCCACAGGTTCGGTTTTAACAGGTCAAAAACCGATTTTGCTAAAGTCATTTCATATAAATCTCGCTCCACCACAGCCAAAATTCAAAAATCTAACGGTGGAGACATTTATAATTTTATTTTTAATTAAATGCGTTGGTTTATGTCTACACTTATTTGTGTTCAAATTGATGTTGAAATTAAGAAAGATGGCGCTGTATGTTATTCATTACTTAAACCAGCAGAAATCGAGGTTGAACAAACCCATTTTTATGACACAGGGATGTCTTCCATTATACATTTTAAGGTCGTATCCACATATCATCAAAATAAATTGTACCCTTTTAACACTAGACATTTTGTGTCGAATCCCCTTCAATTTTTTGTTAAATTTGAAGTTTGCGCCATTTTGTGTTTGTGGATTCTTATTTGAAAACAGCGTTTACAATTAGCAAAGTAAATAAATTCTTATTTGCAACCATTAAACATTTTTTATATAGAACACAGATCGCGATGGCAGCCAAAGAAAGTGTATTGTTTTTTTTTTAATTGTTTCACTTTAAAGGTTAGACCGCACACAACTGCAGCGGAACTACACTTCAGGACGTGGCAAAACATTGTTTGTATGAAATTGTATGAGCTATATCGCACTAAGCGGCAACTGAACTTCATAAAATTTCATACAAATTATTATGAATCGCAGTTCCGCTGCAGTGCAGTTCCGCCTAGTGCGGTCTAACCTTAAAGAAACAAGGTTTGCTCGTTCCTTGTGTGACTAAACAATAGTCAAATAAATTCTAAAAAAAATGATTAATTTCAACTTAATTTCTGTTTATCAAACGAATGCGTAAATCAAGAATGAACAAACTGAATTCAGGTAAATCCTTGATTAAGTGGTGCTAATCAAGCAAATTCGGCTGATTAGTGATATCTTCAATTAACTGCTCAAATCATGGATTCCTAGATTAACATTTTAGTGAACAAATGCATTCTATGATTATCAACTGGAATAATCCTTGATTAAAGATGATCAAGTGTGAACAAACTGGCCCTTAAGGCTCTCCCAAACCAATGTGAAACATTCGTTGCGGCGAAGAAACATGCGTCAGTCAAAATCAATTCATATGTTTCTCCGCCGCGTTGGTGTGGGCTCTCTCATATCACCATATGTAAATAAATTTTGACATGCGTTCAGCCAATAAACTCTACATGGAAACAAACAAAAATCTCTGGCAATTTTTGTTTCCTTGTGTGAAAGGTGCAAGGCAATTAAAGGAAAACGTCAAAAAAATCTCCAGCAACTGGTTTCCCTGTGTGAAAGGGGACTTTCTAATTTTGACAGTTCAAGATCCAAGAATAAGTTTTAATTCTCAGCACTTAAATGTTCTTAAATGTTGTCAGCACTGAGAAAAAAAAAAGATCCAGATCCCGATAAAAGATAATAAAACAATTACTTCAACTACTATCCCATTTTTGTTTTTTGTTTACATGTCAATTTGAAAACGTCAAAAATATTTGTGGGATCTGGATCGTTTTATTATCACAGGATGATCCATATGGATCTTGGTGGATAATAAAACGCGGCTATTAAGGTTAGACCGCACACAACTGCAGCGGAACTACACTTCACGACGCGGCAAAACAATAGGCGTGTTTTATTGCAAAAGCCATCGATAGTACAGTAGGATTCCACACGCTTATCTAATACAATATCGCTAATAGCTCTACAGCCGATAAGAAGCTAAAGTAGAATCCTACCGTGGATAGATTTTTGGTGCTTATTCGAGTCTCTATTCTATTTTAACTTCTTATCGGCTGTAGATCGACTAGCGATGTTGTATTGTAATGCATGTAAAATCCTACTGTACTACGGCGGAACACACTTCACGACGCGGCAAAACAATAGGCGTGTTTTATTGCAAAAGCCATCGATAGTACAGTAGGATTTCACACGCTTATCTAATACAATATCGCTAATAGCTCTACAGCCGATAAAAAGCTAAAGTAGAATCCTACCGTCCTATTCCTATCCTATTTTAACTTCTTATCGGCTGTAGATCGACTAGCGATGTTGTATTGTGCATGTTAAATCCTACTGTACTACGGATGGCTTTTGCAATAAAACACGGCTAATATTTGTATGAAATTGTATGAGCTATATCGCACTAAGCGGCAACTGAACTTCATAAAATTTTATAGAAATCAAGGTTAGGAACTGCACTGCAGCGGAACTGCGATTCACAAAAATTTGTATGAAATTTAATGAAGTTCGGTTGCCGCTAAGTGCGATATAGCTCATACAATTTCATACAAACAATGTTTTGCCGCGTCGTGAAGCGCAGTTCCGCTGTCGTTGAGTGCGGCCTTACCTTTAATAAATTATTGGATTGATATTTCTACACGAATGGCAAAGTTGCCAAAAATCCCGGATTTACACGAATGGCAAAGCTGCCAATATTTCTGCCAACAAAATGGCAAAATAATAGCAGAAATAATTTTTTAATGACATGCATTTACACGAGTTCAAATAATGGCAGATTTCAAAATACTGGCAACTTGCCATAAAAGAATGAGCAAGTTCATTGACTGCTTTCACACAAGGAAACTGAGTTCCTGGAAACTGGGAGTTTGTAGGCGAGAAGGGCAAGAAGTAAGGGGAATGAAAAAAATCTCCCCGGTCAACGATTGAGAAGATTTTTATCACATTCCTTCTCACACTGTCCGTAATGTGCGTTCAGCCAATAGACCTTATATGGACAGAACAGAAATCTCCGGCAATTCAGTTTCCTTATGTGGATTTACATGTGTCTGCATTTGGTTTCTGCACAAAAAAAAGGATGCCAAATACAAAATGTATATTTATTAGATAGAGAGAAAAGATCAAAATGCAGAAGAACTTCGTTTCTGCATTATAGGAAAGTCTTTCTGCATTATAGGAAAGTCTTTCTGCATTATAGGAAAGTGCCATAATGCAGAAATGAAGATGGCTCTCTTTCACTCGCTCGGATTTTTTGTATACATCTGTCCTACTCTACTTTTCTGCATAATGCAGACGCAGATACATGTAAATCCACCATAAAGGAAAACGTCAAAAAAATCTCCAGCAACTGGTTTCCCTGTGTGAAAGGGGACATTCTGTTTCTAGAATGGCATATTTTGGAAAATGGCGTCAGTAAATTGTTTACACATAGCCATATTAATGGCATCATTTTATGCCAAATTCTCTCTGCCATTTTTTTTTGTTGGCAAAAATGTTGCCAGTATTTAGAGCGCTTACACGATGAAAAGAAAATAGCTATAATTTGACAGATATAATGGCATTTTGCCATTCGTATGAATCCGGCATAATAAGCACTGATCTCTAGCTTTGAGTATATATAATAATACATGCAACGTCGGAAACTTTGCGACGTCGTAAAATCGTAAAGTTTTCGACACACGTTTTATGAACGCCCCTTTATCTAATTGCATTATGATGCAGTGAACAAATTTGGCGGCCTTAATTTATTTTGTTTAAGCGTTTGAAAAAAATAATTAAAAATGCTCTGTGTTACTGAAATATTTGTTGTTGTCAAATTTTGATACATAAAATGTCATAATAAATTCATAAAAAGTTTTCAACGTTTACTATACTTTCATTTACGACGTTTACAACACAAATTCTTATCGGAAATTTTACGGTTTATCGTAAAAAAATTTCATACAAATTGTGACAGTTCGTTAACGACGTCGTAAACTTTTCGATGTTACAACGTTTACGATGGTTTTCCGACGTTGCATGAATACCCGTATTGTGACAGTTCGTTTACGACGTCGTAAACTTTTCGACGTTTACGATGGTTTTCTGACGTTGCATGAATACCCCTAATATGGAGTGCTCGTTCCTATCCCTAATGCATTGTAGTACTTGAGCCTGTGATAGGGGGCATGATTTCAATACAGAGAGGGTAGTTTGACAGCTGCAGCTATGACAGTGTTGTTGTAAAAACCCTCTCTATATTGAAAATTGAATAACTAATTTTATTTGGTTTTTCGAATTCTAAACGATTACAAATCATTTTGTAAAGATCGATTTGTTTTTCGTACCTGTATTATTAAAGTACATATAAAGAAGTTAGGAGTTATTTAAGAATAACGATAATATATGAATACTTTCAGCCCTAATCTGCTTTACAATTCGATCGAAACTTTTGCGTCATATGAGTGATTAATTCAATTTTTTTTAAACAGTATTTACTTTTGAAGTCTTATCACAATCATGTTGTTTAAATTGCATTTTGTTAGCAATTTATACGCATTTTCGATAGCAGAATACAAGCTTTTACGAGAACGTTTAGCAGAATACGTTCTTTTTTTGTTAGATATATATGTACCTATCTTTATCGCTGGGACTTAGTTTATCAGCATTTTCTTCGAGGTTTTTGGGATATTTTTCCAATAGATCTTTAACTCCGGGCAACAAGATTTCATCTTAAACTCTGCTTTCTAAACACTGCATCATGCGTTCCATGAATGGTAGGACAGGATTCTCAGCATGTTCAGCACCCTAAAACAACAGTAAAATATACTTAGATTTTATAAAATGTTCAATCAAAATATATACATTTATAATAACTAAGAACAAATAAATACATAAATACAAATTTAGTAGATAAGAAACATATCGAAACGGACTTTTGTATCTTTGAGAATTTCAAGATTATAAAGTATTTTTAGAGAAGGGAATTTTTTCTCTTAAACTCAGGTATCAGTCTATGGAACATAAATGCATTACATTTATATAATATGTGGTCCAGAGTTTCCTCAGATCAGCATATTGTACAATGTACTATTTTCTATCAGATAGTGCAGATGAAATTTGTATCTGTAAATCATATCTTTTAGCAACCGCATACAATTATGTGTTATTTAAATAATTAACTCGTTAGTAACAAATACCAAATTTGTGTTTACTCTATTCTAATCTATGAATAGTTTTGTGTAAGCAACTGTACCAGGTGCTAATTTCAAGGCTTATTATCAAATAATTGTTCACGTTTTTTTCTTTTGAACATGGTCTAGTCATGAAATGGCATAATAATCTATTAGCGCAACCTTAACCTTAAATAGCTCACCTCTTCCAAACCGAGTCCTGAAAATAATTTGGCCACGTCAGTCTTGAAAAGGCCAGCCTGCAAAGTTGTTGAAGCTTCGTTTATTCCCTGTATGAAGAATACAATAAACCATAAAATTAATTTAAAAACATCAAAATTAATTTGTGATTACCTTAAGAGCTTCTGATATATTATCAGAGTATTTTCTAACTTCTTCATCGTTAGATGTGCTTTCTCCTTGAATAGCAATAACTGTTGCTTCGGCGATTTTTTTAAATCCGGCTAGCATTTGTTCGTTGAGTTGCTCTTCTCTTGCTTTGGGTTGGCTAATAAGAGTACTCATTCGCTCAATTAACAATGTAGCTTGTTCCTTTAAAAAAAAAATCAAATACAAACGATAATGAGAAAAAGCATGGTATAAAAAAAGCAAATTTCATGTTTCCAGACAGAAGATAAACAAAGTACAAAAAAGAAGTGAAAGATAACATGAAAAATGCATTTTGGTCATCATTTTCAGCGGTTGTACTATCTGCTTTTGATGATTTTGTTGTTGGATCTGTCTTTTCAAAGTCTTTTAATGCATCTACAAATTATATGTTTTATTACATAAAAATAAGAAAAAGTTATAAAAGAATTTCTACATATCGAAATTTGAAAATGATCTTACCGTCCAAAAGTTCGTTGAGATACTGTCGTCTTTGGCCGGAGCAGTATTCTTATCGTTGGAAGACACACTACTAACTACAAGTGTACAGATAGATTTTGAGTGTTGTGATGGAAAAGGATAACCAATAACAAGAATTTTGTGGAAACTTAGAACATTTTCTTTGACAATTTGGTTATCCTTATCACTTAAGGATTTTTCTTAATTAAATACAATGGAAATTAAATTGGTTTTAAGTCAATACAAAACTTTCAGATATTTTTTAACCATTTTCAGCTGTTTTTCTAATATCACAGTTTAAATATTTAATTTATAAATATTTTTGTCGATATAAAATCGACATCAAGTTGATGTTTTCCTTATGGACATCTATAGGAATTTTGCCAACAGATTGTGTAACATCTGTGTGAATTAGTACTTTTCGGGCTCTGCAAATTGTAGTTATATCTGAGGGGACTGTCGAACACCTAAAATTTCATCCAATTATCTATAGAAATTGGACTTGTCAGATTGTGATAGGTTCTTCTTACCAATTTCATTGTGTACGGGCATTATAGATAGCAAAGCTGTCTGTGGAGTGATTGCTTGTTCAAGGTCCTTGAGATATATTATTACATTGCTAGTGGAGGACAGTTCTTGCTGCATGTCTATTAAATAACTTAAATCCGGTTCCAAGACTGGCTCATTGTGACTTATCTACTTTAGCCAGTCCGTCAAAGAATTCATGAACTTTATAGAAGTTTATAAATTCACCTCTGTATTAAAATCGGAAAGTCTAACCTTGCAAAGTATCGTGCTTTCCTTCTCGCACTCGTAACAGTCAGTTGGCCAGCTCCAGTTCCTCTTGTGTCACAAATGAAACGAGACTGGAAAGTGACCAGCACCCCATGTTTAATACCAGGTCCATAAACTCGAATCTTAGACAAATTTATATTCAAAAACTAGAATCATAAGATAAATACGATAAATCGCACCTTGCTAGCATCTGGAGCTCCAGCAAGCTTTTATCCAAACGGTGATCCAGGAACTTGTTGTCCACCATACTTAATGGTACGTAAATGTCTTCCAGGCTCCTGAGTCTTCATATTTAATGTAAACATGCGTTGCATCACCCCGATCATATAGCTCACAGTAGGCAACTTTTCGTGGACCAGCACAATGAGCAGTCAATTCTCCAGAACCAGCTCGCCTACTATGTATCCATGATTTAAAATCTTTTCCTACAACTCCATGACCAAGACCTTCACCCAGATGCTATGACCTTGGAAGCATCCATGGAAGAGCCAACTGCTACAGTAAGAAGGCAGCCCTTCACAAGTCTTCCATTCCACTTGACCGATAGGGTCAACGAACCGGAGGAAGATTTTTGTGGAGTATACGAGGCCAACCAGATGTTTTCATTGGGTCTTGGTTGGGCCAGTCTTACCGGAACAGATGTGTTTTATCTTGGTTGAAATTTATTCCTTATTCGCGTCTGCAGCAATCTCAATAGCAGGAATATCATTTTTTTACATGCCCAATGTGGTGTGTGATATAGGTACTGAAGGACCGCTCAGTTCTTCATTTATTTGTGGTCGAGATTCCAAAGAGCTAAGACCATCTTTTTTCTCGCAGGCTCCTATCTGTGCAACTCCATTGCCTCATAAATTTATTCTTGAAATATGTAAGTGTGAAAGTTCAGGTAGATTTTCCACAAGCATTTCAAGTATCTGAAAAAAAATACTATAATTTTTTGTCCTTGAATGTAAAAAAAAGACCGCTTACCTGATCTGAAAGGTCATATGTTCCATGACCATTTACCGATCCACTTATCGATTTATCAAGTGTCCTTGATTTTTGTATCCTAAAAATAGCATGCAATTGAAGTATTTACTAATATCTATTAAATTTTAACTGGTTTTGTGTGAAATGAATATATTCAAAGCCATTCCTTTAACTGTAATATCATCACTATATCAACTCAACTTTAAATGGGATATGGGAATCTACTAGGACTCACGTGAAGAAAAACTTGGGACTAAAATCCGACCCTAATCCAACTTGAGCTTTTATATACTGCTTGTAAACGGGGTAATAGAGATCAGTGGCTGCGTCCGGATAAGTAACCAAATGTATCTAGATTTGTTCGTGTTGTTGTAATGCCTAAAGTGGGGTACACATTTATCAGATCTGTTTGACAAACCCGTTTGTCGTCAAAGATCAGACAGTATCAAAAAAATTTGTGAACAAAGAACGTGTTTGTCAAACAGAGAGTACACATTATCAAACATGAATAGATTTGTCATACAGGTTTGATAATGTATACCCCGCTTAAAGCGGGGAACACATCATCAAACCTGTTCGACGTCAAACTTGCACAAAATGTTTCGGGTACACATTTATCAGTTGTGTTGGCTGTCAAACAAGAGTTAAACTAAATGTCAAATCCATATACGCGTTGATATTAAAATAAACAAATTAAAATACAAATACAAAATATTTACATATACCTAATTAATAAAAGATTACCGGCTGTTATAAACATTAAAAAATGGATGAAGATAAAAAAGCTTGTGCTAAAATTATTTTGTTAGCTAAAAAAGGAAATTAATAGAAAAAAGTGGGTGAAAGAGTGGAAAACACCCACTTAAATTTAATTAAAGAAATCAGGAATTGTTAACTGTATTTTCAATGAAGTTTGATGGTTTGATGAATGACTTCGGTACACATTATCGAACAAACACACCAACAAACCGCTGACTGTCGAACATTATCAAAAAATTTTGTGAACAACAGATTTGTTTGTCAAACCATCAAACAGAGAGTACACATTATCAAACGTGAACAGATTTGTCATACAGGTTTGATAATGTGTACCCCGCTTAAAGCGGGGTACACATTTATCAGATCTGTTTAACAAACGCGTTTGACGTCAAACATCACACAGTATCAACAAAATTTGTGAACAAAGAACGTGTTTGTCAAACAGAGAGTACACGTTATCAAACCTGAACAGGTTTGTCATACAGGTTTGATAATGTGTACCCCGCTTTAGGAAAAACCAGCTGACGAACCAAACAGCTGATGTCAAAAAAAAATCTAAAGCTATCCCAAAAATGTTCGGATTTGTTTGGATTATACTAACAGCTGACATCTCATTAGAGTAGTCCCCTTTCACACAGGGAAACCAGTTGCTGGAGATTTTTTTGACGTTCTCCTTTAATTGCCTTGTAGCTTTCACACAAGGTAACTGAATTGCCGGAGATTTCTGTTTTGTCCATATACAGCCTTATTTATTAACTCGGTTTAGCGGCAGTGTAAAGTTACTCCGACTTTACAACGCCTCTAAACCTGGAAAGCTTATTTAAAAAAAAATATACCATGAATAGAGGCAAAGTAAGCTAAAACTGGTTTATAGGAGGTTTTAAGCCGGAGTAAAGCCGTTTTAGTATCTAAATGTCATTTTGACATGACATCGTCTGAAATGAAAGAGAAGTGCAAACAATTTTTTTCCTGTTTTTTTTACTACGAAAGAATGGATATTTATTTTATATTAATACATCATTTAAATTCTTTAAACGGTTTAACTAACATTACTGGAAGAAGGAGAAGGCCAAAACAGTACAAAACTGCTTTAGATCCCATGAAACTGAGGGATTATTAGTTTTCGGAGAAATATCTACATTATGAACATAAACCAAAATATTTATTTTTGTCTGTATTATTCTGGAAATTATATTATGTACATATATTTACAAATTTATGTATCTTTTTTCAACTATCCCAGTTTTTCAGAATGTTTTCTTTTATTTGTATTATGTATAAGTAAATTTTTTTTACCAAAATATGTCTACAATTAACTCTACCAATAACTTAACAACTAAAACGAATAATAGTGGAAATCAGCTGTGGTTTGTTTACGTTTATAATAACCAGAGTTTTAGATTGATGACTTTTTTGATAGAATATTTGACATAAGGCAGGCGTAACTAAAACGGCTGACAAAATATTTTATAAATATGGATTAGTTTGACGTGGCGTAAACCCGGTGTAAGTGCTTAGACTTGGTTTAACTATTCCGAGGTTGAACCGAGTATTAGTGAAATCTAATAAATACGGCTGATAAAGTCTATTGGCTGAACGCACATTACGGACAGGTGAGAAGGAATGTGCTAAAAATCTCCTCAATTGTTGACCGGGGAGATTTTTTTTCATTCCCCTTACTTCTTGCCCTTCTCGTCAAAAACAAGAGTTGCAACGTCAAAGTTAAAAAAGTTGCTTTTTATTTAAGAACGATCAAAGTTACAAAATTGGGAAGGAGTTGAAAAAAATCGAAAAAATTAGAAATAATAAACAAAAGACAAAATTTGTAATCTATTGGTAAATAATTCACTACCAAAAATGCATGGCTCTTTCAAATTAAATCACTATCAACTTCATTTTTGCATGAAATCGTATCGTAATATAAAACATTTGTAACTTGTTTTTGCTATTTTTGTTAATATGTTTATGACCCACAAATGTCATTATTAAAAAAATTGACCCAATCGAAAGAATAAAATTCCGATGAAATCTGCCATTATTACAAAAAATTTTATGTTTTTTTTTAGCTCAGACATATCAGAGCACAAAAAGTGTGTTTCTTTTTAACATCTGAGCTAGCTCAGATCTTGATCGATTAACTCAGAATAAAATGACCGAGCAAATCGAGCGAAATGCTGAAGGAACCCAACTTCACTTATTTTTTTAGTGATTTGACAGACGAAAGAAATACATAAAATTAAAAATGGATTCCCAGGACAGTCGCCCGTCTACTTTAAGTAAACAAAAGTGTATTTTAGTAAAATACCTATGAAATGACAGTTCAGTGCTCAAGTGTGTTTCATAAATAAATCTGAGGGCACTGATCATAATCTGCTCAGAGCTCTGCTCTGATCGCTCAGCCTCCGCTCAGAGCTGTTTTTAGAGCCAAAAAAGAAAAACGCCAAATTTTTATTGATCTGGGTATTGATCGTTTGTATGCTCTTCAATATCATTGTTCTCATGTTAAATACAACAACAATTTCGGAATTGTCAAAATTGTTGTTGTATTTTACATGGAAATTATTTTTTAGCAGATATGGAAGCGGGGATAAAGGCACAAAAAAACACGGCTAATGTCAGGATGTTTTTTTAAAGGCCTTCCACACTAGCCCACTGTGTATTAATACATGTCAAAAAAGTGGGAAACAAATCATGTAGAATAGTGTGGAAACAAAATTTGATAGC
The DNA here is from genome assembly GCA_949320155.1 of Melangyna quadrimaculata. NCBI lineage: Eukaryota > Metazoa > Arthropoda > Insecta > Diptera > Syrphidae > Melangyna > Melangyna quadrimaculata. Next base: position 228,817,591 of record OX439483.1, on the reverse strand, counting down.
CCAGCCTAAACCCGACATTCTATCCCACACGATTTGACATGTGTCACCACATCTATCACACTTTTTTTTTAGGTTAAGGTAATGTATCAATACAAGCAAGTGTGGAAACAAAATATGAAAAGTCATTTCTTTCCCACAAATTTGGCAGTCGCGTGGAATTCTTTCCCACTTTCATGTATTAATACACAGTGGGCTAGTGTGGAAGAGCTATTAGCAGCATAAAGTTATTTGTCGATGTTTGAGTTGTATTGTGCAATTTAAGGTAAACCAAATAAAAAAGAAATTTGTGATTTTCGACTTAATTCTCGCGAATTTAAAAGAGAATTTATTAATTGTCAATACGTGTGGTTGCAATTTTTCATCAATTTTTTGTCGACAGATAATATCATCAATAATTATTGTCAATGAAAATTGATCGTGTGTAGGGCCCTGAGTATATATAATATGAAGTGCTCGTTTACATTCCAAAAACGTAGCCATCATAGGGGGCGCGGTAATCTATGTTGTTATTCAATTTTCAATATAGAGAGGGTTTTTACAACAACACTGTCATAGCTGCAGCTGTCAAACTACCCTCTCTATATTGAAATCATGCCCCCTATCACAGGCTCAAGTACTACAATGCATTAGGGATAGGAACGAGCACTCCATATTAGGGGTATTCATGCAACGTCAGAAAACCATCGTAAACGTTGTAAACGTTGAAAAGTTTACGACGTCTTAAACGAACTGTCACAATACGGGTATTCATGCAACGTCGGAAAACCATCGTAAACGTTGTAACATCGAAAAGTTTACGACGTCGTTAACGAACTGTCACAATTTGTATGAAATTTTTTTATGATAAATCGTAAAATTTCCGATACGAATTTGTGTTGTAAACGTCGTAAATGAAAGTATAGTAAACGTTGAAAACTTTTTATGAATTTATTATGACTTTTTATGTATCAAAATTTGACAACAACAAATATTTCAGTAACACAGAGCATTTTTAATTATTTTTTTCAAACGCTTAAACAAAATAAATTAAGGCCGCCAAATTTGTTCACTGCATCATAATGCAATTAGATAAAGGGGCGTTCATAAAACGTGTGTCGGAAACTTTACGATTTTACGACGTCGCAAAGTTTCCGACGTTGCATGAATACCCTTATTATATATACTCAAAGCTAGAGATCAGTGCTTATTATGCCGAATTCACACGAATGGCAAAATGCCATTATATCTGTCAAATTATAGCTATTTTCTTTTCATCGTGTAAGCGCTCTAAATACTGGCAACATTTTTGCCAACAAAAAAAATGGCAGAGAGAATTTGGCATAAAATGATGCCATTAATATGGCTATGTGTAAACAATTTACTGACGCCATTTTCCAAATTATGCCATTCTAGAAACAGAATGTCCCCTTTCACACAGGGAAACCAGTTGCTGGAGATTTTTTTGACATTTTCCTTTATGGTGGATTTACATGTATCTGCGTCTGCATTATGCAGAAAAGTAGAGTAGGACAGATGTATACAAAAAATCCGAGCGAGTGAAAGAGAACCATCTTAATTTATGCATTATGGCACTTTCCTATAATGCAGAAAGACTTTCCTATAATGCAGAAAAACTTTCCTATAATGCAGAAACGAAGTTCTTCTGCATTTTGATCTTTTCTCTCTATCTAACAAATATACATTTTGTATTTGGCATCCCCTTTTTTGTGCAGAAACCAAATGCAGACACATGTAAATCCACCATTAATTGCCTTGTAGCTTTCACATAAGGAAACTGAATTGCCGGAGATTTCTGTTTTGTCCATATAAAGTCTATTGGCTGAACGCACATTACGGACAGTGTGAGAAGGAATGTGATAAGAATCTCCTCAATCGTTGACCGGGGAGATTTTTTTCATTCCCCTTACTTCTTGCCCTGCTCGCCTACAAACTCCCAGTTTCCAGCAACTCAGTTTCCTTGTGTGAAAGCAGTCAATGAACTTGTTCATTCTTTTATGGCAAGTTGCCAGTATTTTGAAATCTGCCATTATTTGAACTCGTGTAAATGCATGTCATTAAAAAATTATTTCTGCTATTATTTTGCCATTTTGTTGGCAGAAATATTGGCAGCTTTGCCATTCGTGTAAATCCGGGATTATTGGCAACTTTGCCATTCGTGTAGAAATATCAATCCAATAATTTATTAAAGGTAAGACCGCACTCAACGACAGCGGAACTGCGCTTCACGACGCGGCAAAACATTGTTTATATGAAATTGTATGAGCTATATCGCACTAAGCGGCAACCGAACTTCATTAAATTTCATACAAATTTTTGTGAATCGCAGTTCCGCTGCAGTGCAGTTCCTAACCTTGATTTGTATGAAATTTTATGAAGTTCAGTTGCCGCTTAGTGCGATATAGCTCATACAATTTCATACAAATATTAGCCGTGTTTTATTGCAAAAGCCATCCGTAGTACAGTAGGATTTTACATACGCTAGTCGATCTACAGCCGATAAGAAGTTAAAATAGAATAGAGACTCGAAATCTATCCACGGTAGGATTCTACTTTAGCTTCTTATCGGCTGTAGAGCTATTAGCGATATTGTATTAGATAAGCGTGTGAAATCCTACTGTACTATCGATGGCTTTTGCAATAAAACACGCCTATTGTTTTGCCGCGTCGTGAAGTGTAGTTCCGCTGCAGTTGTGTGCGGTCTAACCTTAATAGCCGCGTTTTATTATCCACCAAGATCCATATGGATCATCCTGTGATAATAAAACGATCCAGATCCCACAAAAATTTTTGACGTTTTCAAATTGACATGTAAACAAAAAACAAAAAAATGGGAAAGAAGTTGAAGTAAGTGTTTTATTATCTTTTATCGGGATCTAGATCTTGTTTTTTTTCTCAGTGCTGACAACATTTAAGAACCAAAATAGTCACCTGGTGCTGAGAATTAAAACTTATTCTTGGATCTTGAACTGTCAAAATTAGAAAGTCCCCTTTCACACAGGGAAACCAGTTGCTGGAGATTTTTTTGACGTTTTCCTTTAATTGCCTTGCACCTTTCACACAAGGAAACAAAAATTGCCGGAGATTTTTGTTTGTTTCCATGTAGAGTTTATTGGCTGAACGCATGTCAAAATTTATTTACATATGGTGATATGAGAGTGCCCACACCAACGTGGCGGAGAAACATATGAATTGATTTTGACTGACGCATGTTTCTTCGCCGCAACGAATGTTTCACATTGGTTTGGGAGAGCCTTAAGGGCCAGTTTGTTCACACTTGATCATCTTTAATCAAGGATTATTCCAGTTGATAATCATAGAATGCGTTTGTTCACTAAAATGTTAATCTAGGAATCCATGATTTGAGCAGTTAATTGAAGATATCACTAATCAGCCGAATTTGCTTGATTAGCACCACTTAATCAAGGATTTACCTGAATTCAGTTTGTTCATTCTTGATTTACGCATTCGTTTGATAAACAGAAATTAAGTTGAAATTAATAATTTTTTTTAAGAATTTATTTGACTATTGTTTAGTCACACAAGGAACGAGGAAACCTTGTTTCTTTAAGGTTAGACCGCACTAGGCGGAACTGCACTGCAGCGGAACTGCGATTCATAATAATTTGTATGAAAATTTATGAAGTTCAGTTGCCGCTTAGTGCGATATAGCTCATACAATTTCATTCAAACAATGTTTTGCCGCGTCCTGAAGTGTAGTTCCGCTGCAGTTGTGTGCGGTCTAACCTTTAAAGTGAAACAATTAAAAAAAAAAACAATACACATTCTTTGGCTGCCATCGCGATCTGTGTTCTATATAAAAAATGTTTAATGGTTGCAAATAAGAATTTATTTACTTTGCTAATTGTAAACGCTGTTTTCAAATAAGAATCTACAAACACAAAATGGCGCAAACTTCAAATTTAAAAAAAATTGAAGGGGATTCGACACAAAATGTCTAGTGTTAAAAGGGTACAATTTATTTTGATGATATGTGGATACGACCTTAAAATGTATAATGGAAGACATCCCTGTGTCATAAAAATGGGTTTGTTCAACCTGGATTTCTGCTGGTTTAAGTAATGAATAACATACAGCGCCATCTTTCTTAATTTCAACATCAATTTGAACACAAATAAGTGTAGACATAAACCAACGCATTTAATTAAAAATAAAATTATAAATGTCTCCACCGTTAGATTTTTGAATTTTGGCTGTGGTGGAGCGAGATTTATATGAAATGACTTTAGCAAAATCGGTTTTTGACCTGTTAAAACCGAACCTGTGGGAGTAGAAAAACAAAACTTGTTGTTTTTCAAATAAACTTATTCTACGTCTTATTACAATTTTATCTTTTTTTTTTAAGGCTGAGCGTAGAAAGTCTCCACACTTTTCCAACTTTGACATTAAATTTCAAGGTCAAATCATGGAGCCCCAAATTTAATATTGGAGACCTAAATTAGCCCCAAAAAAGCGCTTAATTCCTGCATCATTAGATTTTTGAAATTCCGTTGTGGTGTACCCAGCTTGACGTCAAGCTGGGTACACCATAGGTTTGAGGGGTAAGGGTAGGAGCCCCCAATTTGGAGTTCCCCTAACTCAAGAGCCCTAAAAAAGCGCCTAATTATGGCATCATTACTTTTTTAAAATTTTGACTGGGAAGTTGTGGTGTACCCAGCTTGACGTCAAGCTGGGTACACCACAAGTTTTGGGGTGAAGGGATTTAAGTGCTCCTTTGGGATTGGAGACCTAAATTAGCCCCAAAAAAGCGCTTAATTCCTGCATCATTAGATTTTTGAATTTCCGTTGTGGTGTACCCAGCTTGACGCACCTAAAACATAGTGACAATTACAATGTGAAAGTACCAATTAAAAAAAAAACTACGGGTTCTCATAGTAGGTATGAAAGAGAAAATATGTGAGGCAGATCTAGTTAAATCACTAAAAGGTCAAAATGAACTAGACGTATGCATATATATTTGTCTCCAAGAATACAGTTTTATAATGCAATTGTTGAAATGGACAGTGTTGCCTACGGTAAAGTAATGGAAAGTTCTAAAGTTAGTATTGGTTGGGATAGATGCCGAGTGTATCAACATACAAACGTACAAAGATGTTTTAACTGCTGTGGTTTTAATCATGTAGCCAAAAACTGTACCAGTAAAAAAGTTTGTGTTAAATGTGCAGGGGAACATGATGTAAAAATGCGTACTAGCGTTGAAAATAAATGTGCAAATTGTTTTAATACAAATTTAACTCTAAAAATGGACCTTAATGATAATCATAAGGCGAGTGACATAAACTGCCCCGTCTACCAGAGAAAACTAAAAATTGCAGAAGAAAGGACTGATTATTAGCAACTAGAGGATATAAGGTGTATTTATTTAAACATACAAGGTCTAGGAAGTAACTTTAATGAATTAGAAGCCCTTGTTCAAAGTGAAAGCATTGACATTATAGTGTTAACTGAAACGCATATTACAGACCATAGTGACTTAAGTTATTATGTCCTGGAAGGATACTATCCTCCTTTTAGTTGTGAAAGTGAATCCAGTCGTACTGGTGGCGTTGTTGTTTACGTTAAAAATAATTTTAAATGTCGTTTCATAAAAAAATATCGAGTTAGTATGCAGTATTGGTCCTTAATGTTAAAAGTGCAATATGAAAACTATCCTGTGATATATATATGTGCGTTATATAGATCACCAAGTCCTTTGTCATCGAAAATAGATTTTTGTAACGAATTAGAAAACTGGATTGAATATTTATCTCAATGCGGAAATTTTATTGTAGTTGGTGATGTAAATATAGATTGGTTTGATGTAACGGACACATATACGCGACGAATTTCAAATATTATTAACGATAGCAATGTGCATATGATTATAAATGAGCCTACGAGGATAACAAGTCATTCAAAAACATTAATTGACTACGTGATAACCAATTGCACTGAAAAAGTTAGCGCAAGAGTGGATGAAAATTTTAAAATAAGTGATCACGAAACAATTGATATTATTATTAAAAACCAACATAAAATCCAAAATAAAAAGAAAATTCGATACTGTTGTTATAATGAAAATCTTTTTTTGACACGGCTTACTGAAATCCCTTTATTTGGCAATATTCTAAATAGTGAACAGCCATTTAACTTAAACTTCTTATGTGAACAATTTGTACTAAATTTAAAAACTGTGGTTAACTCTATGGTAAAAGAAAAGGTAGTCCCATATAGTAACGCGGAGTGGTTTACAAATGAACTGAGAGTAGACAAATTAACAAAAATTAATCTTTATAGACAGGGCGTACTTAACAATGATTATAGTGATTGGCATACTTACCAACAATTAAGGAACAATTATAGAAGGAGCATTAGACAAACCAAATCCCGTTTCATAAAAGATCAAATTGAAAGTGCAAATAATCAAAAAGATATGTGGCAAAAATTAAAAAAGTACGTACTTAAGAAAAATAATGAATCGATATTGGAGGTAGAAATAGAAGATAGATCTGTGATAACTAATAGTGCAATTTTAAGTGAGAAATTTAACAACTTCTTCGTGCAATCTATAAATGAAATAACCCAATCTGTGATATACTGTGATTATATAAGTTTAATTGAGCCGTGCAATATAGATTTTAAGTTCAGTCTAGTCAACATAGGTAATATAAAATGTGCAATAGATCTGCTTAGCAAGAAAAGTGACTTTAATTTTATGACTGTAAAAATGATTAAGGACTCTTTGCCCTTTGTTGGACCAGTAAATGAAAGAATTATAAACATATCCCTTAGTGCAGGCATCTTTCCGCAATCTTGGAAAGAATCCCTTATAGTATCGATAAAAAAAGTCCCAAATGCAAAAACTTTAAGTGAATTTCGACCAATTAATATGATGCCTTTATATGAAAAAATAATAGAAAAATGTGTAGTGATACAACTTCAAGAACACCTAGAAAACCAGGGTCTACTGGATATCTATCAATCAGGGTTTCGAGAAAATCACTCTTGTGAAACTTGTTTGAATTTTGTGATTAATGATTGGAGGAGGCAAATAGATAAAAAGAATGTTGTTGTTGCAGTTTTCTTCGACTTGAAACGGGCTTTCGAAGCAATTAATCACGAGATCTTATTAAAAAAAATTAAAGTGCTATGGGATAAAATCTATCGAATTTAAATGGTTTAAATCGTTTATATGAGGAAGAACACAACGTACTTCCGTGAATGGTCAAATATCATCACCAATAGCGGTAAATGTAGGAATTCCACAAGGCACGATATTAGGAGTGTGGTTATTCCTTATGTTTATAAACGATATGAGTAAGGTAATTAAAACTTCGAAACTTATTCTGTTTGCTGATGATGGTTTACTCTACACCACTGGGAAAAATGCTGCGGAGTGCATTAATGAAATAAACGAAGACCTGAAAAAAATATATATATGGCTGAAAATGAATAGACTGGTGCTTAATGTTGCAAAAACGAAATGTATGCTATTCAGTTGTAATTCTGTAAGTTTGTCTTTAAATGTGAGTTTATCTATAAATAACGAACAAATAGAACAAGTAAAACAAATAAAATATCTTGGTGTTGTCTTAGACGAGCAACTTAACTTTAATGAGCATATAAATTATATTTGTAAGAAAATTTCAAAAAAAATTGGAGTATTGAGAAAAATAAGAAAAAATATCTCTATGAGTACCGCTGAAATTTATGTAATGTATTAATTAAACCTCATTTTGATTATTGTTCTAGTCTATTGTTTATGTGTCCACAAAGTCATAAAGATAGGCTTCAATTACAACAAAACAAAGTTATGCGAATTGTCTTTAAATGTAATAGGTATACGTCAATTCGATATATGTTAAATACGCTTAAATGGTTAAATGCCAATCAACGGCTTTTTATGTTATGTATGATATTTGTATTTAAAATTAAAAATAATATGTATCCAGGTTATTTATGCCAAAATGCACGTACAAATTCAGAGTTTGAACACAACTTGCGTAACAATGATGACCTGAGAATAGAAAGAGCAAGAACTAAAAGAGGTCAACGGACTATATTTTACATGGGATTTAATGTCTTTAATAATCTTCCAAGAGAAATAAAAAACATAAATAATATAAATGTATTTAAAAGAAAAATAATTGATTATGTACAATCTAATGCTAATATATAAAATTTGTAATTATATGAACAAAAAAAAAATGTAAATATTAATTAAGTATAAACTATGTATGTATCTATTTATTAAAATTTAAGTTATAAAAAATTGTAAATAGTAAACTAAATGGCTTTTAAAGCTAAATAAAGCATATTCATTCATTCATTCATTCATAAGTTTCCAATATTGTTTTGTGGACTTAGATCCGGTACTGACGATGTCAACAAATGCTGAGATACTAACTTTTTTTTTATGATTGAGAATACTGGGGACTAGACTGGTCATTAATTGCTTACCATTTCGCATACCTACCTAGTCAAACCGCTTCAATATCTGCCATTCTTATTTGCCAATGAAGAAATCTCGTCTATGTTGATCCTGAAAAGAAAATCTGTTTGAAACACAATGCATTTCCACACTACCCATGAGGTATGCATTATAGTACGTTAACCCAATTTTTGGTAAGGTGCGGGTTTCCTCAAGAGGCCTATTACACCGACCTGAAATTGAAAAATAATTTCGTTTAGTGATTTATATTTAAGTGATTATAATAATATACAAACCATGTTCTTTTTTTATCCGGGATCTTTTCATTTGATGATAGTTTCGACGTATCCTTTTTCGAGCTAAAAACAAAAAAACTAGGAACACCTATTCTTTAAAAAAAGTGTAATATATTTATCAATATTATTTATATTCATATAAAAGCATAAAGATATTCTGCTGAGAGCATAAAGGTTTACAATTTACTTCACTATGGTTTAATTTACCAACCTATTCCCGAATAAAAAAATCTGCCATTGGAATCAATACCACACTATCTTGACACGCAGTAATTTGAATCCTCCAATCGTCGCAAAGGAACCAAGTGTGTCCCGTTTCTGTGTGTTTCTTAAAATAAGAAATGAAATGGTCCGAAACACTGGATTTATCCTTAGCGATAACTCCAGCCAATCTGTATTTGTTTTCAAATTCTAAAATGTTGGGAAAATCTTCCAAGGTGCATTCTAGACTGGTATTATAATTTAAATCCGGTCTAACGTCTAGCTCGATCCATATATGATTAGTAAATTTTGTTCCCTCTGAAACCATTCCAGAGCATTTTAAAATTTTGCTTTAATAAGCTCTTTTGATTGATGTAAAACAAGAGAATTTTGTAAGTTTTTAAAACCTTCAAATCCCGATCCGAAAGAGTGATGGTTGACTCCTACAAGCTCTTCACCCCTACTGAATTCCATCACTCCACAGTCCGCGCTGCTACAAATTTTTTGTCTGATTAGAGTTGGAGAAATGAGGGTGTAGAATCGTTGAACGAAAGTCACTGCTTGTATTATAAAATGGATTTAGAAGTCCTAGTCTTCTCTTGTATGCCGTTGCATTAGGCCCTGATTTTATCAAATGCTCAACAAATTGATATAAAAGATTTGACGATGATTGAATTGACTCCAAGTATAAAGGACTGTATACTGCACTTAAATATACAACATGAACAATCGCATCGAAGCCACATGTATTTTCTACTTTTAAAAAAATTCCATCTGATTTTATAGGTGGTAAAATACAACTATTTTTAAGAAGACGCAAGTTTACTTCATGGGTTTGAAATTTGCCAATATTTAAAATTTCTTCAAAATAAAATCCCTTACGTTTACGCTGCTTCTTCTGTTCGACCAAATCTTTTTTACCCTTTTCCGCACTATTTTTATATGGACTGCTCGTAAAAGGAATCATTTTAAAATCTTCATAAAACGATATTTCGCTATCGTTATCCGATGTCAGATGACGAGGAGTCGGTAGCCAGAAGTGGGAGCCATCATCCATATATTCCGCTCGAGGGCAGGGAGTCGGGGGCGAGGGACGCCAGACATCATCCATACTGTTTTCCGACAGAGGACAGGGAGTTGGGGGCCAGGCGCCACAGTTACCGTCCATACCATTTTCCCGAGAACTGACATGGGCAAGAGGTATGAAATCTCCTTTTTTCGAAAGACCTCTCCAATTTTCATATGAAAATAAATCAGAATCATCCTGATTCTCTTTAATTTTATTCCTTTGAATCTGGTTCATTTGAGAGCTTGGAGAACGGGATAATCATAGTTTTCTCTGACCGTGATTAATGTGCTTCAAATTTGATGCTACTCCTATTGTGCCTGTTTTAATTCCTGTCAGGTGTTCATGAATAAACCGATTAGCTGAAGTGGGTAGCCTTACAGTGGTTGAGAGTATCCTCCTTAAACTGCCAAAGTATCCTTCTTGATAAGCAGTCGAAGCGTGTTTTTCCCACTGCAGTCCACAGTGGGAACTCTTTAGCAAGTCTCTCTAAATGAATTACAAACTGAGGTAAAAAGTAAGCACTAACATCACCTTTAAAATTTGTGTTGCCTTGCTCAGGCTTAACCTGGGCAAAAAAAATATGTATACTTGTGCGTCAAGGTTATATCACCGCTGTCAGCACATAGGTTTTCTGTTTGTTCTGGGGCATCTTCTGATCGGTCTGCAAAAGATTGTAGGCTTTCCTCCATTTCAAATAAAATCCTTTCCCTTTTAAACATATAACTTGTAAGGGTATTTCTCGCATCTTTAATATTTAAATATTTTTCAGATATTTGAACGTGATTGTTCTCATACGGATTAAGAGCGACAGCACAAGTCAAAGAAAAAACGTTTTCGAATTCTTTAATTCCTTGACAGTCAATCATCAAAGCCACAGTACGGAGATATAATCTTTTGATGTCAGGATGTGATACTCTCTTTATGCAATCCCATCGTGCAACCAAACCAATGCCATTACATGAGCAACATCTACGCGAATCAGTGTTTTGGCAGGTCGAGTATGCATTTTTTCTTCTTCATTGATGCTAGCCCATTGGAAGCATGCATCAATATAATTCTTAAGGGACATGTTATTAAAAGATCGGCACATGCCGTAGAGAATGGCTCGGCCATAATCACTAACAGCTTGTGACGGAGCTTTAATGCCTGCTCGAATCCATCTGTCTAACCAAAAAGTCACAAACCCGGTGTCGTGGGTTTCTGTAAAATGTGACCAGTTTTCTTACCCGCGAAAAGTTCAAATTTTTTAACAAATTTTCCGGTGGCATCTATAGATATTTCCGCTTTATCACCCATTGTCTTCAAGTATTCCCTATAAACATGTACTTGGTTGTTTGTAAAATATATTACAAAAAAATTTATTGATCCTAGTTCTCGAATAGCTCCATCGTACTGCTGATTCGTTGACATTTTTTGTATTGTTTTTATAACATCATTTTTTTCCGTCGGCTTCATTCCCTGTTCAATCTTGGAATTTTCAATTTTAATTTGCCTATAAATATGGTTAGGTCGTATGTTAGGTGGAATATCTTGTCCGAATTGCACGTTGTCTCTTATTAATTTATCGACATATTTCTCGGCACTTAATTCAGATAAATCTTTGCCTATTGACTTCCTTTCTTCTCCTTTAACATTATTAAATACCTTTTCATGGTATATATTTTCTCTGGTGTCAATTGTTTTTATTATCAAACCCAAGTTTTCTCCATCTTGTGGATTGTTTTTTGCGCAACCCGAAATTTTATTTGCGCATATTTTGCTGGCACAGTATCCAGAAAATAACAAATAGTCCCCGCCTGTTGAAGAATCCCTAACGCGACAATTTTTAAAATTAAATGCGCATGGCAAATTAAATTGCCTTCTTAAGGCATTATTAATAACCCATGTCCAAATGAATTTCTTTAATCTGTTGGGGTTTTTGTCATCGGGCCTTATTTTTTGCCATTCTGCAAGAGTGAGAAAAACATGAAAAGTCTCCAACTTTTCTCTTTTGACTTCATCATCATCTTTACACGACCATCGAGACGTGCTACCTGAAGACTCATTTTTGGAGGAATCTGGAGAATGGACACGTTTTGAACACTGTTTATATTGCGGAATTTGAAGTCCTTTTTCTGTAAGTACTTTATAGAGGTGTCCATTTTTATTTCCCCGAATATAGTTGTAGCAACTTATTGGCTTCCAGACTCCCCCAAGGTCTTTGCTTATTTGTTTCCATATATCTGACGATACTGGAGGTAAATCACTTGTTGTAAAGTGCTCAATGTGCGTAGATATAACTCTTAATATATCCTCGCTTTGAACCGTAGGCTTTCGACCAGTCATTCTTTTTTTTGAAAACGTCTATAAAAAATTATTCAATGACAAACTTATTACATTTGGAAATTTGTTGTTTGTTGTAATAAAACGAAGTAAAATCAAAGCTTTGTTAAAGAACTTCAAGGGACTGTGCCTAACTTAAACTTAGAATGGATGTTGTGTATTTCGCTTGTTTTGTTTGGATTATTAAAAACAAATCGAATTATAACAAAATATTTATCAGATCTGCCTCTTGCTAGGAAGTAACAAGTCCTCCCTCTTGTTAAATGAGATTTTTTACTGTGTAAGTTATTAAATACAAATTTGACTTATAAAAAAATTACCTCTCATCTTAGCAGTTCAAATGCAGCAAAAAATAGACCATGCACACAGGAATGGTCGTAAGCCAAAACTGAATATTAGTAAAGACATCAGAAGCTCTAAGATAAACTACAGTGTGCCAAATCAAAATTAGGGATCTACTCTAGATATTCGTTCCGAAACTCAATCGTTTCCAAAATGTTTTTCTTTTCTTTTGCAGTTATTGTAGTAGTAGTCCAAGGCCACAGCAAATCTTTGGTTTGGATGTACAACCAGATTATGAGTATGAGGGTTTATGTACAAAGATTCGGAAAAGAAAATATTACTTTGTTATTTTTTCAAGTCTATACACATTAATTTTTGCAATCCGATGATAGAATAGGGTTTTAAGCGAACCTTATCGCCTTTTTTTTATCTTACTTAACTTACTTACTTACTTAAAAAAAAGTCAATTGGAGTATGTACCTAATTATATTCCTGATATATTTTGAAAATCGCTATTTTAACCTTCCACGTTTATAATAAGTTAACAAGTAAGGTTCGTCCCTCTTTGTTATTTGGGGTTGAAAATGATGAAAATCTCTTTAAAAAGTAAACGCTTAAGAAATCCCCTTACTAGTAATTTTTGTGAACAACTTCAAAAAGGGCCAATATTAGATTCAATTCAAATAATTTATCCGCCAACCATATTTATCTAATTTTCATTTCCTTAATTTTATTTTTTTTTTAATTTTTGTTTTAATTTTTAATATAATATTGTTTTTAATAGGAAAATCCCACAACGATTTCGATTGAATCAGTGGACGAGGGCGAAGATACAAAAAAATGACGCGAACATCGACAGGCTCAAGTAAATAATACAACAAAACTTCAATAACATTAAGTCCGAAATTTTGTATATACATATCAATATAATTACTTTTTTTCCAATTGTTTTAAATAAAGTTGTTCTTATTCCAGAATAATAAGTATACATTTGACTTAAACAACTATGCTAGTAGCGTATTTTTTATAAATGGAACCATTAAAAACATGGCTCTTAGGTCAATGGTCAACAAATAATAACACTGTGCTAGTTTCAAAAACCAACAGACGGTGTTCCTAATTACCAAACACAATGCAAGTATATTAGATTTCATTGGTGATATTATTTTTTTTAAACCGGTAAACAAAATTTTTGCCACCGGTTATGCTATGTGCTACCTTGAATAAATTTTCTGAAAATCGTAACCGAATTCTTCAAAGCCTAGTTTGAATGTTTCCTCTTTCAAATTCGTTAATTAGTTTTCAAGAAATCGTTACTTAATTATTGTTTTACCCTGCCCAACCTTCCAAACTATTTCCCAAATAATTGACTATAGTAGTGGTGTTGTAAGAGTCAGGCAAAGAGTAAAAATAAACCAAACATTTTTAGACAAGTCGAATATCAGTATATCTGCATTAGCATTCGAGGGTATATACGCCGTGTGTCGGAAAAAAGTGTTTTTTTTTTTCGCGCGCAGTTTAATCAACGACAGTGTTTGATTGGACTGACTGTATTCATTTTTATTCAGCGTTATTGACAAGGTAAAGATGAAGGAAGGGGAGGGGGATTTATAGTTAAACAAAAAAAACTTTTACTGATTTTGTGTAAGCGGCCAGTTAAAGCGACCAAGAAAACGAATCAGGAAAAACTTTCAATTAGATTTTTTGCACAGTTTTCATTCGATTTGAAACACAAATGCTACATTAATCGATTACTTATAACTCGAAGAATTTTGTATGCGAAAAAAGAAATTAAAAGGAACCATAGCTTTTTATTAAAAAAGCATTTATTTAATTTCCTGATGCAAATTAAATGTTTCGTGTCAGCTAATCGTAATTTCTTACAAAATGAAACAAAATATTGCAATGATTTGAGTTTTAATTTCACTCATTCCACTGGCAGAATTGCGGACGAAAAAAATGTTCGTGTGCATTTCAATCAGAATACTTGGCGGTAGGCTGGTCAACTGACATAATTTTTGCTGTTCGCTATAAACGACCATCAGGAAAAAATATTCAATTTCATACTGTTTAAACCTTTCCTGATGCGTATTCCTGATCGCTATAACTGGCCCCTGTCTTTGGAAGCGATTTTTCAACTGTAAAATTATATCACATGCTTTCGAGCAGTCGATAAGAACTTTAAAAAGGAACGAAATGAAAATAGATACCGTTACCGTAGAGTTTAACTTATTTTCATTATTATATTTTTAATTTATATTTTGAAATTGTGAAGCTATTGATCAACTTTTGAATTTAAAATGAATCAACCAGAACGATGTTTTTCGTATATGTATGTATGTATTATATACCTACATTAGGGAGTTTCATTTTTTGAAAGATTTGATTTTCATAAATGATGTCGCTCACGCCCCGAGTCTAAGTGAGAATAAATATATCTATACCAAATTTCATGAAGATTGGATAGTGTTTCGGGGATGCACATTATTATCACTTTTTTTTTCTCAACCTAGTGAAATATGTAATATTGAAGTTTTTTTTTACTAATTAGTTTTCCATGATCAATAGAAAGAAAATGACAAAGAAAACCGAAGTCGCTCTATTTAAAAAATTTCTTATTTGGTCTTCCTTTATGATAGTAAATTCGATCGTCGGTGGGCCATAGGAGAGGGTGTACCATATCGATCTCAAAATCGCATAACGCAATCATTCTCAACTGCTGCAGCCGCTCGGCGACACGACGCCGACTATGACGAGCGACGTCCAACCTTTTATTCGATTTTTCTTGATTTTGTTAGCTATCTTCAATGAATTGGAATGAGATTTGTGAAGCATGTAAAGTAAGTATCGTTTAATATATCAAAATATAATTTGTATTTTTTTTTTCAAATGAAAAATGTTGAAGAAGTCGGGAATAAATTATAAAAACAACACTTTGGACTTTTACTAATATTGGTGAAAAATTCTCACTTTAAAATTTTTGGAATTTACACATTTCAGAGTGACCTCGTTTGTTAGGTTTTTTCGATGCACTTTGTATATATACATCTTTTCATAACACATAAAAATTATCCTGCCAGTTGTCTGGCATATACACTCTGGCGTACTCATACATATATTTAAAAGCAACTATAATGAAACACACCTACATAAACGTATTCAAAAATTAAACTCCTTAAAAAAACCGACCCACGCTGAAGGTCTAGGTTCGTTTTCAGCCTTTTCCACCTAAAAGCTAAAGTTTTTTTTCAGGGCTACTGCCCTCTTGCGAGGAATTGACAAATCCTCCAAGAGTATCAATTGTCATGAATAAGTGCTTCTCGTCTAGCCGTTCCGATTCGGCATAAAATTGTAGGTCCCTTCCATTCCTGTCGACACGCGCACACAGGAATGGTTGCGAGTTGTTAGTCACTAGGCCCTGGTTCTTCACGAGCCATTGCGCCACCCAATTTATTTATTAAAAAAAAGCAACAATCCAAACAAAACTGCACAGAATAAAATAAGTATAAAAATCATTTTTTAAATGGTCATACCTGGATTTTTAGTTTTAATTAATATAACGTCGTACGTATTGATATTATTATCAACAAATATTTGTTTCCGATAGAAATTAAAATAACTAAAGAGTTTTCACACATAAACATCTTTCTGCTTTTATTCACTTTTTTAAAGTTTTCAAAATGCAACTAGCTATAAAATTTATAATCAAAAGAGCACACAACTTTCGCCTGAAGATATTCAAACAAAAGTAATGAAAAAGCGTTAGATTCAAAACTTGAAAAAAAAACAAGCTATTTTGAATTTTAAACAATAGTAACCCATAACGGTAGGAGAAATGAAATGTAGTAGAAAAAATTAAATGAACGTAGCCAAGACTAATTTGAATTTGACAGCGTTGCCGTTTTGTTATTTTTTTTATTTTTTTTTAATCATACTCTGGATTTTCACAACAAATATTTTTTTTTTTTTTTTTATATTTTTACATAAAACACGATTTTGATAAATAATTGCTTAAATATAGCAGAAATAATGATATTCTGTCACTTATTAAAATAACCATTAAACATTGGTTAACACTTCCTATCGCGCCTTTTTTTAATTTCCTTTAAATGCTAGTTCTTTCGTGTTCACACATTGTCATTCACATATTACATGTTAAGGATATAGGTAGGGACTAAATATCGAACATTACATTACCATCGAAAGTCGATTTAAGTGATTTTTTTTTCTAATTTCTTTCAAAAAATAACTTTGAAAACTAGATAATTCCATATTTGAAATTTTCAGAAACAAAAAAAACGACTGGATCATATGTTATTGGTCTTTTACAGGCGCGAGCGCAGGATACATACGTACATTTTGATAGTTTTGATTTATCTTGTTTTACAAAACAGTTGATATTATCAAAAATTGACTTGTAAAAAGACCTCAATATATGCAATTGTGACAAAAAAAAAATAATTTATTTCTCAAAAAAACGTCGGGCTTATTTTTGAATTCTTGGCACTAAATATTTAAACTGAAAAATATTTAACCTAAAAAATAAAAAGTACCTACCTTAAATTGAAGTTTTTTTTTACTTTCGATTTTCTTTTTTCTTATTAAACTGATTATAGAATAATGGCTCTAAGGCTGGCAAGTCATGTTTCAATTCGGAGAAAATATTCTTAGAAAATGATTGTTATTTAGAACATTTTTTTTATAATTTTAATAATGGTTTTGTTTCATTTTAATTGAAGTTGAAACAATATTCTGCTTCAAGTCAAGAATTCGACATTTCGTGATAAAGTATAATATTTATGAACATCTTAAATACTTCAAAATCTCGCTAAAATGTTTCCTGCATTCGCACCTGGTCTTGTTAAATATACAATTACATGTGTAGGTAGACAACATTCTAACGTTAATCAATTAAACAACTTGGGGCATATTCATAGTCATTTTAGACCTGGGTCTAAGTTAAACATAGCTTTGGTTGAATTTTCGGACGTTGATTCTTTTTTTTAAGGTTATCATTTCAAAATATTTGAAGCTATTTGTGTAGTGTACCAAGTTAATTATCTTATAAAAATAGAAAACCAACAATTTGTAATTAAAATCGGTCTGTATTCATTGGGCCAAAATTGTCTTAAACTGTAGTTTAGTTAAACCTGGGTCTATCTGCGACTATGAATATGCCCCCTTCTGAATTTGTTTTGACCCAATAGAAAGATACAAGCTATCTTAATCCACAGCTTTAACGTAAAATCAATTATAAGTAGGTAAGAAGTCCACTTAATTTAGATTCTATAAATTATGGTCTTTTTTCGAGACCTACTGCAGTCAGACTTTAACTTAAAAAACATATTTTCTTCGATTCCAGGCAGCTGTATCCATTACAACATACATAATATTTTTCATTCAATTTGCGCCCAAATAAAAAAAAACATAATGTTTGTAATTTTGTTGTCAATTCTTTTTTATTTTCTTCAATAAATAGTTAAGTTTCCAAGTAATATAAAATGTACCTACTTTTTATTCTAAATAAAATGCAAATTTAGTGTGTAAAAAAGATTGTAATCAATACCTTGGTCAATTTTTTTCTCTCTAAAATCTTATATTAAATATGGTTTGTTAAAATTTAAGACCAAATATTTGTATGTCAATGTAAAAAAAAAAAAAAAAAACAAAAATAAGCGAGTTTTGTAAATGCAAAATTTTTGTAATCAAAGAATTTATTATTTTATTACTACGATGCTAAAACATAATACTGTATATTTTATTTTAATTAAAACGAAATTGCTTACAAAATGGACTCGATCTTTCTATTTTATACTATTTCTCTTTATAATCTTTAAAACTACTTTTTTTATGTTAACATAATTTAATCATACTCATGACTTGATTTACTTTTGATGAAAGGATTCTCTCTCTCTTGGTCATTTCCCTCGACTATTGTTGTGTTGTGTTGTGTATTGTAGTTGGGAGTGCTTTTGGATTTAAAACTTTTGTATTGTGAAAGCCTGCAGTAAGACCCGACTCTGTAAATACTTCAACTTCGTCCTCATCGGATACACTAAAATATGGATGTGACTATTTATAACCAGTCAATACAAAGTCAATAAGTGGTCATCTCGTGGAACATCTCATCCAACCATGCATATTGGAATGCAACTATAATAGGTACACAATAATCCGAGTACAGTAGATATATCAAACAATCATGAATAGCTTTAGCTTTCGTAGATTTACAGCGACCTTGCCATCGGTAGCTGATGCTTTGTGCAAATGTTGAATAGATCAAATTACAGGACATAGAATTGCTTCACAGCAGAGTAAATCGACTAAAATGAAAATATTTCGCCGGGTGAAATACTCAACATCACTTTCTTCACTTTCAGCAAGTACCTGAAAAAAAAAAGATTTTCATTAGTTATTTGTAAATTCAAAACTACATAATAAATAAATTATTCACTTGTAAGGGAATCACAATCATAAAGATTTTCTTGTCCTTGTCGTTCAAGATATGCTTGATGAACTGCACCTTTCAAACTAGAAAAATGTTATATTTCCTCAGAATGCTATATCTTGTAATTTTTGTACATCATCCTAGTACACTTACCAATGAGAAACATAGTAGAAAATAGTCCATGTCTCCTCATGTTAATCTCATGGAATATCAGCGATAGTAATGGATTTTAAAAACGGAATGCCTGTACCGAAAAAAAATACATAAGTTAAGTTAGAAAAATCAATAGTGATTACTGATTAACATTGGTATCTTAAAA
Source organism: Melangyna quadrimaculata (assembly GCA_949320155.1). Taxonomy (NCBI): domain Eukaryota; kingdom Metazoa; phylum Arthropoda; class Insecta; order Diptera; family Syrphidae; genus Melangyna; species Melangyna quadrimaculata. The sequence goes on along the minus strand of OX439483.1, from coordinate 228,798,226 downwards.
GAAAAACTTACTCGCTTCTCCTATATAAACACCCAAAACAGTCCAAATAAAAAGAACAAAAGTCTCATCATAAAGTAAAGAGACGGCAAGGGCATCTCACCAGCTAAAAGTAAATTTCCATTGCTGTTCTCCTCAGTATCGAAATTATTGTAAACTTACCTTAAAATATTTGAATCAAAGAATTTCTGCGGCGTAACAGATGTTTATTTATTCCTCGGCATTACATGCTGCCTCCCCTGGAGATAAACGATGCCCCAATCACAACTAACAAATATTTACTTAGGAGGCATTGGCATATCTAGAAATTAAGATTCCGCATCCCACCGCGAACAGACGTGTCGGGAGTTGAATCATTTACCGCACCCAATACCCCAACAAACAAATTAAAAAAAAAAAAAAAAATAAACCAACAAAAATCAAAATAATAATTAATAAATCCCCGCCAATCGACCGTAAGGAAAAAAAAAATCAATAGCCTAATAAAAAAAATCAATAGAAAAAGGAAATAAATTGAAAAAAAAGTGCCATTGTCAGTGCCAGTGCCTGTGCTTGTGCTTGTGTACAAAACCAACAACAAAAGTGCACCATGCCCATGAAGCTGATGCTGCTGCACAAAATTAAAATCAGCAAGCCATACACCAAAGCAAAGCGGTAAATTTTCCTATCTCTCCTTCCCACATCTCTCACAGTGCTTTGGCTTTGTCATTGCATGCAGAGTATGAGTATGTATCATCTTATACAAAGCTTGTAATTGATTAAGCCAAAGCATATCAGATAAATTGCTGTTATTGCTTTTGGGTTTCCAGGGGCGGATCAATACATACTACTAAGGCATAACACTGGTAGTGTTTTGTATTATGAAGTTTTATTGGGGCCCAAACTCAATATCAGCATAGATAACTGTCTGATTTGGTTTTTAACGTTTGTTTTTTTCGTAATGGTGGGTGAATTTATGGTCGATATTAGCAATATTGGGGGGCTGAGAAAGAATTTCTGTGCTGTGTACGTACATACTGTAAAAAACAGGCCAGCAGTCTTGGCACTAAGTGAAACCCAGGTAGGTGAAAATTCTGATTACTCCGAATTTAGCCTACCTGGTTATAGCTTAGTGCCTTTATTTTTCCTACACCATGGTCTCGCAATATATGTACGTAATTATGTGGCTTATCAGCTTCAACCACAATATGGCCCTTGTTTAACTTCATGTGGTTAAAATTCACCGTCAATAAGCACATCATACATACATGTTTCATTTATCGTAGCCCAAGTTTGGATAGTAATTCGACTTCTAACGAATTCGATGCGCTGTCCGATTCAATCCTGAGAATTGTTTCCCATTATCCGCACAGTGAAATCGTTGTTACGGGCGATTTCAATGTACACAATTCTTCGTGGCTACGCTATTCTGGTCAGACAACACCCGAAGGAAGGTATGTCGAGATTTTTGCTGAGTTAAACCACCTGACTCAGCTTGTTGACGAGCCTACTCGGATTCCTGACGTTGTAGGTCAAATCGCCAACACTCTAGACTTGTTCCTTACCTCTGACCCAAATAAATACACTATTAATGTATTATCTCCTCTAGGCTCATCAGACCATTGTGTCATATCTGCGAATTTCTCGTACCACCAAATCACAGTTAAAGAAAAAATCCCAAAGAGAACCGTTTGGCAATACGAGAAAGCCAACTAGGACGGTCTCAATAATTTCTTCAAGAGCTTTAACTGGTCACTATGCTTCCTCGATAGTGAGGTTGAGAAATTTTATCCCGAATAGGGTGAAATCTATCAAACCCAAAGAAAGCGCATGGTTTGATTCGGGCTGTAAAGAGGTTATTAGGGTTAGAGAAGTAAGCTTCCGATGTTATAAAGCCAACCCTACTGAGGAAAACAGGAAAAAGTTTCAACAAGCTAGAAAGACCTGTAACGTTCATATTCGAAGAACCAAATTTTTACATGATCAAAAATTACGGCAAAAAATACTACAATGTCCCAAAGGTAGTAAAAATGTTTGGTCATTTGTAAAAAACATACGAAACACCACCTCGTCCTCGGTTCCAACGCTCGTCTTCAATGATACTCCTTTTGTCAGCTCGCAAGATAAAGCCAATTTGCTTGCAACACAGTTTGCTGTTAATTCGACGCTGCCAGAAAGTGTTATGACTCCTCCTGTACTTGAGAGCGTAAATGATTTTATGGGACAAATTTTCTTTCGCACTCGTGCAGTTGCTAGAGTTCTAAAGGATCTCGGTGAACACAAATCCGCTGGGCCGGATAGTATCCCTCCCATTGTTCTGAAAAGGTGTTCTTCAACGCTGGCAAAACCACTGCGTAAGCTTTTCCATCTGTCCTACTCTACTGGTCTCTATCCGAGTGGATGGAAAACAGCATTTGTCGAGCCTGTCCCTAAAAATGGCGTATCTTTTTCACCCTCTAACTATCGACCAATTGCACTTACGTCCTTCTTTCCAAGGTCATGGAAACGCTGATTAATTTCCAGCTCAAGAGGAACGAAAGCTTCTTAATGACCGGCAGTACGGCTTTCGTAGCAATAGGTCCACTGGTGATCTGATGGTATATCTCACCGAACAGTGGAACAAATCTTTACATCGTTTTGAAGAAAGTAAGATTATTGCACTTGATATTTCAAAAGCGTTTGATAAAGTTTGGCACCAAGCTCTCTTATCGAAAATGCGCGCATTTGGTTTCGATGAATCTCTTCTTCGTTGGATTAGAAATTACCTTTCGGACCGTTCAATACAAGTCGTATTGGACGGTTTCAAGTCTGAAATCCACAAAATAAATGCTGGTGTGCCCCAGGGCTCCGTTTTGTCTCCGACTGTCTTCCTTATTTTTATAAATGATCTTTTGTCTGAAACTTGTAATCCATTAAACTGTTTTGTTGACGGTAATACCCTCAGCTTCTCATATTCGTTTACAGATTCTCATGCATGTCCTTCTGATGTGGAACTTGAACGGCAGCGTATGATAAGCTCACTAAATTCTGATCTCGACAGCATTGTCCAATGGGGAATCAAAAACCGCGTAGAATTTAATACTTCTAAAACTCAATGTTGTCTCCCTTCGTTCAAGCGAAACCCACCCCCAATGCCGCTATCCATGGGCGGCACTTGCATCGAGGAAACCGAACAGCTCTCAGTTCTCGGTATGTGTGTCACAGACCACCTTTTGTGGAATGACCACATATTTGATGTCGCCAAAAACGCTGCTAAGTGTTTAGGTTTTCTCCGTAGATGCAAGAAGTTTTTTCCCCTTCTGATCTGGCTATGATCTACAAAGCCTTTATTCGTCCAAAACTTGAGTACAATTCTCATGTTTGGGCAGGAGCTCCAAAAAATCACTTGAGTTTGTTGGACAGAATTCAAAGGAGAGCTTTAAAAATGATAGGCGAAAGATCTATTACAGAAACAATTACATCTCTCGAACACCGCCGTAATGTTTCGTGTCTTTCTCTATTTTATCGCTATTATTATAATCAGTGTTCTAGTGAAATAGCCAGTTGCATTCCCCCCTTTAAAAATTCAACCGTAATAATCGCGCTACTAGGAATGCCCATCAGTTCACCCTCGAGCCCAACTTCGGACGTACTGTAATGTACAGAGATTCTTTCTTCAGTCGCACCACACGAATGTGGAATGCTTTACCTGACTCGACTTTCCCCTCCCATTTTGATGTGCAAACGTTCAAAACCAATGTGCATCGGTATCTCCTTCTAAATCCTCTCCTACTTAACTAATCGCTCGTGCTGTGTTAAAAACATTTTAAGGGTAGCCATAACCCCTTTTGCGCTCGTGGAATATAAAAAAAAAAAAAAAAAAAAAAAAATAGGCTCGTTATATATACATAAGTAAGATAGTTCCAAAACTTACCTCAAAATATCTTGTATGTACATAGCCCCATGTATATGAAACCCATGTCTAGGGATGAAATTAATGGGTTACATATCCGAAGTACCCACAAAAAAGCTTTCGCCAGTCATTTTCGTCCGTCCGTACAATATAGCTGAAATTAAATACATTTAGTAAAAAGAAATTTTTGTTATTATTTTGCAGAAAAAGAAATGAAGGATGCATTTTTGCATTCAAGCTTACACAATATAATACAAATCAAAATAAACACAATTTTTCCATAATCAAAATAATTTTTTTTATTGATGTTGACGTTGTTGACAGATGAAATAAAAAAAAATATTTTGACAAGAATAATTTGGGACAGAATCATGTGTATGTGTTGGTTTTGTGTTCGTGTATGACAACTTTTAACTACGTTACGTTACGAAACGTAAATTAATTGTTTATAGAACTGTCATTTTAATTAGCCTCACCAAATTTGTAGATAGTCTCACTAAATTCGCAAAACCATTCCGCATCGATTGATACCAATAAAGTCTATTTTTGTTTCTATCAGCTGCTAACCATACGCGAAACTTAAATTGTTAATAACTTTTAAACTAAGATTCACAAAATTCTAAAAATGATTAACCAAATTTCACCAAATGTTCACCAAATTCGAGGAATCAAAAATTTTGAAATTCGTGAAATCTTGCTGCTAACTATACGGCGGTCACACCGAGTGCTTTGATGTCGTCATTCACTTGATTGCGCCACCTGTTACGGGTTCTTCCTCTGCTGCGTACCCCATCGGGGTTGGATTCGAAGACTCGTCGGGCAGGTGCGTTGTTGTCCATACGCTCCACGTATCTCAGCCATCTCAGCCGCTGTATTTTCAGCTTTTTGACCAGGTCAACGTCGCTGTATAGCCAGTATAGCTCGTCGTTGAATCTTCTCCTCCATACTCCTTCGATACACACCGGACCGAAAATCACACGAAGAATCTTCCTCTCAAAGCACCCTAGCAGATTTTTATCCGAATCTTTCAGTGTACATGCTTCTGACCCATAAAGCAGGACCGGGATGATTAGGGTCTTGTATAAAGTCTCCTTGGTTCTCTGAGAGAGGGCCTTACTACTTAAATGCCTTCTTAGACCGAAGAAACAGCGGTTGGCAAGAGTAATTCTTCGCTTGATATCTGCACTGATGTCATTCTGCGATGTAATAGTGGAGCCCAGGTAGACAAAGTCCTTGACAACTTCGAAGTTATATCTGTCCATCGTGATATTTTGCCCAAGTCGACGATGTTGAGATTCCTCTCTCGATGACAGCATATACTTCGTCTTGTCCTCATTAACCGCCAATCCCATTCTAGCTGCCTCCGATTCAATGCTCGCAAATGCCCCTGCCACAGCTCGCTTCGTTCTGCCGACAATGTCTATGTCATCTGCATATGCAAGCAATTGAACGGACTTTTGATAGATTGTACCGCTGGTGTTGACATGTGCGTTGCGTACAATGGCTTCAAGAACGATGTTGAATAGGTTGCATGATAACGCGTCGCCTTGCCTCAATCCTTTCTCAACATCAAAGGAATCGGTGGTGTTCTTACCAATTTTGACGGAGCAGCGAGATTTCTCCATCGTCATCCTGCACAGGCGGACGAGTTTGGCAGGGATGCCGAGACTCGACATGGCTCTGTATAATTCGTCCCTTTTCACGCTATCATACGCGACTTTAAAATCGATAAAACGGTGGTGTGCATCGATCTGGAATTCCCGGGATTTTTCTAAAATCTGTCGGAGTGTAAACATTTGATCGACGGTTGACTTGCCTGGCCTAAAACCGCACTGATAGGGGCCGATCAGATCGTTGACAAAAGGTTTTAAGCGGTCACACAGGATGGCTGACAAGATTTTATAAGCGACGTTTAGGAGACTAATTCCTCTGTAGTTGGTACATTTCACAACATCTCCCTTTTTATGGATGTGGCACACTATACCGAGGTTCCATTCATCGGGCATACTTTCCTCCAACCAAATTTTGCAGATGAGGTGGTGTATGCTCCTAGCCAATTCATCTCCCGCTGATTTAAATAGTTCGGCTTGTAAGCCATCCGCACCAGCAGCCTTGTACGACTTAAGTTTGGATATCGCCAGCCGCACTTCGGTTAGGTCGGGTGGATGGAACTCTTGGCCATCATCGTCCAAGTTGAATGGATTAGTGGCATCTTGGCTGTCTTCGCTTTAAGCAGTCTAGAGAAGTGTTCTTTCCAGATTCTCAGCACTGACTGTGTGTCTACTACCATATTTCCACTCTCATCTCGGCAGGCTTCCGTTCTAGCCTTGAATCCTTGGGTGAATCGCTTCACCCTCTGATAAAATTTTCGAACATCTCCCCTACCGCTACAACCCTCAATAGACTCTACCGCCCGCTTCTCGTGCTCTCTCTTTTTCCTCCTGAGAAGTCGGCGTTCCTCTTTTCGTTTCAGCCCGTAGAGCTCCCGGGCCACTCTCTCAGCAGCTCTTGTTCGAGTCTGCAGCATTGCCTGGTAGGCCTCGTCCTTAGCTGCATGCGCTAGCCGGCACTCTTCATCAAACCAGGGGTTTCGTTGTATTCGCCTAGTGAAACCCAGCACATCAGAAGCGGCACTTCTGATGGCTTGTTGACAGTGTTCCCACTGGTCCTCTGCACTTGATGCTGAGAGATTAAGAGTTACGTGGTCTGCAAAAGTTCTGGCGGTCTTTTGCGATTTCAGCTTCTCGACATCGAATCTTTTCACAGCATCTGCTCTGCGTTGTCGCGTCATGGATATCCGCATACGTAGTCTAGCTACCACCAGGTAGTGATCCGAGTCAATGTTGGCCCCTCAGAACGGTCGGACGTCCAAGATACTGGAAGCATGTCTCGTATCTATCGCAACGTGGTCGATTTGGTTGACGGTTAGTTGATCACGTGACCGCCAAGTCCCCTTGTGTATATTGAGGTGTGGGAAGTAGGTGCTTGAGATGATGACATTTCGCCCCGCCGCAAAGTCTGCCAGCCTGTGTCCGTTGCCGGAAGTTTCGTCGTGTAGGCTGTGTCCTCCGACTATCGAACCAAAGATGCCCTCCTTTCCGAATCTTGCGTTGAAGTCACCAAGAATGATCTTCATGTCGTACTTCGGGCACATATCATACGTTGTCTCCAGGAGATCGTAGAATGCTTCTTTGGTTGAGTCCTCTCTCCCTTCATGAGGGGCGTGAACACAGATCAGCGAAATGTTCTTAAATTTGCCTTTGATGCGGATTGTGACCAGGCGCTCGCTTACACTTCGGAAGCCCAAGACTTCTTGCCTAAGTCTTCCCCTTATCACAAAACCACAACCAAAGAGCCGCTGACCCTGTTCCTTTAAGCACCCGCCGTAGTAGATGTCACACGTTTTCAGTCTCCGTATGCCCTCTCCATCCCATCGCACTTCCTGGATGGCTTTTACGTCAGCCTTTAGCCTGTCCAGGTTCTCCACTAATTGTTCGGCTGCACGTGTTCTGTATAAGGACAGGACGTTCCACGTGCAGATCCGAAATTCATTGTCCTTGTTTCGTTTGCTGGGGTCGCCAACTTTAAAATCATCCATATCCGAGGCTTGTTGTTGTTTCGGAACAACTTTTTTTACGTGGTAAGGAAGTTACCCCGACGCACAACCCCCGACCCGGAGGACCAGACCCTTCGTATAACTCCAAGGGTAGGGAGCCGGATAAACCGCTCTTTATAGGCCTGAGCTACAAATATGTCGTAGTAGGCCATATAAGGTGTTCACTAAGTAGTTTAACCTAACTGGAACTGTAGACGCCACCGTTGATTCCATCTAGAGAATTCGTCCGCTGCCGCCTCGATGAAAGGAGAAGTGCCTTAGTGGGAGCATTCCTCCCCCCCTCTCTCGTTGGCTGTCCCCAACAGCTTTCCACGGGGATTTAAACCCCGTCTCCAGCTGAGGTACTAGACACCCGATGTTCACCACTAGGAGAGGTGAGAGTAGGAGTTGGTAGACAGAGGTGGGTTTTGAGAAAAACCTGTCGACGCTTGTGTCCTCTTGAATGTACATAACTACCCTTTTGAACCATGGAGCAGGTTTTTTAAATAGTCCCCGAACCTACTCTCAGGAAGAATTCCAGTCAAAAGCAAACTTCATCCTTCACAATTGTATGTTTATTTCTTCTTGTGCTTACACATTTTTTTACCATTTTTATTATTTTTTTAATGGAATTTCAGATACGATACTGAATCGCCAACCACAAATCGTGAATCCAATGAGCTAGAACAGCTAATCAAACAGACAACTCACATGAATATACTCGCTGCAAATTCAACTAATTCTTTGGTGCTTTAATCAATTTCCTGAACAAAACTGTATTCAAATCAGATGTAAAAATTCCAAATTACATTCTGATTCTTGTTAAAAAAATTGTGTTCCGCGAGTGACTATAATCTGGAGTTAAGTGATGGAAAACCACAAAAGTGCAAAAAATAAAACGAGTTTTGTGATTCGCCACCTTTTTCTCAATAAACAGTTCCACAGCTTATAAATAACTCCACCCCACAAAACTAGAAATTATGGATGATTTGGATGCTCTATTAGCTGATTTACAAAACAGCGTACCTGACCAAAATAAACAGCAATCAACGACGAAGGTGCATACAGCATACATAAATATTATAACATACAAAACATCGTTATACCCATATCCATGTCATTTTTTTTTTATATTTACAGAATTTCGTCGAGAAAATGTGTCAGACTCGGAAAGCACATTGGACAGTTTGTATACATTATTTACATGCAAACTCACTCGCATTGGAACCCACCGTTTCGAATGTTTCGTTTGTTTCGAATGTTTCGTGATGGTCACTCTCTTGATGTTCACATCATTGATATAAAAAAAACTTGTGAATTGCAAAATTCAAAGGTAAGAAGAATTGTTTGAAAACATTATATTTACAATAATTATTTAATATTATTTCAGCATATTGGCAGTAGTATTCTAGTATTCAGCCTATTCTGACATATGATTCTCTTGTGGAGCTAACTGAACATCTTCGAGCTTGTCAAGAAATCAGTCAAATCCGTACTGGAAATTGGCAAAAGCTCTGTGCATGAGGATGTTATTCCGTCGCTTGTACAGATTGCTTGCTTCCAACTGGACGATGGCGTTTCACCAATAATTCTACAATTATTGCAAGCAGCCTTTTGTAACCAAACCAAACAAGATTCTAACAAACAATCGACATCCTCAGCAAAGAGCCATCAAGATCGTGATAAATCCGAAGAAAATGAAATAACATCTGATTCTAAATTCGATCAATCGCATTGCAGTACATTTGTGCACCAGCTATTCCGCTTTGTGCCTGATCATTTGATATCAAAATTCATTAAAATATTCCTTCTGGAAACGAATATAACTTCAATTGGCAGGCAAACTCATTCGCTCGTCTATGCTATTTATGAGAACAGCAACGATCGTCAAAGAGAAAAACTTATTAATTTGTTGTGGAATATGTGGCAGTATCTACCAGCTTTGACACTCAGCACCAGTCTATATCGGAAAAACTGCCTGAGTACATGGAAAAGGCTGTAGAAGTGCTACAACAACAAAATGAGCTTTTATCAAAGCATTCAAATGCACCCATTTATACAACTCTAGAACAGGTCCTTCAAGTTAGTGGTTATTATTTAGAGTCAGAACCGTGTTTGGTGTGCAACAATCCAGAATTACTAATGACTAATGTAAAATTGCCATCAATTAAGTCTGATTCTAAATTCACCACAACTCGTACATAGTCATATAATTTCCAAAATAATCCTTCGTATTGCTGACCTTAAGCGAACCAAAACGGTACGTACCATAAACATTTACTACAACAACCGAACAGTTCAAGCTGTAGTTGAATTGAACAATCGCGGAGCTCTTTGGCATAAGGCTCGTTCAGTAAATTTACAATCTGGCCAGACCGAAGTGAAAATCGATTTCCCCCTGCCGATCACTGCGTGCAATCTAATGGTGGAATATGGCGATTTCTATGAAACGGTAACTGGGTCAAGTGAGAATCTACAATGTCCGCGCTGCAGTACGGCTGTTCCATCATACCCGGGTGTATGTGCCAACCGCGGTGAGAATGTGTTCCAATGTCACAAGTGCAGTGCGATCAACTGCGACGAAACGGATCCCTTCCTCTTTCATTCGTGTGGATTCTGTAAATATGCCAAATTTGATTTTAGCATTTACGGGCATGCATGTTGCGCTGTGGATCCTATTGAATCGGCCGAGGATCGCACCAAAACCGTGCAAATCATTCACTCTTCATTGGAGCGTGCCGACCGAATTTACTGTCAATTGCAGACAAACAAGCAGACGCTTGAACTATTGATTCAGAAGGTTGGCGAACACCGTTCAGATCGTCAGATCGATGATACACTAGGAACGGTGCATAGTACATCGCAGGTGAACAAAATTATCCAGCTATTAGCTCAAAAGTATTGTGTGGAGTCAAGGACATCATTTGAGGAACTCAGTAAAGTTGTTCAAAAAGTTAAAGCTTGTCGCAGGTAAGTCGAAGAATTTTGTTTGTTTTTTGCTTTAAAATACTTAAGGGTTAATTATTTCTTTAGAGATCTTGTTGCTTACGATCGGAGTCAAATGGATCAACCTAATAAGTCTTTAAATCCTGGGTCGGAAGAGTCTGCTGTCAATCGTTGCTATGGATGTGCATTAGCCTCTACTGAGCAATGTCTTACCCTTTTGCGCGCAATGGCATCCGATTAGGGTTGTACAAACAGGGCCTAGTAGAAGAATTGGCTCAAAATAATCTCCGACGTGGAACTCCACAAATACAGGATGAAGTGCGCAATCTCCTCTGTTTGCTGACAAAAGACAACACTGATGCCTGTCTCAATCTACTTGATTTGATCCATAAACGTGTTAAAATGGCTTTGATTGGAGCTGTTCCCTCGGCAAATCTTGAAACTGCAATTCGTCACGAGATGATTCTATTAGAGGTGCTCATTCCCCAAGACGACTTTTGCTGGGAACAAAAACTTAAAGTTGTATTCGATTTGTTTTTAATGGCTTGTCGGTAGGTTGAATGATTTTAATTATTTAAACAAAATTTATATATAAAATTGTTTTTTAGTTAGTTAGTTGGTTAGTTAGTTTGCGTTTTATTTAGCAAAAATGTTTGCTACTTTAAAGCTTTTTACACATTTTTATACATTTCAATAATTATTTTTCACAAAATTTATAATTGAGTTCTTAAATCTTACTAGATTAATTTCCATTTTTACATTATGTAGGAGATTATTGTAAAATTGTATACCCTTTTTTGTATATTTTCCAGTGATCGTCGTGGTCCATCTGTAGCTGTTATTCAGCCTTGCCTGCGTATTCTACAGGCTCTCATATGACCGCCAATACCAACAAGTAAAACAAACAAAGATAAGCTGCCTCAAGATTTGTCCAGCATCACCAGCGGCTGTGGTCTAACCGTTGACTTTAAGAAGTGGCTTGATGACGACAAAGAACAATCATTCGAAGCCTGGAAGGCAAGAATGCCCTCGAATGTGTTTGGTGGAACAGAGAAACCATCAAAGAAAACTGAAGAAAAACCAGCCGCACAAACAATACCCGGCCAAAAAGGTCGAAAAGCTTACTTGTGGGAAAAGTATGGAAAAAGATGGAGAACTCGATTTTTGCAAAAGGGAATTCCAAATCCTCCATTAGAACTGAGTGCTTCTTGGTTGCAGCCGATTCTGTTCAATGCAAATTCTCTTGGGCGACAACTTCCTTGTTCTCTGGTCACATCCCTTAGTCGAACACACGAACGAAAAAGAGAACTACTCAATTTGTTAACGGGATTCCTGAAGTATGTTGGCGAATCCGGTGAAACCAGCGCAGAATTTCTGACTCTGTACAGAGCTCTCGAAACTGATTCTCCATGGAGACAATATTTGGCACTTCCTGGTGTCCTCACCGAAATATCGCAACTCCTTTGGGCTGAAATAGTGAATATACATCGTTAAGAAGAGACAACTGTTTCATCAGATCTCGCCCAGGGCTACGCGCTAAGACAATTTGTTGAATTGCTTTCGATGTTCCTTGAGAACCCAGCCATTCGACAGGCATATAAGACACGACTCTTGGGACCAGTGCTCGAGGGGTATTTGTCCTAAAGGAAACTTGTTGTTCAGCGAACCCGCCTGATCGATGATGCTCAAGAGAAGCTCCGGGAAATGCTCGAAGAGATGACCAGTGGCACAGAAGAAGAAACCCGCGCTTTTATGGAAATCCTCATCGACACTGTAGAAAAGACTCGAGTGAACGATATAAAGACGCCCGTTTTCATTTTCGAACGACTTTATTCGATTATTCATCCAGAAGAAAACGACGAAAGTGAATTCTTTATGTTACTAGAAAAAGATCCACAGTAAGAAGACTTTTTGCAAGGTCGTATGTTGGGCAATCTCTATTCCTCGTCTGAAGTTGGCCTTGGGCCGCTCATGAGAGATGTTAAGAATAAGATTTGTATTGATTGTGAGCTCATTGCGTTATTGGAAGACGACAATGGTATGGAACTTCTGGTAAATAATAAAATAAGCTTGGATCTGCATGTGAAGGATGTCTACAAAAAAGTTTGGCTTGCCGAGGGAGGTGAAAGAGAGGCCATGAGAATTGTTTATCGTATGAGAGGCTTACTTGGTGATGCAACCGAAGAGTTTGTGGAAACTCTAAACAACAAAAGCCAAGAAGAAGTAGATACTGAACTATTATATAGAATGGCTAATGTCTTGGCCGATTGCAATGGTCTAAAAGTTATGCTGGACCGTATCCCTAGTTTACAAAATCTTTCTCGCACCAGAGAACTTATACAGGTGCTGCTTAAATTGTTCCTGATCTGTGTAAAGGTGAGAAGATGTCAAGAGGTACTCTGTCAGCCTGAACTGGGACCAATTAATACTTTTTTAAAAGTCCTGCAAATTTGCCTCCAATCTGCCAAAAATGATGTACCTATACAATCTTCAGTTACGGAGTAGCTACTTGAAATTATGGAAACAATTCTTTCGAAAGCCGTCAGCGACACCCTTGATTCATACCTGCATTTTTTTAACATTTGGCGGCCCCGAGTATATGACTGCCATGATTTCCTGTACAAACATTGCCAATTTTAGAAACAATCCATCTGTACTACGTCATTTGATTCGGGTTCTGGCAGCTCTTGTGTACGGAAATGAGGTTAAGATGGCATTGTTATGTGAACACTTCAAAGCAACATTAGACTTCACCAAATTTGATGCTGAGAAGATGCCAGAAGATGAATTCAAAATGGAACTCTGCGTGTTGACCAATCAAATTGAACATAATTCGATTGCGGGTACATTGAAGGACTACGTTATTAGCCTGGGAATTGTAGATGAAGCAATTGGTTACATTAACAAACACGCACCTTGTGTAAAGCCAACGTTGTTGCGGATCGATTGGGATGAACTGAAAGAGTTTATGTTGGCAACGCCAAACCAAATATTATTATGTTGTAGAATGGCAACGATAAACAAGATACATTTTTGTATCTTATCTGAACGTGTCCATCGTAAACATGAGATAGAGGCATTCCGCATTCTGGATTATTAAAAAGAATAACGTTTAATTATTTTGTTAGTCTTTAAAGTTGAAAATAAAGATATTTATTAATTAAGTAAAAACTGAGTTCACATTAACAAAAACAGGTTCACAACAAAGTGGCGTCGAGGATTTTTATGAAATTCCACGCATAAAAATAAAAATTAATGTAAAATGGCTTCAACTGAGACTGTAGGAGCAAAACTATTAGTGCAGCAACAGGAGGCAGCTGACAGACAGCGAAACTGCATGGACATGCTGACTAAGCTAATGCAAAACCACACAACCATAGCTTCAACATAACCACAGCAACAATCTACAGCTGGACAACAGGAGCGTTGATGGATGTTATAGGAAAAAGTATCCACGAGTTTCGGTACGAGCCCGAGAACAACAACACTTTTTCGAACTGGTACAGTCGCTACGAGGTTCATTTTAAGGAGGACGCCAAAACACTTCCAGATGATTCCAAGGTACGTTTATTGTTACGTAAGTTAAGTCAACAGGTGTATGAAAGGTATGCGGATTTCATTTTGCCGAGAAAACCACAAGACCTTAAATTTGATGACACAGTCAAGGAGCTGAAAAATCTATTTGACACGAAAGAGTCGCTTTTCAGCATTCGCTACAAGTGTCTGCAAATTTCGAAAATTGATTCAGAGGATTTTATTGCGTACGCAGGGAAAGTAAACAAGCAATGTGAATATTTTAAGCATGCAGCCATGTCAACTAATCAATTCAAATGTTTAGTTTTTATAATTGACTTAAATTCATCCACATATGGTGACAAACGCAATAAGCTACTCTCGATGTTGGACACAGATGCCGACATTACGCTGGGAAAATTGATTTCAGAGACACAACGTATTTTGATTGTGAAAAGTGATTCGCATCTTTTGGAAACAAAAGACACATCACTAGTAAATGCAGTCTAATCAAAGAAAGATTTTCGCAATCAAATTTCACACAGCATCAGTAGCCAAAGTTATCGTCAACATTGTAAAATGCAACAAAAGCGTCCGACACACCCAGAAGACCATGTTGGCAAAATGGTGCCATGTATTTTGTGAAAGATTGTACCTACACGCAACACAAATGTAAGATTTGTAATAAGCTTGGACACAAAGAAGGTTATTGTTCATGTTTCCAAAAGCAGTCACAAGGGAATTCACCTCACACCTCAAAACCGAATACTGCCAAGCCTAGACATGCTAACAAATTCAAGTACAACAAAAAGCAAGTCTTCAGGCAAAATGTCATAAAATCAGCTCCACATAGCAGCATACATTGTGTTGGAAATCACTCTGCGGACAGAAAATTTGTCACTCGAGATTGCTTAAAAGAATATCAAGTTGCAGTTAGATACGGCAGCAGATATCACGATCATTTCTAAGACAAACTGGATTAGATTGGGTCGTCCGAAATGTAAGCCATGCCAACGCAGTGCATCTGATGCATCTCAAAACCAACTTCCACTTATCGGCACAATCACTACACAAGTACGACACACAAACGAGGTAAGAAGTGCAACAATTTATATCACGAATCTTTCCAGCTTAAATATTTTTGGGATCGACCTCATTGAAAAATTTGGTTATTGGAGCTTACCATTAAACTCTATTTTTAACGCAATTTCAGCAAATATGAGTAAGGATTTGGTTTTCAAGGAGGTCCAAAAAAAGTTTCCGGAAGTGGTCTCAGCAAAAACAGGCCATTGCACAAAATTTCAATTGCGTTTAGAACTAAAACCAGATTCCAATCCTGTGTACATTCCAAGAAGAGATGTTCCATATGGGGTTACGGAATTGGTAGAAGCGAAGTTAAAGAGATTAGAGGATGCAGGTATTATTACACCGATCACACACTCAGATTGGGCAGCTCCCATAGTCGTGGTACGAAAAGCGAACAGCAAAATTCGTATCTGTCCAGACTACTCAACTGGTTAAAACAGCTGTTTACAACCAAACGCTCACCCAATTCCAACTCCCCATGAAATGTTTGCTAAAACTTCAAATTGCACAATATTTAGCAATATTGACCTTTCTGATGCTTATAGATAGATAGATAGATTTTTATTGTGTACATCAAAGATAAAATACAATTACAAAATAAAAAAAATAATGAAAGCATGGCTGTGCCGTCTGCTTGTTTGACAATAATTGTTTAATACCTTAAGCATCTTATTTAAATTATATTACAATATTGGCGTTATTATCGAATACATACATTTTTTTTTTATTAAGATGGAATTCTCTTAATTTGTTGTGTTACTTAAAAATTTTCGTTTTTTATTTTCTCTCTGTAGGCTAAGGATATCTGGCAATACCGGAACAAAGTTGAGATGTTAGCATCATTTAATAGGCCAAGGACATTCTCTTCCGACAGGAAGTCACTTCCTAAAACATGTCTCCTTATTTCTCTTAGTGATGGGCACTTACCCACAAAATGAAATGTGTCTTCTCTTTCTTTCGTATTACATTTATCGCAAAGTATGGGTAGATCATCTCTGTGTGGGATAAAGTTCAAACTAAGCAGTTCACCGCGAAGTTTCGCTACCATGGATATTTCTTCAATCTTGTTTTCATCTCGAAAATAATTTTTGGGGCCTAAGTTATGATCCAGTCGACTGTATATTGCCCTGTACAGAGAATTGGCCGCTTCTGCTTACTCATGCACTTTTCATTGAATTTTTCTAGTAGTTGGTATAAGCTTCTTTTTTCCTCAATTACATCTAGCTGATCTATATTAATGTGCAATCCACAGCTATCTGCAAGATCCAACCACTCACTGTACCAGCTATTCCGACAGTTGATTGCTTTAAGAGCAGCTTTTTTCGATAGACGCTCATTAGGTAAGCTCAACACTCGGACAATATAATCTATTTGCATTTTGAACGTCTTGATGAACAGAGGTGATAATCCTGTATCTAACATAAGATAGTAGTTAGGAGTTGTTTGTGGCAGTCTAAACAATCTTTTAATGAAAAATCGGAGTAGTTTTTCGACTGTATCATAGCTTCTGTGTCCCCACGTTTGAGCCGCGTAAAATAAAATGGATTCAGCAACTTCTTCGAATACTTTAAATTTAGAACTATGTACCACATGTTTGTTAATAAAACAAGTCCTCTACGTGGAATTTATCGCAGCTTTAGCTTTGGTGAGTTTTTCCTTCAGATGCGTTTCCTTGTTCAGATTGCTGGTAAAATACACACCAAGGTACTTATACTGTTTAACAGTCTCGATATTTTCCCCATCTAATTTCCACTTTTCGTTGGCTGCACTCCGTCCGCCTCCTGTTTTGAATATAAGTACTTTTGTTTTGTCCAGATTTACTTTTAGGTTCCACAGTTTACAATACTCGTTTAATTTATTTATCATAAGTTGAAGAGACTCGGGGGAGCTAGCTAGCATCACTATATCGTCCGCAAAGAGAAGAGCTTTGATACGCACTCCTGCAAAGTCAATACCACCTGGGAGAATGTCCACAATGTCCTCTATGAAAAGTGCAAAAAGTACTGGGCTAAGGGTGCATCCTTGTCGCACTCCAGAGTTGGTACAAAACCAATGTGACTGCTCTTCACCATTCCATACTGCTGCTTTGTATCCCTATAAAGGTTTTCGATGATTCAGCCAAACTTTATCGACATACCTAGTCCATATAATTTGTAGAATAACGCGTTTCGGTCCACGGTATCAAATGCAGCCTTAAAATCGACGAACAGGGCATACAGTTTCGTTCCTTGCATCTGAAAAGTTTCTATCACGCTTCTCAACACAAAGATGTGGTCGACTGTTGAATAGCCTCTTCGAAAACCTGCTTGAAACTCCTTGAGCAATTTATTCTCATCTACCCATGAGATGATTCGCTCTTGCAGGACTGCTGTGAATATTTTATACGAGCTGTTGAGAAATGATATGCCTCGGTAGTTATCAGGATCAGTCCTGGCGCCCTTTTTATGAATGGGGAAAATTAAGCCCTCGCTAAATTTGTCTGGAATTACTCCGCTTTCCATAATCACATTAAATAAACTTGATAGATTCTTAATTAGATCGGTAGTTCCACCTTTGTAAAACTCTACCGGGATTCTATCAGACCCTGCAGCCTTCCCATCCTTCAGACTCTTGAGAGCATTAGAAACCTCATCAACAGAAAAAAGAGCATCTAAAGTTCTATTTGTGAATCCTGGCGCGGCATATAAAGGGGTCACTAATATAACGGCTGGGTTAAGTAAATTCTCAAAATGTTCACCAAGATAGCTGGGAGTCATATTCATACTTATAGTATATTTTCTGCCATTAATTTTCCAAGCCAGCTTCCAAAAGTCTGCTGCATTGCTACACTTAGACATTTTCTTAGCTTCCTCTTCATAATATTGACTCTTTTTTTGTTTCGCAGAGTGCTTTGTAAGCACAATTCGCTGCTATGTAACTATTTTTGTGAAACTCTTCACTTGATTTTCGAAACAGCTGGAGCCACGAAAAAGAAACTTGTCTCGCTCTTCTACAATCTTCATCGAACCACGGGTCTTTAAATTGCTCTTGTTTTTTTCGCTTTGTGCTTGTAGGACAAGAAGCTTTTATTATTTGTTCCAACTTTTGGAAGTCTAAGTCATGATGCAACTGCATGTTTGTATCTAAAAAAATTCTGTATGCATCAGCTTTTTCCTCTTTCCATCTCAGCTTCGGTAGAAGTTTCATGCTTCGAACCTCCTCATCGTCAGATTTGCTGAACTGGAATGTCACCACTATTGGTAAGTGTTCAGAATAAGGGACATGCTTAACTTCGAAATCGTTCACATATTCATTCCAGTTGCCACCCAAACGACTATAATCGATGACTGATGTGTCTTGTCGGCCAACAAAAGTGAATTCTCCATCTGAATCGCTTTTGCTCTTACCATTTTGAACCCTTAGACCATATGAATTGCAGAAATCCAACAACTGTTTTCCTTTTGAGTTCAAAACACTGTCTTTTGATTTTCTTCGTATTCCAAATAATTTGTTTTCCACTCCTTCTTCCTGTCCAATTCTGGCATTCAAATCACATAAAATCATCAAATTCGTGTTATGGTTTCCAATCATACATTCCTTAAGTTTTTTAAAATCGTTTTCCCAATCATTGCAGTTCAGATACGTTGGTAGTATCCAAAGCGTTTCATTATTCAGGACCAGAGTGACGAAAATAGTAGTATTTTGAAATCGCATTTTAGAATTTTTATATATGTTTTGAAGCCAAAATAGCACCCTCCACTTGCCCTGCCCATTGTGTGTCCAACTGAATTTGAAATTCAAAAATTTATTTTCAAAAGATTCAGCAGCATCTTCCGTAACATAAGTTTCATACAAAAATACAATATCGAAATCATTAACAAATTTATAAAAATCAGGATATAAAATCTTATTTTTCAAACCAGCTACATTATACGATAAAATTGTATACGTTTTCTTTTCTCGATGAGGTTGTTGATGTTGCTGTTGGCGGTGCTGTTGATTTTGTTTTTGTTGCTGTTTTTATTGTTGTTGTTGGTGGTGTTGATTTTGTTGTTGTTGATCCTGCTGTTGTCGTTGTGGTTGCTGTTGTTGTTGTTGATTTTGTTGCTGTTGTTGTTGCTGTTGTTGTTGCTGATCTTGTTGTTGCTGGTGATGCTGTTGTTGCTGCTGATGTTGTTGCTGTTGTTGTTGATGTTGTTGGTGCTGCTGGTGTTGTCGTTGTTGCTGTTGGTGTTGGTGTTGTTGTTGTTTTTTTTTTTTTTTTTTTTTTATACTTGTCGCGCACTCAAGGGGTTATTAATACTCTTAACATGTAAAACACAGTGCGAGCGTTAGGAAAATAGGATAGGGTTAAAAAGGAGATACCGATGCACATTGGTTTTGAATTTCTGAATATCATAATGATAGGGAAAAATAGAGTAAGGTATGGCATTCCACATTCGTGTTGTGCGGCTAAAAAAAGAATCCCTATACTTGACAGTACGTCCGAAATTGGGCTCAAGGGTAAACTGATGAGCATTCCTAGAAGCGCGAGTATTGCGGTTAAATTGTTTAAGGGGAGGAATGCAACTAGCTATTTCACTGGAACACTGTTTGTTAAAGTAGCGATAAAATAAGACAAGACATGAAACATTACGTCGGTGCTCTAGAGATGTAAATGTTTCCGTTATGGTTTTGTCACCTATCATTTTTAAAGCTTTTTTCTGTATACTGTCCAACAGACTCAAGTATATTGAAGGAGCACCTGCCCAGATATGCGAATTGTACTCAAGCTTTGGACGGATGTACGCCTTATAGAGCGTAGCCTGATCAGAAGAGGAAAAAAATTTCTTGCATCGCCTAAGGAACCCCAAACATTTTGCAGCGTTTTTAGCGACGTCAAATATGTGTTCATTCCACAAAAGGTGGCCTGTGACGCACATGCCGAGGACCGAAAGCTGTTCAGTTTCCTCAATGCAAGTGCCACTCATGGATAGCGGCAAGGGAGGTGGGTTTTGCTTTAACGACAGGAGACAGCATTGAGTTTTAGAAGCATTAAATTCTACACGGTTTTGTATTCCCCAATGGACAATGCTGTCGAGATCAGAATTTAATGAGCTTATCATACGCTGCCGTTCAAGTTCCACATCCGAAGGACATGGATGTGAATCTGAAAACGAATATGAGAAGCTGAGGGTACTGTCGTCAGCGAAACAGTTTAGTGGATTAGAAGTTTCAGACAAAAGATCATTTATGAATATAAGGAAGAGAGTCGGATACAAAACGGAGCCCTGGGGCACGCCAGCATTTATTTTGTGAACTTCAGACTTGAAACCGTCCAAAACAACTTGAATTGAACGGTCCGAAAGGTAATTTCTAATCCAACGAAGAAGAGATTCATCAATACCAAATGCACGCATTTTCGATAAAAGAGCTTGGTGCCAAACTCTATCAAATGCTTTTGAAATATCAAGCGCAATAATCTTACTTTCTCCAAAACGATGTAAAGATTTGTGCCACTGTTCGGTGAGATATACCATCAGATCACCAGTGGACCTATTGCTACGAAAGCCGTACTGTCGGTCATTTAGAAGCTTTCGTTCTTCGAGATATTTCTTGAGCTGAAAATTAATCAGCGTTTCCATGACCTTGGAAAGAAGGGACGTAAGCGCAATTGGTCGGTTGTTAGAGGGGGAAGAAGATACGCCTTTTTTAGGGACAGGCTGGACAAATGCTGTTTTCCATCCACTCGGAAAGAGACCAGTAGAATAGGACAGATGGAAAAGCTTACGCAGTGGTTTTGCCAGCGTTGAAGAACACCTCTTCAGAACAATGGGAGGGATACTATCCGGGCCAGCGGATTTGTGTACGTCAAGATCTTTTAGAACTCTAGCAACTGCACGAGTGCGAAAGAAGATTTGTCCCATAAAATCATTTACGTTCTCAAGTACAGGAGGAGTCATAACACTCTCTGGCAGCGTCGAATTAACAGCAAACTGTGCTGCAAGCAAATTGGCTTTATCTTGCGAGCTGACAAAAGGAGTATCACAAAAGACGAGCGTAGGAACCGAGGACGAGGTGGTATTTCGTATGTTTTTTACAAATGACCAAAAATTTTTACTACCTTTGGGACATTGTAGTATTTTTTGCCGTAATTTTTGATCATGTAAAAATTTGGTTCGTCGAATATGAACATTACTGGTCTTCCTTGCTTGTTGGAACTTTTTCCGGTTTTCCTCAGTGGGGTTGGCTTTATAACAACGGAAGCTTACTTCTCTAACCCCTATAACCTCTTTACAGCTCGAATCAAACCATGCGTTTTCTTTGGGTTTGATAGATTTTACTCTATTCGGGATAAAATTTCTCATTCCACAAAGAATTAAGTTTGTAATCATATCTGCACTGGAATCTACGTCACCATCGAGGAAGCATAGTGACCAGTTAAGGTTCCTCAAGAACAAATTGAGACCGTCCCAGTTGGCTTTCTCGTACTGCCAAACGGTTCTCTTAGGAGTTTTTTCTTTAACTGAGTTTTGTTGGCACGTGAAATTTGCAGATATGACACAATGGTCTGATGTGCCTAGAGGTGGTAGTACATTAACAGTATATTTATAGTGGTCAGAGGTAAGGAACAAGTCAAGAGTGTTCGCAGATTGACCTGAACGTCAGGGATACGAGTTGGCTCATCAACAAGCTGAGTAAGATGGTTTAACTCAGCAAAGATCTCAACATACCTTCCTTCGGGTGTTGTCTGGCCAGAAAAGCCGAGCCAACTTGAATTGTGTACATTGAAATCGCCCGCAATGACGATTTCAGTGTGAGGACTATGGGAAACAATTCTTTGGATGGAGTCGGACAAAGCATCAAATTCATCAGAAGTTGAATTTCTGTCCAGGTTTGGGCTCCTATAAATAAAGCATGTATGGATAATGTGCTTGTTTACCGTGAGTTTCAACCATAGGAAGTTAAAGTTTGTGTTCACACACGCACCATATTGAGGTTGGAGCTGGTAAGCAACATCGTTTCTTACATACACAACAAGGCCATGATGAGGAAAGAATAAAG